>ML778504.1:650488-668078 GCA_009831015.1 Picea engelmannii | reverse complement strand
TATATTGGTGGTTTACATTCTTATCTTAAGCACACTATTCTTATGCTAAATCCTTCTAACTTTGATGAAGTATGTGTACAAGCCATTCACATTGAATCAAGTAAAGGGAATGTTGGTGATAGTGTTTCTACAGATATTTGGCAGAGAAAGGATGCAGGGAAAAGGAAAGAGAAGAAGACAGCCACAACAAGAAAGGAGAAGCCTACTTGCAAGTATTGCAAGAAAGTAGGCCATGATGAAGATCATTGTTGGGTCTTACATCCTGAATTGAAGCCAAAGAAGTTTTCCAACCACGAAAGGAAGAATACCACAGCTGCAACAATTCAAGTGGATCTTGGATCAGATTCCGGTGATGAGACATAGGTTGTAGCTATGGGAATCCAAGGTATAAATTTTGTTGCAAGTTCTAGATCTTCTAGTTCAGTTGATGTAAATGATGAGTATAAAAGGAATGAAGTTTTCCACATAAGGGTTATAACACATAATGTCAAAGTTGATACTCTTGTAGACAGTGGATCACAAGACAATCTAATCAGTGAAGATGTTGTGAATAAATTGGGACTTGAAACTAAGTCACATCCTAAACCATATCCATTGGGATGGATATGTGGTGATAACAATTTACAAGTAACCAAGCAATGTAAAATCAAGTTTGCAATCACTTCTAATTATGTTGATGAAGTAGAGCTTGATATAGTGCCACTAGACATATGTGGAATTGTATTGGGAAGACCATACTTTTATGATAGGAAATCCATATTCTACATGGATGAAAATAAATATTACTTCAAGAAAGATGGGAAGGAGTACATTGTTCGTGCTCATCGCATGAAAACTAACAGGTCCTTTGCAGCTACAAGGTAGTTAAAAAGAATGGTAAATGAAAGCGGAAGTTTAACACTTATGTCTGTAATAAAACATGAAGTTAGTGATGCTAAGCATGAGATGATTCCATATGTTTCAAACAGTCATGAAGTGTCCCCAGGGGTACAACATGAGGTTCAACTGCATAATTTGATTACTGTTCTTGTTCAAAAGAGGAAGAATGTTGTTTCATTAGCACATTTAGTATTGTTATTTGGTTTGTTGTTATTCAGTAGTGTATGGCTGCTAACAACGACAAAAAATGTAGATGAATGTGCAGTTGATGGCATGATTACTTTGATAAACAATGCTATCTCAGTTTTGATGTTTGTTGTGATTAGTCAGGTGATCATTATCCCAACAGAGAGGATGGATAATACAGGACAAAGTGGGAAGGCAGTACCCTCACTTCTTACTTGAGTAAAAGAAAACTTTTGGTGGTCCAAAAGCTTCCAAAGTGGGGAGGAATGATCCAGGAGGCTCCTCGGGCTCAAAAAATCAAAGTTCTTAGAATTGGATGAAACCAATTCCATTGTGATCGGCTCGTCGCACTGATTCCGACAGTATATTTACTTCCTCAAACAGGCTCCATCTGCGAAAGCTATCGCGTTCTCATCGAAAACCCAAACAGGTAAAATGTCAACGGTCAACTGGAAAATGAATAAGTGCCACATGGCCCAGACATAGGCAGTCACGTGGAACTTCACTACTGGTTGGCATGTAAAAAGTATTTGGGGTTCCATGGGATTCGAACCTCTCACCCATGGCTAGGTCCAAGTCTTTGGAAAAGTTAAATTACCAACCTACCAAAAGTCAAATTTATGAAAAAAAACCCACTTTCCTATAGTTTTAGGGTCAAATATTCAAAGGAGGGCACAAGGGGGCTAGGGCTAAGCCCCAACACGTGGTTTCATTACAGGAGCGCGTCCAAGGGATAATTCTAGGCGCACCCAAGGGCAGATTAGCTCAGATCCCATGGAAAGCACCCCAAAACCAGGAGCTAACAATTAAGGGGGTTGGCGCATAGCACTTGGAGCGTTGGCACTTGGCCATGTGGCCCCATGTGACCTAGTAAAGGGGGTGTGTGCCTTGTCTTGGGGGCTACTCTGCATTTTTGGTTTAAAAGTGGTTTTTAAACATTACAGAGGTGATTTTTGCCTGATATTATGCCCAAACAATGGATTTTTTGAGGATTTTAGGCCATTTGAAGGAGGATTTGATCCCAGAAAGAGGCTAGATCTTGAGGGAGGTTGGGATTCCTCATCTGAGCCTTGAAAACTATAAGAACCAAGCTTTTTGAAGCTTGTAGGAGACTTTTTGATGCAGGGTTTTGAAGGGGCAGTTTGTAAATTTTGGCCTTTTCTCATGTTTTGAGAGGCATTTTTCTCATGTTGTTGAGGGGATTTTGATGGTGCATGCATGAATCCAAGCAAGGAGGTCTTGCACAGAAAACATGAAGCATGTAATGTAACAACAAAGAGCATTTTAAGAGAACTTTGAGCATTTTAAAGAGCAATAAAGAGGTCCTCCATTTGGAAGCAGGCCCAGAGACGTAGCCAATGTTTGGTGAACTCTGTTATCAACCTCTTGTCTCTATTTCTCTTTCTGTTTTGCTGTTCTATTATCTTCATTTGTAGCATGGATATTATTGACTAATATCTTTATACATTAATAAGAATCAAGTAAAAGTCACATTTGATATTCTGCAAACAAGATAACAAGTTTACGTATTTCGCATTCTTAACGATCCGATGAAAAAAGTACATTAAACTAACTTGTGATTTACCAGTAATACCTTCGTTTTTGGATCAGAAATGGAGGGCATAAAAGAACAAGGAAAGAGAAATTATCTACAAAAGCTACATCATCATAGGAAGATATTGTTTAACAATATGGTAATTAATGATAAATATTGAAGACTTGAAGTATCTTTGAATGATTTTTGTATATGTCAGTGAATTACACAAGGAAGCAACAATGGATAAGCATCTTTGGAAGAGAGGAAAGGAAGCATACAACATCTACACAACATCTTGCAAACAATTCAAGGGAAGATAAATCATCAGAGAAAGAGACCCAAAAAGGAATATTAGTAGCATACAAATAGGGCGAGACATACCGATAGGGGGAGTTACTCTTCTTCCCATAATTTCATTAGAGAGAAAAGAACAAATGCATGAATACAGAGAGAGAGAGAGAGAACAAAGGCATGGAGACAGAGAAAAAGATTAGAAGCATGAAGAAAAGAAGAGCATCCCCAAAGCGAGATACCCTTTTCCATTGATGTCAAAGGGGTACAGAGAAGAGAAATGACATGGAGACATGGGGAGTGATGGTCATAGGGGGAGCATGAGCATGAGTATGCATATGAGCATGAGTGTTTCCATCAATGCATGTCATTAATGTTTCCATCCATGCCAAAGGGGGATATTGTTGGAGAGATGGTTTGGACAGTTGGTTTTCATTGATGTCAACCCTTGGAGAAGTTTGGAAGATCTAGATATGTGATTGAGTCAACCCTTGGAGAAGTCTAGAATCCATTGAGATGTGGACACGATCATTGGATAGTTGGTTGATCATTGGACAATTGGTTGTCATTTGTATGGTAGAGTTTGTTTTTAAGTTGATTGATTTCATCCCTAGAATAAGTCCAAGAGATGGGTATAATTGACGAAGTATAAAAGAAGCCCCGAAGGTGTGGTTGTGGAACTTGAATTTGTTTAAGGAATTTGAATGTAAAGGACAACGCAAATTCAGGTATCATATTCATGAATGGATAGTTCTCGTCATGCCATTTCCAGTGGTAGGTAGTATGCCACGTGGTTCCTCACGGTTGAGGAGTTATGGACTCATGAAGTTGCAAGCCCCAAAGAATGGTTAAGAAGCCCTAAACAATTACAAAGTCATTAATTAAGGGAAAAATAGTTGTAACAAGAAATTGCAGGTTGACCCTAAAATTAATAAAAGGGTAAAATAATAATGGCCTAAAATGAGGAAAAAGGGTAAAACAATTATGACCCTAAAGCTAGGAAAAAAGGGTAAAACAATTATGACCCTAAAATTAGAAAAAAAGGTAAAACAGTTATGACCCTAAAATTAGGAAAAAGGGTAAAACAATTATTACCCTAAAATTAGGAAAAAGGGTAAAACAGTTAAAGAATAAAACAATTGTAACAAGAAATTAATTAAGGGTAAAGTGGTTACAACAAGAAATTAATTAAGGGTAAAGTGGTTGAAAATCATTTACATGGAAGAGTATAAATACACATCAAGAGTCTCTTATTCTTACACACAAGTTCATTGAATATCTATCTAGTGAACACTTGATCTATTGGTGAATATGAGGTAGCGAGGATGAGGTAAATTAAAGGGGATGCTTGTTCCAAGTTGCAACAAGGTACGTTGATGCATCAAGATTGCTACATGATTAAAGGTATGTCTATATGCATGTTTTGAAGGTTATATATTGGTGATGGTATGGTACATGTTGAGGTATATTTTAGTGATTTTATGGTGCATGGTTTATGGGATATCTTTTGGTATATGTTTGAGGCATATCATGAGTGATATGACACATGTTTGAGGTACATAACTTAAGGGTGTTGGCACATGTTTGGTACATGGTTTGGATGCATATCTTGATGAGGTTATTGTACATGCTTGGTGATGTTAATACATGTTTGGTACACATTTGGCACATGGTGTATATAGACATAGCATTGGTGTTGGTAGATCTTGGATGTTATAGTATGTGAGACACATAATTTGTTATTTGGTTAAGATACATCATTGATGGTATGGTACATGTTTTAGTGCATGGTTGTTTCACTTGTTATGGTACAGGTGTTGATACAGGTTGATGCACTTGCTATGGTACAGGTTGTCGTACATGGTTGATGCATGGTATGGTACTGGTTGATACATGGTATGGTACATGATTGATGGATGGTATAGGTTTAGTACATGGTATGGTATGGGAACATATCTTGTTATGGTATGTTGGTGATATTGGTACATGCTTGGTAGAGGCATGTGTTGGTGATGTTGAGCATCTGGCTGAGAGGTGTGCTTGGTGATATTGGATCTGGTTTCATTGATGTGGAGTAGCAGTGGTGGTGAAAAATTGGCAGTGACAGGTCAATGTGAGAATGCCAGTGGTAATGACAATTTGGTCTACACTTATATTTCAAGGAGGCGGGATGGGGCAAGGAAAGGGGGTTGTAGCCTCCTTCTAGTTGTATATGGAGAATCCAGGGAGTTGGAGATTCCTTAATGTTTGTGCTTGTAAACTAGGGGGTTGGAGCCTCCTTCCAGTTTTAGTTGGTAAATCAGGGAGTTGTAGATTCCTTCAAGTTTGAGCCTATAAAGAGGGGGTTGGAGCCTCCTTCTAGTTGTATCTCGAGAATTGGGAAGTTGGTGGTTCAAATGAATTTATTCTTGACAATATATATGAAAGCATTATGTGGTTTTCTCCCATTTGGGTTTCCACGTAAATTTTGGTGTACTATGTATTTGACGTGATGTTGCTTATGATTATATGCTCATAATATATTAAATGAAATCATAGATGATACATTGATGATATAATCTTGATACAATTGAAGTTTATATATTGTGTTTAAAAGTGATAAAAGTTCTAAAAACGCTGTAAAAGTTTCCCACCAAGCTAAAACGCTGCAAAAGTTTCCCACCAAGCCCTCTAGTTCAAACTTTTCTACTGACCCCGCCAAGACTACCGTTGAACTAGCTCCTCCTTCACGGACCGAAACCATTGATTCGATAATCTTTCCATATGACTCCGAAAAGTATCATCTAGACTTCACCTCCTCTCCTTTTCAGTCTTGAGATGGTCATCCTTTCATCCAGGATGCTCATTTAGCCGCTACCTCACTTCGCCGAGCTACAAAAGGCCGAAAGGCGTGGAAATCTATTAGAAGATCGAAGAGACTGGTCCTTGGCGACGGTGTGGGTTTCGAATATCTCTGCAAGATGTCCACCTGTACTCTAGTGGGTCGTTTCTCCTATAAGCGCTTCAGCTCACAATCTCTGGAGGACTGGACTAAGTTGAAGTGGTTACCTCTTTTGGGCTATTCACCAGAAATCCTCTACCTTAAAATAGGTTGGCTGAGTTTTCATTGCAAAACCCCTGAGGATGCTACTTTCTTACTATCTTCCTTGTGGGTCGACGGAGGCAGTAGCCTCATGCTCAAGTGCTGGAGACTAGCCTTCAATCTAGACATTGAGTTCTTCCAACTCAGACACCTCTGGGTGCTTCTCCCTGGACTTCCTCTACATCTCTAGAACGAAGGAGCTTTGACTGCTATTGCCAACTCCCTGGGTAAGTTCATTGCACTTGACACACAATCGCTCATCGGTCATTCGAGGAAACTGGGAAGAGTCCTGGTTGAGATTGACATTACTTCTGGACTGTCGGAATCTTTGGAGATCGAATGGAGAGGCTGAATACACTTACAAAAGCTGGACTTTCTCGGACTCCCTTTTCGCTGCAACCTTTGTCGGGAAACTAGCCACCTCCGACGATCCTGCCCTGGTAAGTTACCTATCGACCCTTCTGAATATTTTGATCTACACCTAAACCCTCCTGATTATATGGAGGCTGACTCCTCTCTCGCATACCTGGATTCTCCCCCACAACCGCCCTCTTTTCCCCTACCAGGGCAGGCTGAATCTCTGTTGTCCAAGCTGAACCTGCTATGCCCAACATTGTACAAGTCACTCTCGGTTGCTGAGAAGGAATTTATTAGTGGTTTCCTTTGGCTCTCCTCCTCCTACAGTGAAACGAACCCTCTCCCGGGTGTTGAGAGGACACCCACACCTGATATCTCTGACCCCTATCCGACTGCTGCTCCTATAGTGAACCCAGCTTCTACGCTTCTTACAACCTCCCAACCCTCCCATCCCCTAGACTTGCAACAAAATCCTCCATCCTCCCCCTTTGAACCGGATGCAACCACATCGATGCTTCCTGGTTTTAGTCAGCCTGTTGATGATGGGTCAAATCTACTGGTGGCGCTAAACTCCTCATTCCCTTCTGTAGATCTTTCGGATAACATCTCGCAACTTCCAGTCTATCGGGGAAAATAAATCATTACCCCAACCACTATGGTGAGTTCTTCCTCCTCTCAACCCACCAAAATTGTTGAAAAGGCCTTTGCTTGGTCACGAGGCATTGGTGCGGAGCTCTCCCCACTCCAGACGTGAAGTACCAAAAAGAAAAAGGAGCTTTTGAGCTCCCAACAAGCTACTACTGTCAACCCCACTCAGGACGGAAAGGACCTTAGAGAAATGAAGGCCTTGGCACGATCTAAGTAATGATTGTGCTTTCACTAAATATTCGGGGGATCATAGGCCCCCTCAAGACTGCTTCCTTCCGAAGACTACTGGAGCATCGAAGCCTGATATTATCTTTCTCCAAGAGACCCTCACGGCGGAACAAAATGCCATAGATTTTCTGCACCAATTTCGAACTTCTTGGGTTACTGCGGTTGTAAGTTCCTTAGGTAACTCCAGTGGATTGATGGTGGCTTGGGACCCCGACCTTTTAGAGTTGAGACCTTACCTGTCGAGGGGAGGTATACTGTCATTAGGCCACTCTCTAGCTACTAACTAGGAGATGGCATTTCTAAACATCTACGACCCTTGCTTGGACAAAATGCTCTTCTGGATGCACCTAGCAAAGAGTGGACTACTCTCTATACCAAATCTCATTCTTGGAGGTGATATAAAGATTATCCTTTCGGCAGAAGAACACTGGGGAGGATCTTACTTGCCGGGACCTACCGAAGCCTCCTTTAGAGAGCTCTTCGCCACTAATAATCTCATCGATGTCCAGCTGATCTGTCTGGCCCCTACTTGGCGTAATGGGTGCGCAGGCATTGGTGCTATAGCCAGACGCCTCGATCAATTTCTGGTGGTCGATGGCCTCCTGTCATCTTTTGTTATGTCATCATTTTGGGTGGAATTTCCTCTTTTTTCCTACCACGCCCCTATCCTGCTCCAGTTGATGCCCTCAGCACTACACCGACCGACTCCTTTAAAATTCAACCACCTTTGGCTATCTTATAATAATTATTCGACCATTGTTCACTCTGTCTGGACGGATCATCGATTTCTTGCAGAAGACAACCCACAGAATCGCCTCGTATGGAAGTTGAAAGTTCTCAAATCTAGATCAATTTTGTGGTACAAGGAAAAGAAAAAAGCGGAAAAGGATCGCCTACAGTTGCTGGAGTCGCAGATCACAAAACTCATTTACAAATCTACAAACTCGACCTTGTCTGTGGAGGAGACTGCTAGCCTACGACTGCATGAATAAAACAGTGTCCATCCTTCGTGAAGAGGAATTTTGTTGGATACTGCGTAGCCACACAACCTGGCTTAAGTGTGGAAATTCAAACTCCAGTTTCTTTCACAAAGCAACAAGTTTTAATAGAAACAAAAAGACTATTTGTTCAATTGTAAGAGTGGGAGATGGTATAATTCGTGGGCAGGAAGATCTAAAGGCCGAGGCGGCCTCTCATTTTACTCTATTGTACAAAGCTACAAACATCCAAAATCTCCTGGAGAAGACCTCTATGGCTAGCCTGTTCCCTCGTATGGTTTCTGCAGAGGATGCCACTGATCTCTATAAGCCTGTCACACTTGATGAACTCAAAGAAATTTTGTTACACTTAAAAAAAGAGCGAAGTCCTGGGCCGGATGGCTGGACCACAAAATTTTTCATTTTCTATTTTGATCTCGTTGGAGTGGATATCCTCCAGATGGTAGAGGACTCTCACATCAAGGGAAAGATTGTTGGTAGCCTTAATTCTACTTTCCTGGTCCTGATTTCGAAAGAGAACAACCTGCTCTCCTTCGATGACTTCCGACCGATTGCCCTGTGCAACCTTATCTATAAGGTAATTTCAAAAGTCATCTCAAATCGGATCAAGCCCTTTCTAGGGAAGAGCCTCTCGGAGGGACAACTTGGTTTCTTAAAGGAAAGAAGAATCTAGGATGCTATTGGAGCTACCCATGAGTGCATCCACAACATCAAGCAGAAAAACCAAAAAGCACTGGTCTTGAAACTTGACCTCAAAAAATCTTTCGACAGTATTGATTGGGAGTTCTTGAGACTTATTTTACACGCAGTTGGCTTTGGAGACAAGCTCACTAATTGGATCCTGGCTTGTGTCACCAGTGCTAACTTTGTTGTTTTGATCAATGGAGAGGCTACAAACTTCTTCAAAAGTGAGAGGGGGCTCCAACAGGGATGCCCACTCTCCCCTTATCTCTTTATCTTGATTATGGAGGGCCTTAGCCTCCTCCTTACCAAAAGTTTCACTGCACACCACTTATCTGGCATTAAGGTTTCAAAGTTTATTAAGATCTTTCATCTCATGTTTGTAGACGATGTTCTCATCGTGATGAAATCAGATCTAGCGGAATGGTTAGTAATCCAGGACATCCTACACCTCTTCTGCTCGGTCTCAGGATTATCCATCAATCACTCAAAATCCTCAGCCCACTTCTGGGGACTCTCGTCTCCTGAACTCCTCCGTTTCAAAGAACACTTTCCCTTCATCTTTCTTGACTTGAATGAGGGCTTCAAATATCTTGGGTACCAGCTGAAGCTGGGAGCTTCCCTTCCCGGTGATTGGCACTGGCTTGTTGCAACCTTTGAAAGGAAAATTGGCTTCTGGTGTAATAAATGGTTGTCCCTGGGTGGTAGATTCATCCTGATAAAAGAGGTGCTGGAAAGCCTTGCCGTGTTCTGGATGACCCTGGAGCGGATTCCAAACAAGATCATCACTATTCTTCGTAGACTCGCCTTCAATTTTTTGTGGAATGGCCAGGCGTGTAAACACCGAGTTCACCTCTACAGTTGGGAGACACTTTCCAAACCTCGAAGAGCAGGGGGTTGGGGTCTAAAGAACCTCTCCACCTTCAACACTGCCCTTCTGGCTAGCTCTTTTTGGAGAGCAGTTACTCAGGAGAGCATCTGGCACCGAATTATATTTGAAAAATACCTGGGCTCCCAGTCGCTCTGTAACTGGATTCGAAAGTCATCCCTTTAGGTTAAGAGGGCATCTCCCTTCTGGAAAGGCTTGGTCGCCTCCTCACTAGTGATTCTCCACTGGCTTCATTGGAAGCCTGGCTTTGGCACGGTGATTAATATTGAAAAGGATATGATCCTCGGGCTGGAGGATAGCTCTCTCCTCTCTCCTTCTTTGTGCACTCATCTCCGCTCTTTAAACATTCTGACTTTAGCATAGGCCAAATTTTCGACTGGTGTCCACGCTCTGCCGGATTACTAGAAGGGATGTCGCGACCTGTCTATTAGTGGACCGTGGGCGACTGAATGGACTCGCTTCATATCTGCTATTAGAAGCGCCGGCATCTCCTTTACAGAAGAACCGGATACATTGCTGTGGGCTGGAGGGGATGCCACGGTTACCCTCTCGGTAAAGAACTTGTATGTGGCTCTTCTTAAATAGAGCAACCTCGGCGTTGACTTCTTTTGGTACCTCCAGCAATGGAATTGGACTATCCCGCTCAAATTAAAACTATTTATCTGGCTCGCGGGGAAAGAGAAGATACTCACTTGGGACCTGCTCCATCGGCAAGGATGGGAGGGGCCCGGTATCTGTTTACTATGTCACCGAGCAACTGAAGACATCCATCATCTACTGGTACACTATGATTTCGCGAGGGGGGTCTGGACTTGCCTGCTTAAGAATTTCTCACTTCCATTCTCCTGGAGAAGCAACACCATCTTAGACTGCTTTCATTTGTAGAACACACAAAAATCCCCTCCTATTTGCTTGGCCGCCCACGTCTGCTGGCAATTATGGTTAGAACGGAACAGAGTGATCTTTGAGGATCGACCACCTACCCTACTGAATGTTGTGCACAGAGTTCTGACTTCCTTCTACTGGAAACAACCTTCAGTTAAATCCTACTTTCACAAAGCTGTCGACTTCAAGCTGCCAGTTGGGTACACACTCGCTTTCTTTGATGGAGCAGCGCAGACAACTGGTTGTTGTGGAGCTGGAGGCTTCTTCAAAAATCACCCATCAAGGATCACAAAATGGTTTTTAAATTGCGGTGTGGGCACGAACACTAAAGCAGAGCTCTTGGGGATATGGACCTCCCTCTTTTTAGCTTCCTCTTGGTCTATAAAACACTTACTCGTTCTGGGTGACTCGAGAGTCATTATTGATTCAATTACTCAAAAATCCAATCTCCATTATGTTCACATCGAAGGCTGGAAACAAAAAACGCTAGAGTTATCCAAACATTTCATCGACATCAAATACCATCATATTTCCAGATCTCACAACAGCGAAGAAGACGCTCTCTCAAAGAGAGCACTAAAAGAAGTGGCAGGGAGACTCTCGATTTTTCACTGTGATAGAGGAATAGAAAGTCTTGCGTCCTATTTTAGCATCTTTTGATCGTGTTTGTTGTCCCACCTTGTATGGAAAGCTTGATTGGATTGCTATTTGTATGGACTGTTGTCCTACTTCCCACATTTTGATTGTTGTGAGTTTTTGTACTGATCCATCGCTGATTATGCACTGACCATGGTTCATAGCTCTCTGGTGTCAACTTGTAAATGAATTTATACTCTATATAAATTCGAGAAAATTTTTTCTTGGAAAAAAAAGGCAAATATTTATATTGCATCAATATTAAAAATATGTGAGAAGATCTTGTCACTAGCATTTTTCATTATTGATATGATAAAAAAAAAAATTATCAACTAAAAAACGTATTCTATTCTATTCACACAAATTGTATAGTTAGTTCGGGGGACTTAAAAAATGGAAACCAAGTCTACACCCGAGTTTATCTATAGCATCAATCCAACATTAAAGGGAACAGTAGATCCAATCCATCAAACATTATAATATCCATCATCTACAGTGTAAACATAAACCCTTATACAACTAAGATAATATCCCAAGACCATATACTAGCAGCAAAGCTATCATTTCTTAGAGCTTTTCTCAAGATCTAGACATGGACATTTATTATTTTGATGGGAAGACACGACTTCCTCTTGCTGCTTTCTATTCTAGATCTATAGGAGTTGTCGATTATTCAAACATACTAGAAATGCACTAACACAACCTTGTATACATATCACACATCCTTGTGTACACATCACCTTGTCCAACCCAAATCTAGAAGCAACTGGTTTTGACATATATGCATAGAAGTATGGTGAACGTGTTTTTATTAGCAATGTATTATTTCCATAGCTATCTATTGTGGTACATTTTTTGGCATTATATGTTATTCCTAGACTTCAATTTTACTTTTAGTATGATGAAATTGAATTCATCATTCAAATATTGTTAAACAATGTTAGTTCATTTTTAACATGATTGTATTGACACCATTTATAGGTGCATCAAAGTAAAGTAGCATTAAATTAGGATTTACATTTTTCCATCAAAAAATATTTATATTTGATATTTCATAGGAGATATTAGAATATACACCTCCAGGTCTTTCCTCCACTTTGAGCGTTGTTGCATTGATGTGAATTTTCCAAGTCTCATGAGGTGGTTGACTTTCTAAACATGTTCAAGATGAATGAATTCAAGCCTTCAGAACTTAGAGTTGAGCCTGGAAAAGAAGGTATAGTTTTAAATAGTGTCTTGTAGAATTCTAAGTACTGTGAAAATATTATGGTATAATTCTAAGTACTGTGAAAATATCAAGCAAGTGCTTGGAATATTTGGAGTCTGTTTTCAAATTTATGGCCATGCCTATGCTTTATTGTGCTTGTGCTTATGAAGTAAGTTGTGTAATTTAAATTAACATTGCAATTGAATTGGAAATAAACATTGTAATACATTTTTATGCCAAATCCAAGGCTTTTAGAATGTGGTGTTTAGCCTTTCTAGAATTCTAAATAATGTGAAAAATATAAAGTTTTTAGTGCTTGAATATTTGGAGCTTGTTTTCAACTTTATGACAATGACCATATTTTCTTGTGGTTATGAATTTTGAAGTGAGTTGTATAGTTTAAAATAACATTGCAATTGAGTTGGAAATTGATGCTTGTAATACATTATGCATGTCCATTTTCCATAGTCTTTCTTCGCACTGAATAAGAAGTGTTCGGGTTAGAGAACTTACATTTTGTATGTACAATTGTCTTAAATGCCTTTTTAGTGGCTACGAGTTCTTCACATTTTGTTGGAATGAAAATGAATCTTGATATTATAATAATAATGAAGTTCATGTGCACAAATGGTTAGCTCGATGCTTCTCTGTTTCAACTTCCGACTACATTTTGAACTTTAGTATGCTATTTAGCATTTTTAAGAATCTCCACACATGAACTAAGCACAATTAGTTTAGGTGGTTGAAGTTTCAAGTATGTTTGATTCATAGAATATTTTGACATGTTCTCCATAATGATTCCACGCAAAACCAAGCGTGGTGTAGCAACACTTTCTAGGCAAAGGGATTTTGAAGGGATTTCCTGGTTGTATGACAAGGAGGAGAAAATGGTTGTTCCAAATACTCATAAAGATACTCTCTGTTATGTTCAAAAATGATTTAAAAAATGATTTATATTTATTCATAAAAGTGATACTCTCTGTTATGTTCCTATGTAGCATATATTATACACTAGGACATGGGTCGCTCAAGATGCTTCTCAAGCAGATCACTTTCCTAGACGAAGCATCTTTTTTTTTGCTATATACTTAGAAAAGTTTATTACACTATTCACTTCTCTATATTATATTTGTTTCATTGTTTGTTATCTCACTAAATATGAAGATTATAAAACATATGTTACTTGGTTTGTAACTCGATTTGTTTTGGCGTTTCCTTTCCCCCACTTTGGGGGTATGCATAAATTCACTGCGAAATAAGTGTCTTTATATCATCATTCTTAGTTGCAGGTACATCTAATGCATCTAATGAAGCCTATACAACCTTTGTGTGAAATTGGATGAATCAAAATATTTGGACCGACAACGACAGAAGAAACAAATTGATCATGAGAACAAATTGATTTCCTTCTATAACCCTTCATGCCACCATTGTGCTCATTGTGGTCAATGAAGGGAAGAAGACAACACTAATTAGACTTATTGCAAGATTCTTTTGTGACAATTTAGTTTGATCGATTTAATAAATTGATCAATGAAAATGCATCAAATGGGTAGGAGGGAGGAAGAAACAAAGCATTATTCCAGCTAATCAAAACTTCAAAAATGGTGTTTCTTTTATGCAATATCACAATTAAGACTGGAAATCTTGGAAGCAATCACTATTGCATCCAAACACATTAAGAAGAAATATGTAAGAAACCATTATGGACCACCCAATCCATGGTGAATAAGTTAATCATTTGATCCAAATCCTGCATGTAATGTCCCACTTACTTCCATCGTTACGAAATGTGATAGAGATCGTGAACTCTTGAGCCCCCGTTTTCCTAGGTAGATTCCCTTTAATGAGTAACAAGAAGAAGGAAACACAAACAATAAAAATATATGGACAGGTGGATTCCTACAGGACATGTATAAACACACTTGATTGTTGAAATAATTTGGTGGAGGCAACTCCTAAACAAGGGGAAATATGGTCATTAACTAGATCATATTAGAGGGGTATCATATATGTGTCAAGGGATAGATGGCCATTAACTGTTTGAGAGTTTTGAGAAAATAGGAAGAATCAAGAAGGAAACACGAACAATCAAGAAGAATGCAATAGGTGGAGTCCTACAGGATAGGTATGAGCGACCCAATGTATAGGTATGATCGAACCAATGCACTAAGTGACATGACAACATGATATTGGAGAAGCTAGTGGAGCTTAAAGGGTGTTGGATAAACAACACTCAAATAGTATATTTTTTTAATTAAATTTGATCCTAAATTTGGTTGGAATTATGTTCGAAGTCAAAGTTCCACCTATATGATGGGAACTTTGTCCATAGAACTTTTCCCTTGAGATTTTTGGGCAATTTTGAGCAATTGGTCGTTTGGTTCGAGAAGATTGAAAAATATGTTTCCCTGACTTCACAGTTGAAATACTCCTCTAAGTTTGCATGGGAAAGGGCTTACATAAGTTGGTTAAAATTTTGGATATGCAATTTCTAGTTGGCGGTTGAAATTAGAAACCCGTGTAAGTTTAGGCATGTTTGGGGTTTCCTGCTTGTTATTTTTCAAAAGTAGACTTCCTCGATTTAGATTGTGTTTGGTCATTTTGTGTCAAATTTATACAAGAAATATGGTTCAAGTTTTAATGTGGTGTTGTATATATATATTCTCTTTAAAAATGTGATTCTAACATTAAATTCCAACTTTAGCTTTCAACAATACATTTTTCTTGATTTGATTATGGGTGACAGGGTAATGCCTAAATTATGGTTCACATGGCCTTTCCCAAATTCCACCATGCTCAACTCTGTCAAACAATTCAACATTCCATAAGGATTAGATAAAAATTTCAAATTTGGGAAATTATGGAGCCACAATTCCTTCAAGCTCCTACGTTGATTGAGCAAAAATGGTAGTTTTTTGAACATATCACTTCCTAATATGAAGTTCGTTTTTGGAAGTGGTGTATAGAGTCTAGTTATATTATAAATTGATGTTTCCGATATTCTTACTCTTTTGAGGACTCTTTTTTCCCAAGACGTAGCCAAAATCAATCTATTGGAACCAAGGATACCCCTAATTTCCAAAACCCCATACATTTGATCGACATGATCCGCATCATATAAAACTAGAAGAGCATGAGAACATGTAGAATCTTAAAAATGTGAAATATGCATTTTAAGCTTATCTTTACCTTGATGAATAATATCTATTTGCACATCCAATTGACTCAAATCCTTAATAAGTGTCCTTTGCAAGAAAATTCAAGAGCTTTCTTTGGCCTCAGATAAGAAGCATGTTCCACTGTATTATGATCTCTTGTTGTTGAAGAAATAGTGAATCTTGTTGTAGTCCATCTAAATATTGAATCTTAGTCCTCTGACTCATGTATGTCAGCTATGACAAGTGGAATAACGTAATCAAAGCCAAAATTTGAATCCAATCCAAACTTCAAATGCAAAGATGAAAAATAACCCAACATTAAGAACACGATCATATATTTGTTTTATATCTTGTCATGTATTAAAATAACATGTAAAACTATAAAATCTCTTATCCTCTTATATATGTTCATAAAAATTCCAAAATCAAATCTAAATTATGTCCTCCTTGAATCAACTAAGCCTAAGCCCACTTCAAACAAGACGATATTCTATTTACTATGGAATTTCTTAAGAGATTTTCTCACAAAACCATTATATCATCCATTCGCCATCTAACAATATTCAATCATAAATTCCTTAATATACAACAACGACATCAATTCTAGAATAAGCTCTCTACAACATTGAATTGAGAATAAGCTCTCTATTTTAAAAGGGCAATTGTTTTTGTTTTTAACAATCCTTTTCAATCTAGAGGAAAATAGCCATGCCAATGGAATCAAGTTTCTCAACATATTTCCTTCTTCTCTCAACCAAGTTAAGAAAAAAATCATATTACAAATTTGACACTGACATCCTCTTGGCAAATAGTTAAGGTGGGTGCCATACTTACAATAATGGATAAATTTTGAAAACTACAAAGGCGATTCATTTAACTATTCAGCTTCAAACTCTTCATTATCATATATAGATTTCCCATCGTTTTGTTTCGAATGAACCAAGCCTATGCGTTTGACTATTTAAAATTATGCATATTGCAATGATTCCTTTTAATAAGTATTGATATCCTATTGAAAGAGATTGAATTCTCTAAATAACTATGGTAGAGCTAGTGTTCTGTTTTGTTTGGCACACAAAATATTTTTTGTAAGACGATATCATACTCCAAGTTAGTTTAAGAATAATGAAATTGATTTTCCTAATTTGAGTGCCCCCAGTTAATGTTACTAACTTACACTAATCAAATCATCATAGTTTTAGAGACATGATTGCTTACTAAATGTTTATAGTTTATTGGAATGAATGAACTTATACCTAACCTTTGGAAATGTTGAGATTCCCTTCTCGACTGGTATCACAGGGATTTTTCAACCTGCACAATATGATGCAAGGAGCTAGAGGGAGTCTAAGGAGATGCACAACACCATGAAAAAAAGAAAGTTTGTGTTGCTCTTTTGCAGTAGAGGTGGAATAGACTGGAGGGTCAAATTCATGTGAAAGAATAAATGATAAATAAACGAGAGGGAAATGTGAATCCAATCCAAACGTCAAATGCAAAGATGAAAAATAACCCAGCATTAAGAACTCGATCATGTATCCATTTTATATAAATATATGCAATGACTTGCTTCGAGTATGAAAGTTTGGAAAGCCTTCGCAATAGTGATTGTCTTTAGGGTTTTAGTTGTGCATTGATGCATATCTTTCTTGGAGATAACATGTTAATATTTCTAATCAAAGTGTAGTTTTAAGATGAATTGCATAAATTACTCCTCCCCTCTGTATAAGCCTCTGTATAAGGGAGGAGATTTATAGAAAAAATCATCCATGATCCTGGATTTTCCTCTATATTTATTGGTGTCAACATGCAAAGGGAAATCGACTAGATATTTCAGCATATCAAGAAGGCTTAAAAAATTAACATATGGTTTAAAACGTTGGAGACGGTTCTTAAAGAAGCATCGGAAGTGACAAGTTAAACTG
>ML778504.1:616864-647436 GCA_009831015.1 Picea engelmannii | reverse complement strand
AACCAAGTAGATACTGCAAAGAGATAGTTATCAAATTAAATTATAAATGCAATATATAAATCTAGATATGTAAAGCAAATTCAACATATAAGAACTAGTTAAACATAATTTCACATAGATTGGAGGGAAATATAACTATTTTAATAATCAACATGAATATGGGAGTTACAACATGATTCTGACATACGACACTGCCTTGAAACCAATCCACTTAACTCTTCAATCATCAACTCATAAATGAAGTGCATCCTCACATGACCCATAAGGGATCGGAACACACCCAATGATCATATAGGAGAGAGGAAGAGATATTGGAAAGTAAATTTCCAGATCAAGGGATACTACTTAGAGTTTCAGGGCATAAGGAAGCTTGCAAACTGACAGCATGTTCTTGCACCAAGGTTGGCCCCTCATCTACACTCCCATAAGTGCTTATATACCATCATAATTAGGTTGATATGGTTACATTCTATTGTGTACAGGAAATCAGAGGTTTAGGACCCGGAAACCCTATAAACTCCTCCCAAAAGTATGAAATATTTTTATTTTTCACAAAATTGGGGATGCACATGATTTACACACTAGAAAACAGTGTATGCACATAAGTTGCACATGGATGAATAGAGTATGTACGCAGGTTGTACATGGATGAATAACATACACCAACAAAGATATCATTTTTCAAGATGATTTTGATGAAGAAGAGTGGGATTAAGGTTTGCAAGCTAAGGAATGGACTAGGCCATCTCACAAATGCAATATGGGATGAAAATTTATGATATAATAGATGCCCCCTAATGTGTGAGGTCATAAGAGCAACTGATGACCAAAATACATTATAACTCTGAAAGGTGAGGATGCACTGAAGTAAGCTCAAATGAAAGTACCCAAACAACTAATCCAAGAACAAAACCTACAACAGAAATCAAGTAAGAGTATTATCTTCCCGAGTTGGGCATAACCATGCTCAGGAGTGCTAGAATCATGGCCGCCAAATCAAGTACACATCAGATCCATGGAGTATAAAAGGATAACTAATGTCCATGGTCATGAAAAATGTACACAATGGATCCATGTTATATAGATCATAGCCACGAATGAATACACAGTGGAGCTATGTCTCATAATCAAATCAGAGGATATATGGAGCTAATGAAGTGGAAAAACTAATCCTTTGCAAGTATAGATGTCATTGAGAGTGGTAAAATCAATACATATCGGGTAGGAGCACAAATGATGTGATACTCGTGGTTCACCCAAGGTCTTCAAAACAACCCAACGTGATACAAGTCTACACTATGAGAATAAATGTGTTGAAGTCGAACACAATGAGACACCATTTGATTGTCGGTCATTGATGTATATCATTAAAAAACATGAAACAACCCACCAATTATGATAATGGGAGTCAAGGAACCTACTACATTCTATCAAGTGTGAATAGAGGATATTATGTTGAACACTTGATAGAATCTACCGATCTGAGGACATTGATGTATTCCCACTATTAATAGCGAGGGAACCTATCACTGATGATTGTAATCCCCAAGGTACTAAAAATTACTCTAGATCCCTATCCCAAAGAAATATGTGTTGAAGTTGATAGGAATAGATCTACAACAACACGAGAAGGGCATTAAGGAATCCCCCATAATACAACACGAGAAGTAGTAGAAATCCGAAGATTTGAAAGAACTCAGATGAAAATATTGAAAGGAACAAACGGAGGTACGACTCTTGCATGTATGAGATGGAAAAACACATGACAAAGACTCTCTAAATGGTAGCCAATAATGAATACTACTGACAAATATGAGGAATCCACCAATGGGTTCAAATGGAAACCAAGGTACCACGTGAATCCCTATGCATGATAATGGTTGTTGATGGCGAACATAAGGGAAACTGCTCAGTCAGTGACCAATGATGGTTTGTTATCTGTCGAGTGCAAGTTCACCTATCAATGATGTAAATAGGCCCATGGTGCAAATCTAGGTCATACTCTCAAATAAATTATTCGTAGTTGATAAGAGAAGACCCACCAACAAGAATTCAAAGAGGACATTATAGCATGAGTGAGATACAAAGATACTAGTGAAGTTGAGAAGTACTTTACACACACGGAAAGGCTAACTCAAAAAGACAAGGATTTCTGCATAATGGCTAACTTAGGATGAGACTTCCCTTGAAAAAAAGCACAACACATTATGTGACTAAGGAAATATCCAGTTTAGGAATTGACACAAGTTTGTTATGAATTAGGCATCAAAAAACTCTCCATAGTAACTGGAAGCGTAACTAATTGGAGGAGTACCAACTCTGTGTAACTAGCACAATCTCCTATGGCCATACTAAATGCAAAAAATATTGAGACATTGACTCAAATATTGTGTTTTGTTCAAGGTCAAACAGACCACTGCCAAACAAAGAGATAGACACTTTCCCCCTCTTTTTTATTTTTGTTGTCTTTTTCATATTAGAAAGCTTGAAAAGTAATAAAAGAATGTTATAGTTCAATGGAGGAAACCAGTTATGCAGGAAATAAAACTAGTTCCAGAGTGCAAGGAACATACCTATGCTCAATGCAAGGAATCATGTGCAATATAAGGACACTCAGAGGAATGTCTCCTCCATGGGTAAAAGGTATCGAGTCGCAAAGGCATAGTATTGCAAAGTTAGAAACTAGGAGGGATGCATAAGAAAATGGTTCAACAATAGCAAGTTGAAGCCAACATTAGGCCCAGAAGCGTGAGCGGTCAATATGCAATGCAAGTACAACTCAACACAAAAAATTTGGAAGCCCCATGGGTAACTGGCCAGCAATAGATGAGAAGAAGATATGAAGCTTCAAAGAAAAATGTTGGCGGGACAAGACAGGGCTTTCGAGCCTACGAAGAAATTGCAGCATGGGTGTCAAAATGGCTAGGAAGGTACTAAATAGGACACCCATTGATCCAGGTGGATATTGGTGGCCACCAACCTGTTCCAAATTCCAACTGGCTCATATTGAAAGTTTTCAGTTCATCACATTTCTTTGTAATGGGTAAACTTCTTTGTAATTATGGGTTCTACACATCTGAGGCTCTATTGAATCCATACACAACATCTAGGTGGATATTGGTAGCCACCTATCTAGTCCAACTAGCCTATTTTGATAGTTTTCATCTTAGTACATCTTTTTGTACTTTCAGGGCTATTTTGAGGCCCTAAACAAACGTTTTTGGGCTTTCCACAATCAAACTATTGATATAGTTATCTTTTGACATCATAATGTGTAGTTCTCAAAAATACCTTTCCAATGGGCTATCACACACCTAAAATGAAGATCGTATGCAAAAGTTACGACCCCTGGAAGTTGATGTACTAACTTACCCCAACGGGGCCCACATGAATTTTTGCACTTCATCTCCTAGGGTTAGGTTTTTGGATGTCTAGGGTTTTGAAATTCGTTTTTATTGTAAAAATGTCTTCAAAGCCTCATTGTACTCATGTTCTTGCGAATGAGCGTAGTCATCACATCTCTTCTCAGACATAAGCTACCACCATTCTAGCGAGTCTTTCACTCTATATTTTTATAGTGTCTCTATAGTTATTTCATTAATAGAATTCATGTATTACTATAGTTCTATGTTTATGGTAATATTTCTGTGAGTTTCATTGTAATATCTTTGCTTTCATTTCATTCCACTCATAAATCCAGATTAGTGGTATTAGAGCATGTTGCTCTTGATCATTTTTCAGTGCATGTCCCAGACGAGGTTCTAGTATAGCAAGTTGGGTCTTGAGCTTGTCTCTCTTGAGGAAAATCGCTCTCGCATGCCCAAGAAACCCTCCATGGCGGAAGAAAATAACAACGAGAGAGAAGGAGACTCTATTAACTTGTTGCTTGAGCAAGCTCTCGTGTGATAGAGGGACGAAATGATGGAGAAGTTTTCCCACATCCTTCAACGCCTTTCGAGAGAAAAATTTACATCGTCATCAAGAGACCACTTTGGAGTAACTTCTCCCTTCAAGGTACAAGTGAACTTTGATATTCCCGTATTTGAAGGTTAGATAGATGTGGATGCCCTAGAAAAATGGTTAAATTTGTTAGAAGGTTATTTCTTTGTTCACAATTTTTCCGATGGGGAAAAGATCACCTTCACACTCCTCACGGCTCTCCCCCATGTCAAAAATTGGTGGAAAATGTACTGGGAGAAATGTTCCACAGAGGAATCTGGAATATATAGGGCTGAGTGTACTTGTTTTTTTTTGTGTGGATGTGGTCAAGGAAAAATATTATCTTGTTGATAACTATGCCGAATTTTGGGTAAACTAACATGTAATTCGGCTATATAGATGTACAAGGACAGGGTCGAATTCGGCCCTATTTCATGTTTCCCAACTAAAGAGACTATCGTTTTAGAGCACTCATCAATAACAATTGGTTGGCCAATGGTTAATGATACATTTATTAAATTGTTTGTTTTAATCTGTTCTAAAACTATTAGAAGTTCCAGAAACTGAATCATTTTTCTTTAATCATGATTTACTTGGCCAAGCTCTCTTATCAGTTGTTCACTAGAGAGGTTTGGAAATACTTTTGGCACCCCAAAGGTTTCACCTCAAATTCTAAAGATTGATAAAACTGTTGTCTGACGTCATATAATGTAATCATTTCCAAATTTGGGATCAAATTTTATCACAGATGGATATTGAATTCTCCCTTTGTTGTGATTTTCAAGTCTTGGAGATTTGTATGTTGTCTTATAATACATATAGGGAAGAATGTATCTATTTTATGTTTCATTCAACCTAGTTACACAAGTATTATTTTGAATTTACATCTTGGGATATGTTTCAGGTTGATTTTGAGATTACAAAGTACACATAATAATTATATGTCCCAAGTAACTATATGAGTGGTTTCTAGATTTTTCACAGATGAATACATAGAAAACTAAAAGTAAGAGAATCATTTTGAAGTCATTCAAGTAATTAATACAAGATCTTGCACATATTGCGTTATTTTCCACTCTTTATCAAACTCAATCGTTAGGTGAGTGATTGTGAGAATCTGTATTACACTTAAGAATGATCGAAGGCATGTCCCTATTTGGGCTTGTCCCTATACATGGACAGGGCCAAATTCGGGCATGTCCCTGTACAGGGACAGGCCCGAATTCGGGCATGTCCCTATACATGGACAGGGTTGAATTCGGCCTTGACCACCTCCTAAAACACAAAACATGTAAATAAATGAAATTTTAAATAATTGGGGAATAGGCTAAGAATTACTTGGAACCTGAACATGAAAATATTTAAATATTAAAAAATGTAACATGTAGAAGATAATATATATCTATGTAAATTGTAGAAGGTAATTTTTAAGATAATCTATGTGTAACATGTTAAAATTTAAGTGAAAAAAAATATAGCTAGCTAAAACATAAATATTTATTTTAATTTATAAACATTAGCTACTTGTATGTTACAATCAGCAAGACATTAAAACTTCTAATCCATAATCTGGTAGCATAAAAACAATAACTGAAAAAATATTTACTTAGCTGAAACAAGAAATTAAGAAACTATGCTAGTTCCCAACTTTGAAACAATTTGTACACTAACAAGCATTCGAGTGATGCTAGAGAGGAAATTTGTTGTTTAATTGTGCTTGAGACCACTCTTTCAAAATACATGTTATTGGCACAAGAGATAGAGGAATGTACAAGGGAAATAAAAGTAGCTAAATACTATTGAGGGGATATTGCAGCAGAGAGTGTTTCAAGTCCATCTATTTTTGAAGACTAAGATATTGCAGCAGAGAGTGTTTCAAGTCCATCTATTTTGGTAAATATTTTTTAAACATAGTCCATTATTTCTAAGTGTTGTTAATTGTTACTGTGAACACTAATTGGTTGTCCAATGGTTAATGATACATTTATTAAATTGTTTGTTTTAGTCTGTTCTAAAACTATTAGAAGTTCCAAAAACTGAATCATTTTTCTTTTATTCATGATTTACTTGGCCAATCTCTCTTATCAATTGTTGACTAGAGAGGTTTGGCAATATTTTTGGCACCCCAAAGGTTTCACCTCAAATTCTCCAGATTGATAAAACTGTTGTTTGGCATCACATAATGTCATCATTTCCAAATTTGGGATCAAATTTTATCACAGATGGATATTGAATTCTCTCTTTGTTGTTTTTTTCAAGTCTTGGAGATTTGTATGTTGTCTTAGAATACAAATAGGGCAGAATGTATCTATTTTATATTTCATTCAACTTAGTTACACGACTATTATTCTAAATTTACATATTGGGATGTGTTTAAGGTTGATTTTGATATTATAAAGTACACATAATAATTATATGATCCAAGTAACTATATGAGTGGTTTCTAGATTTTTCACAGATGAATACATAGAAAACTGGAAGTAAGAGAATCATTTTTAAGTCATTCAAGTAAATAATACAAGATCTTGCATGTGTTGCGTTATTTGCCACTATTTATCAAACTCAATTGTTAGGTGTGTGATTGTGATTACACTTAAGAATGATCGGAGGCTTGTCCATTGATCCAGGTGGATATCAGTGGCCACCCACCTATTCCACTGGCTCGAAAAATAGTTTTCTACCTTGGCATTTTTTTTGACAGTTTTTCAGGTTCCAAACTTTCGGGGTCGTTTTGAGACCCTAAACGACATTTTTTGGGGATTTGGGGCCCAAGCGTTTATCAACAAGATTTTCCTATACGGTGTATCAAGTGCCCCAAACATAGATCGTATGAAAAAGTCATGCACTCGAGAAGTTGACGTATCAACTACCCCCATCCGGGCCCACAAAATCTTTTGGCTTTTCATCTTCTGGGGTTAGGGTTTTGGATTTTACTTAAGTTACAAAGACCTTTGAAGACTCATTGTAATGATCATCTTCTTGCAAATGTGATTATCCATCACATCTCTTCTCAGAAATATGTTGCCACCATTCTAGCGAGTCTTTCACTCTGTATTTCTACAGTTTTGTACATTTCACTCATTAATAGAAATTGTGTATTATTGTATATATGTGCATCTTGTCATATTTTCGATATATCTCTGTTATATTATTGTTTCTCTTTCAAGATCTCTGTATATTTCTGTGTTATATCTCCACTCTCATTTCGTGTCGAAAATAATCTGGATCAATTGTATCAAAAAAGGTTGCTCTTGATCGTTTTTTCAGTGCATGTCCCCGACGAGGTCCGAGTATAGAAAGTTTGGTCTCGAGATTTTCTCTCTTGATGAAAATCTCTCGCATGCCCAAGAAACCCTCCATGGCGGAAGAAAAGAAAAATGACAAAGCAAACGATTCTATTAATTTGTTGCTCAAGCAAGCTCTCATGCGACAGAGGGACAAAATCATGGAAAACATTTCCCACATCCTTCAACGCTTGCTGATAACAAGAGGCGTGTCTTCATCAAGCAACAACTTTGGAGGCACCTCTCCTTTAAAGGTACAAGTTAATTTTGATATTTCCATATTTGAAGGACAGATAGATGCAAATGCCCTAGAAAAATGGTTAAACCTACTAGAAGGTTATTTCTTTGTTCATAATTTCTCTGACAAGGAAAATATCACCTTCGCACTCCTTAAGGCTCTCCCGTGTGTCAACATTGTTGGGAAACTTACCGAGACCAAAGTTCCACAGAGGATTCTGGAATATATCGGGTCGAGCCCACTTAGGATTTTTTTGTGGATGCGGTAAAGGAACAATATTACCATGTTGGAAACTATGAGGACCAGTACATGAGATGGACCACACCGTAGCAAGAGAAGGGCCAAGCAGTGCCAAAGTTCACTAATACCTTCTACACCTTGCGCACCAAGCTAGGTATCAAAGACTCTGAGCAACATTTGGTTCTAAAATACCACGGGGCTCTACACAGATACATCCAAACTGAAATGGATTTTCTAGACATCTCATCACTCAGTGTTTCTTATCGATATGTTGTTAAAATCGAGTAGAAATTTAAGCACCAAAAAAATGGGATTTTAGGTCTGCAAATCCGCAACAACAAAATTATTATAAAGAAAGCCCTAACAAACAGCGTCCCAAACCATTCCAAGCCATAGGAAAAGAAGGGTCACGGAAAGAGGAAGAAGGACACCAGGAAATGGTGCGATTTCCACAAAATCCCTTGGCACAACACCGATGAATGTCACTCAAAACAGTCATTGGTGGCTGAGATCAAAGACAAGGAGTTGAACCCTAATTCAGAATCTGGGTCAGAAAAATATTGATAGAAGACAGATCATCGACACAGATCCCACTTCTATTGTCGCGACCGCAACAATTCAACCATAAGAACTAGTAGATCCTGAAGAGGGGTAGCGCCTTTTTCATTCACAGATGTGGGTGAAGGGGACCCCACTGCATTTTATTGTTGATAGAAAAATCCATAACAACCTCATCTCAGCAAAGGTCATCAAACAATTGGGATTGTTGACAACACCACACCTGCAACCATACAACATTGGGTGGCTTCATGAGGGATGACACCTTCATGTTAGACAATAGTGTCGATTGTCATATGGCATCCATCCCTTCAAGGATGAGGTATTATGTGATTTTTCCCCATTGGATGTCTCTGATGTTCTCTTGGGCCAGCCATATATGTGGAAGTGCCATGATATTTATGAGTCGCAACCCTGTAGTGTCATTGTTACTCTAAGGGGTCATCTCTACAGAATACCAGAGGTCATTCTGACTATTGTCCCGCCTAAACAATTTTGCAAGGTAGTATATCATACTACAAAATTCAGCTTCTTCACAATCTATTCAAAAGGTGAATAGAAGGATATTGCAACCACTCTAGCCTCGTCCCAAGCACCTTCTATCCAATAGAAGCGGATCGAAAAGACTGAAGTAAAGCACAAATATTCCTTCTGCACACAGACATCTCGCGTAGCCTGAATGGTTGAACATATTCAACCCTGCCAACAACAGGCTTGTGACAGCCTTTCACAAATCAAGCAGCGCAACGTCTCCAGCAAGGCAAGCAAATCACCAAGATTCAGATTCAGCAAATGCTTTCCCCTCTCCCCCGGGAAATCAACACAATAGAGACCGTTTCTTCCTAAGGAGGGAGGATTTATCTAGGTGGATATTGGTGGCCACCCACCTATTCCACTGGCTCGAAAAGAAAATTTCCACCTTGGCAATTTTTCGGCAGTTTTTAGGGTTCCAAACATTTAGGTCCGTTTTGAGGCCCTAAACGACGTTTTGTGGGGATTTGGGCCCCAGGATATTTATTGCAACAATTTATTAAGGCCAATAGAAAATCTTTCTTCTTTATTAGACCTTTCCAACGGTGTATCGAGTGTGCCAAACTGAGATCGTATGCAAACGTTACGCCCCCGGGAAGTTGATGTATCAACTACCCTCGTCAGGGCCTGCAAACCTTTTGGCTTTTCATCTTCCGGGGTTAGGGTTTTGGATTTTACAAGAAGTTAAAAAGGCCTTTGGAGCCTCATTGTAACAATCATATTCTAGTGAATGAAAGTAGCCGTCGCATGTCTTCTCAGAGATAATTCGTCACCATTCTAGCAATTCTTTCACTATGTATCTCTACAGTTTTGTACATTTCACTCATTAATAGAAATTGTGTATTACTGTATATCTGTGTATCTTGTCATATTTACGATATATCTCTGTTATATTATTTCCGCTATTTTAATAGATCTGTATATTTCTTTGTTATATCTCTGCTCTCATTTCATGCCAAAAATAATCTAGATCAATGGTATCAGAGCAGGATGCTCTTGATCGTTTTTTCAATGCATGTCCCCGACGAGGTCCGAGTATAGAAATTTGGGTCTCCAGATTGTCTCTCTTGAGGACAATCACTCTCGCATGCCCAAGAAACCCTCCATGGTAGAAGAAAATAAAAACAATAAAGCAAACCCTTCTATTAATATGTTGCTCTAGCAAGCTCTCACACGACATAGGGATGAAATGATGGAGAATTTTTCCCACATCCTTCAATGTCTGTCGATAACAACAGGCATGTCATCATCAAGTGACCACTTTGGAGTCACCTCTCCTTTCAAGTTACTAGTTAATTTTGATATTCCCATATTTGAAGGACAGATAGATGAGGATGCCCCAGAAGAATGGTTAAATATGCTAGAAGGTTATTTCTCTGTCAATAATTTATCTAACAAGGAAAAGATCACCTTCACACTCCTTAAGGCTCTCCCCCATGTCAAACATTGGGGGGAAACTTACTAGGATAAAATTTCCACAGAGGAGTCTGGAATATATGGGGTCGATCCCACTTGGGATTTTTTTGTGGATATGGTAAAGGAACAATATTACCTTGTTGGCAACTATGAGGACCAGTACATGAGATGGACCATGCTGCAGCAAGAGAGGGTCCAAGTAGTGTCGTAGTTTAGTCATACCTTCCACACCTTGCACACCAAGCTGGGTATCAAAGACTCCGAGAAAGATTTGTTTCTGAAATATCGTGGGTCTCTACATAGATACATCCAAACTGAAATGGATTTTCTAGACATCTCATCACTTAGTGTTGCTTATAGATATGTTTTTAAAATCAAGCAGAAATTTAAGCACCAAAACAAGCGATATTTTGGGTCTGCAAATCCGCAACAACAAAAGTATGATAAAGATGACCCTAACAAACAGCCTCACGAAAACCAATCCAAGCCACAAGAAAAGAAGGGTCACGGAAAGACGAAGAAGGACACCGAAAAATGGTGAGATTTCCACAAAATCCCCTGGCAGAAGAATGATGAAAGTGGCTCAAAAAAATCATTGGTGGTCGAGATCAAAGACAAGTAGTCGAACCCTGATTAGAATCTGATTCAAAAAATACTGATAGAAGACAGATCATCGATGCAGATACCACTGTTATTGTCACGATCATAGTAATTCAACAAGAAGAACCAACAAATCCTGAAGAGGGGGAGCTCCTTTTTCATTCACATATGTGGGTGAAGGGAACCCTACTGCATTTTATTGTTGATAGCTGAAGCCAGAAGAACATCATCTCAGTAGAGGTCATCAAACAGTTGGGATTGTTGACAACACCACACCCACAACCATACAACATTGGGTGGCTTTGCTAAGGACAAGACCTCCATGTCATCCAACAGTGGTGATTATCATATAGCATCCATCCCTTCAAGGATGATGTATTATGTGATGTTTCCACATTGGATGTCTATGATGTTCTCTTGGTCTCGCCATATATGTCGAAGCTCCATGTTGTTTATGAGTCTCGACCATGTAGTGTCATTGTTACTCTAAGGGGTGATCTCTACAGAATACCAGAGGTCATTTCAACTATTGTCCCACCTAAGTAGTCTCACAAGGTAGTATCTCATACTACGAAATTCAACTTCTTCACAATTTTTTCAAAAGGTGAACAGAAGGATACTGTAACCACTACAGCCTCGGCCCAAGCACCTTCTATCCAATAGAAACAGGTTGACAAGACTACAACAAAGTGCAAAGATTTCTTCTACACACATACATCTCATGTATCTTGACTAGTTGAATAGATTCAACCATCCCAACAACAGGTTTGTGAAATCTTTCTGCAAACCAAGAAACACGACGTCTCCAACAATGCAAGCAACTCAACAAGATTCAGATTCAACAAACGCTTCCCCCACTCCCTCGGGAACTAAACGCAACGGATACCATTGATTCCTAAGGAGGGAGGATTGATTCAGGTGGATATCGGTGGCCACCCACCTATTCCACTGGCTCGAAAAATAGTTTTCCACCTTGGCAGTTTTTCAGGTTCCAGACTTCTGGGGTAGTTTTGAGGCCTTAAACGACATTTTTTGGGGATTTGGGGCACAAGAATTTTCTTGCGGCACTTAGATTTTCATCTTTAGGGATTAGGGTTTTGGATGTTACTTATGTTAAAAATGCCTTTGGAGCCTCATTAAAACAATCATCTTCTTGTGAATGCGAGTAGCAATCACATCTCTTCTTAAAGATAATGTCCCATCATTCTAGCGAGTCTTTCACTCTGTATTTCTACAGTTTTGTACATTTCTCTCATTAATAGAAATTGTGTATTATTGTATATCTATGCATCTTGTCATATTTATAATATATCTTTGTTATATTATTGCCTCTCTTTCAATATCTCTTTATATTTCTGTGTTATATCTCCGCTCTCATGTCATGCCGAAAATAATTTGTATTAGTGGTATCAGAGCAAGATGCTCTTGATCATTTTTTCAGTGCATGCCCCCGACGAGGTCAGAGTATATCAAGTTGGGTCTCCAACTTGTCTCTCTTGAGGACAATCACTCTCACACACCAAATAAACCCTCCATGGTGGAAGAAAAGAAAAACGACAGAGCAAACGATTCTATTAATCTATTGCTCGAGCAAGTTCTCACGTGACAGAGGGACGAAATGATGGAGAATTTTTCCCACATCCTTCAAAGACTTTCGATAACAACAATCACATCTTCATCAAGCGGCCACTTTGGAGGCACCTTTACTTTCAAGGTAAAATTTAATTTTGATATTCCCATATTTGAAGGACAGATAGATGCGGATGCCCTAGAAAAATGGTTAAATATTCTAGAAGGTTATTTCTGTGTTCATAATTTATTTGGCAGGGAAAATATCACTTTCTCACTCTTTAAGGATCTCCCCCATGTCAAACATTCGTGAGAAACTTACTCGAAGAAAATTTTCATAGAGGAGTCTGGAATATATGGGGTTGAGCCCACTTGGGATTTTTTTGTGGATGTGGTAAAGGAATAGTATTGCCATCTTTGCAACTATGAGGACCAGTACATGAGATGGACCATACTGTGACAAGAGAGGGGCCAAGCAATGTCAAAGTTCATTAATACATTCCACACCTTGCCCACCAAGCTGGGTATTAAAGATTTCGAGCGACATTTGGTTCTTAAATACCACGGGGATATACACAGATACATCCAAACTTAAATGGATTTTCTTGACATCTCATCACTCAATGTTGCTTATCGATATGTTGTTAAAATTGAGCAGAAATTTAAGCACCAAAACAAATAGGATTTTGGGTCTGTAAATATGCAACAAAAAAATCCCCTGGCACAACACCGATGAATTTCTCTCAAAACAGTAATTGGTGGCTGAGATCAAAGACAAGGAGACGAAACTTGATTCGGAATATAATTCAGAAAATACTGATAGAAGACATATCATCGACTCAGATCCCAATGCTATTGTAGCGACCGTAGAAATTCAACCAGAAGAACCAGCATATCCTTAAGAGGGGAAGCGCATTTTTCATACATAGATGTGGGTGAAGGGGACCCTGCTACATTTTATTGTTGATAGCGGAAGCTAGAAAAACCTCATCTCAACAGAGGTCGTCGAACAATTGGGATTTTCGACAACACCACACCCACATCCATACAACATCAGGTGGCTTCACAAGGGACGAGACCTCTATGTCAGCCAACAGTGTTGATATTCATATGGCATCCATACTTTCAAGGATGAGGTATTATGTGATGTTTCTCCATTGGATGTCTTTGATGTTCTTTTGGGCCAGCCATATATGTGGAAGCGCCATGTTATTTATGAGTCTCGACCTCGTAGTGTCATTGATACTCCGAGGGGTCATATCTACAGAATACTAGAGTTTATTTTGACTAATGTCCAACCTAAACAGTTCCCTAAGGTAGTATCTCATACTACAAAATTCAGCTTCTTCACAATCTGTTCAAAAGGTGAACATAAGGATATTGCAACCACTACAGCCTCGGACCAATTACCTTTTATCCAAGAGAAGAGGGTCGACAAGACTGCAGCAAAGTGAAAATATTCCTTTTGCACACAGACATATCATGTATCCTGAATGGTTTAACAGATTCAACCCCCCCGAGCAACAGGTTCGTGACAACCTTCCACAAACCAAGAAGCCCGACGTCTCTAGAAAGGCAAGCAACTCACCAAGATTTAGATTCAACAAATGCTTCCCCCTCTCCCCTGGGAACTGGTTCATGAGGTACTTCACCCAATTCATTTGTAGGCCCTCCGTGCACTTCCCTACGAGGTTGACTACAAAACCAGTCACTTGGGTGGGTCGGTCCTTACGGACTAAATTTCCTACAATCAGCTGACAGGAAAGGTGCTCTGCGCTGCTCTGGATAGAGGCTACCTTGTAGCCTCGTGTTCCCTTCTCGACATCTCCGTAATTGTCCTTGATCCTTTGTGCGAGAGCGCGGTCCATTGTTTTTCCGGGATAGAAATCTTGTGGGTCAGGGCCTTGCATACTCAGCCCTGTGATCTGATTGATCAATGTTGGATCCACTGTGATACGACAGTTTAACCACAAGTATCCACCATGGTAACAGGACAACAACATCTTGACGCATGCATTCACTTCTTAGAGCCTTTCGAAGTGAGGAATCTTCATGACATTGAGCAGTGTGGACTGCGCGAGGTTCATAGTCCATGACTGGGGAACTACCTTTGAATTTTTTCCCTTTGTTCTGTTCAGGTACTTATGTGGGAAGAGCATGTTGTAGACCTTCCTATCGCCGAGGTTGAAGTCACTAAACTTCAATGCTGCAATCTTTTCTTGATTTGCGCAAATTGCGCATATCCCCTTCAGGAGGTACGCAGTGACCAAAGTGTACTCAAATTCTCTGGGCACACTGTCTCGATTGGTTGCGTCGCTCCGAGGTGGTACATAGGTGGGTAAAATGCTCAGAATCAACTTAGCATTCGCGATATCGTCTCTGTGTTTGGTTCTCTTTTCATTGGCTGGTTTGGATGGTCTGGCTCGAGCAGTGGACAGAGACGCTTGCACTGTTCTTGTGGATGAAAGCCTGGATACCTTCATACATCGACATGAATTTCTCAGTCATCAAGTCGATCAAAACTTCTTCAGCAACTTTCTCTGTGGTGCTCAATTCTTCCGACATACCCACTCGGGGTGAACAATCGCAAGTTCGAGGAACAACTTAGAAACAATACTAAGATAGAGAGAAAGAGTGTGATGATCACTATATAAACTCGACTTAGTCTGCAGGCTCGAATTCTCAATTAGAAAAAGTGTTTTTGGTGTGTGGCACGGTGGGATAAATAGGGAACTTGACAACGGTTCACTTGCAACGAGTATGAGCCTTCATTAACTCTTGTTTGGTCTGTTATGGCGCGGTCCAATGGTCTGATGATGAACTATAATTTCCTTTATTCCCATTCAGAGCGTTGATCGAACGATTATAATGTCCCCAACGGCTATATTGCTTCGTCATGGCAAAGTGCCATGTGTCGTTGTTCTGATATCCCGACGAAGCTCCAATTTTACAAATTTTCTGTCTGTGAGGTTCCCTCTGGAACCTTCTGCAACTTTTATATCTTAGCTCTCTTCTTACTTATATTTCTAGCCTTTTTTTCACTGAGCTTTGTCTTGGTATTCATTTTTCGATTCTAATTCTTATCTTATTTGGTCATAGTCATTTCGCGTTGTTGAGATTCTTTCCTAAGGTTCCTAGATAATACGCCTTCTTTGTCTGGGTTAGGTACTTCAGTATTATGTGGATATTTTAATGTCTCTCAGCTTCGAAATCTGGGTTGCTAGTGTTAAATAGCTTTGATCTGCTCTCATGTTCTTTAATCAAGTGTGCAATCCTTCTGGTCATGAAATCTTTTAACTCTTGTTTCTTCTGCTTCAAAATTTCTTATTCTTTCCTTTGTCTAGCTTGATCTCTATCAATCCAAGGTTTTCCTAGTAACATGGTAAATGGGGCGCTATCTTCAATAAATTTAATAATCTCAAAATATTCTTTTTTCGAAGTTCCATTGGCATTCATAGGTATCTGGACGAGCCTTCCACATAGGTTTATTAGTTTCCCTATAAATAACCTTATTCCTCCTAATGAGGGGATCATTGTAAATTCTAACCTTGTACAATATATACTACAAACATATATTCAGAAAAGAACAAAAAAGATACAATGGCAAATACAAACATTACATAGAGATTTTTCCCCTAGAAACCCCAAACCGGGAAAACCAACAAATTCTATATTCATTCATTGTGTTACAGTGTTTACAATACAAAATAAATATAGGAGCCAGTGGCATCCAAAACCCTAACCCAATGATCTGGATTAGTCCAAAACCCTAATTCCTTAACCGAAAATAGAAAACCATCGGCAAAGAAACCATGTGCCGAAAAACCACCTAAATATAATGTGATCCCGAAAATGCGGTCTCGATGCGAAAAAGAAAAAATCGGGGGTGTTGCCCCCGAACCCCCTAGCGCCCCCCCCTCTAAACCCCCTGCGCGCCTGGCACAGATGCACAACACCATGAAAAAAAGAAAGTTTGTGTTGCTCTTTTGCAGTAGAGGTGGAATAGACTGGAGGGTCAAATTCATGTGAAAGAATAAATGATAAATAAACGAGAGGGAAATGTGAATCCAATCCAAACGTCAAATGCAAAGATGAAAAATAACCCAGCATTAAGAACTCGATCATGTATCCATTTTATATAAATATATGCAATGACTTGCTTCGAGTATGAAAGTTTGGAAAGCCTTCGCAATAGTGATTGTCTTTAGGGTTTTAGTTGTGCATTGATGCATATCTTTCTTGGAGATAACATGTTAATATTTCTAATCAAAGTGTAGTTTTAAGATGAATTGCATAAATTACTCCTCCCCTCTGTATAAGCCTCTGTATAAGGGAGGAGATTTATAGAAAAAATCATCCATGATCCTGGATTTTCCTCTATATTTATTGGTGTCAACATGCAAAGGGAAATCGACTAGATATTTCAGCATATCAAGAAGGCTTAAAAAATTAACATATGGTTTAAAACGTTGGAGACGGTTCTTAAAGAAGCATCGGAAGTGACAAGTTAAACTGTACAATACCAACATATACCATTATTCTTCATTATAGAATGACCAAAATGATCACCTGTTTGATTTCAAATATCACCCAACATCTAGGATCTTTTAATTTGGTTGTCATTTCCCAAAAAAACATCAAACTAAATTACACTTAATTTTTTTAATAACAAACACTTTATCAAAAACATATTACAATTATAAAAATATGGAATATATGGATACACTTGATTTGACTCCATGCCATAAAGTTATTCTATCAAAACAAAACGACCTTCTTTTCTTTGGCATTCCTTTTGTATATGCTTTTTATTGGTGTTATGGTATTAATATTTAGCAGTGAAACCAATATGACATAAGACATGAAAGAAGAGAAGATGATTTGACACCACAAAGAAGGAAGATATATTATGGTGTGGTAAGTTGAAAAAAAAAACATGTACGCTGAAGAAGTCATAATGTAGTATATACAATGAATATATGTTGCTCTTCCCTATCCATGTCCACACGATGTTTGTGAGGGCGGGCCTCTTCTATTTAGAGTTGGTGGGAAAGAGGTGTAAAGTTGAAAGTGTTGTGACCAAACCACTGGCTGGAAAGTTTATCAACCACGTTGTTCACTATTGTATTTTAACCATTGGTTAATGGACCAAATGTAATACATCACATGGTACACAAGTTAATGGACCACTATTGTAGAAGATTGTGTTTTAGCCATGGGTTAATGGACCAAATGTAATCCATCACATGGTACACTGAGATTTCACAAGATGAACAAACAAATTTTGAATATATTATGGGAGGCCAATTTTGGAAGTATTGATCTCGCTGGACAAATTATTAAAAGGGTTCTTCTCAAAAGTAGAAAAGATACTCCTACTAAGATTGAAACTCTTGCTCAAATTTGGACTTTGTGGAACATTCTCCCCAAATTCCTTTGGGGATGGGGTCCTCTATGATGACACTATGGGCCCATGGTAATATGTAGTTATTTCCTTGTCTAACTTTATTATACTTTGACAAAATCAATCATACCTTGTGACCTGATATCAAACAAGTGGCCCATAAATGACATGCCATAAAAGAAAATAATATATTGCATTATGTACTAATTTGTTCAGTTGAATTCCTACTTAACATTCCACTTAGTTTTAATTAGTTTCTTTTGTTTTATGTACTAATTTCTTCATTTGAATTCGTACTAAACATTCCACTTAGTTTTAATTAGTTTTTTTTGTTTTATGATGATTTTTTTTTAAAGAGGGATAATGTCTTTTTGGTAAAATTCATGTAACAAGTGCACATGACTTCAAATAAAATATTATATTGAATTATGTACTTATTTATTCATGAATTTCTATCACACAATCCACTTAGCTAGTCTACTTTATAATATTTAGATAGATTTTTTAACCTGTAAAATTATTAAATGTTTTTTAAAGAGTAAGATTGTTTATAAATTTAAAATGTCAATTTTGTTTTATTATTTTTAAATCACATTTTCTATTTAAATATGAATAAAAACACGTTCTCTACATGTCATTTACACTATACACATAATTGATAAATAGTAGATTATTTTTCTCCTATATTTAAACAACAAATTATCCACATACTAACAAGAAACTGATAATGGAAATGACACACAAGCTTACATTTAAATGGTATTGAAGCACTTAAAGAGTCGGCGTTCTAACCACTAATAACAAAATAGATCCCAAGTAGACTAACAAGGGGAATTTTCCTTAGTTCGACACTTTTTCCCTTTTTTTTTCTCACACATTTTTAATCTTCTATAGATGGCCCCCCAATGGCTAATCTTCTATAGATGCCCCCCCAATGGCTAATTGAACCTCAACATTTTAACGAATATTTTGTTCCCGAGGATATCCCCTTATGCACTCCCACTTCCTAAATCTCCATGGAGATGTATCGATCTACATTTTGATTTCTTGTGCTAGCACTTGTTTCCTTTCTAATCTCTTTTGCAATCTCAACTTTTGTTTCCAAGTTTTCTTTCCCAAGCTCATCAGGAGACACATACGGCTACCAACTTTTGGTTTGGAAGGAGGACCTTTTTTTTCCTTTGTTGAACTTTGGACTGTGGACATGAATCCTAAAGATTCTTAGTTTGTTTGCATTTCCTGTAATGGAATGTAGTGTTTCCTAGTCCAATATATGTGGCCACCTGTTTTGGGATTTTTCTATTGTATGACCTTGGGTCTATGTCACAACAGATCATAATCATATCTAAAATACCGAACCTACCTTCCAATATACAAATCAATAAAGAAATGATTACTTAGAAGAGAGAAAGAAATATATCATACCTTGTATCCAAACGTTTTATGAATATCCTCGCTCTCAACCTTTGACTTTCTCTAGGCCTTCGTCTCTACTAGCCTGCAAAAGAAACCAAGTAGATACTGCAAAGAGATAGTTATCAAATTAAATTATAAATGCAATATATAAATCTAGATATGTAAAGCAAATTCAACATATAAGAACTAGTTAAACATAATTTCACATAGATTGGAGGGAAATATAACTATTTTATTAATCAACATGAATATGGGAGTTACAACCTGATTCTGACAGACAACACTGCCTTGAAACCAACCGCTTGAGTTCCTCCACTTAACTCTTCAATCATCAACTCAGAAATGAAGTGCATCCTCACATGACCCATAAGGGATAGGAACACACCCAATGATCATATAGGATAGAGGAAGATATACTAGAAAGTAAATTTCCAGATCAAGGGATACTACTTAGAGTTTCAAGGAATAGGGAAGCTTGCAAACTGACAGCATGTTCTTGCACCAAGGTTGGCCCCTCATCTACACTCCCATAGGTGCTTATATACCATCATAATTAGGTTGATATGGTTACATTCTATTGTGTACAGGAAATCAAAGGTTTAGGACCGGGAAACCCTATAAACTCCTCCCAAAAGTATGAAATATTTTTATTTTTCACAAAATTGGGGATGCACATGATTTACACACTAGAAAATAGTGTATGCACATGAGTTGCACATGGATGAATAGAGTATGTACGCGGGTTTTACATGGATGAATAACATACACCAACAAAGATATCATTTTTTAAGATGATTTTGATGAAGAAGAGTGGGATTAAGGTTTGCAAGCTAAGGAATGGACTAGGCCATCTCACAAATGCAATATGGGATGAAAATTTGTGATATAATAGATGCCCCCTAATGTGTGAGGTCATAAGAGCAACTGATGACCAAAATACATTATAACTATAAAAGGTGAGGATGCACTGAAGTAAGCTCAAATGAAAGTACCCAAACAACTAATCCAAGAACAAAACCTACAACAGAAATCAAGTAAGAGTATTATCTTCCCGAATTGGGCATAACCATGCTCAGGAGTGATAGAATCATGGCCGCCAAATCAAGTACACATCAGATCCATGGAGTATAAAAGGATAACTAATGTCCATGGTCATGAAAAATGTACACAATGGATCCATGTTATATAGATCATAGCCACGAATGAATACACAGTGGAGCTATGTCTCGGAATCAAATCAGAGGATATATGGAGCCAATGAAGTGGAAAAACTAATCCTTTTCAAGTATAGATGTCATTGAGGGTGGTAAAATCAATACATATCGGGTAGGAGCACAAATGATGTGATGCTCTTGGTTCACCCAAGGTCTTCAAAACAACCCAACATGATACAAGTCTACACTATGAGAATAAATGTGTTGAAGTCGAACACAATGAGACACCATTTGATTGTCAGTCATTGATGTATATCATTAAAAAATGTGAAACAAACCACCAATTATGATAATGGGAGTCAAGGAACCTACTACAATCTATCAAGTGTGAATAGAGGATATTATGTCGAACACTTGATAGAATCTACCGATCTAGGGACATTGATGTATTCCCGCTGTTAATAGCGAGGGAACCTGTCACTGATGATTGTAGTCCCCAAGGTACTAAAAATTACTCTAGATCCCTATCCCAAAGAAATATGTGTTGAAGTTGATAGGAATAGATCTATTGGAAGGAGGGCATTAAGGAATCCCCCATAATACAACACGAGAAGTAGTAGAAATCCAAAGATTTGAAAGAACTCGGATGAAAATATTGAAAAGACCAAACTAAGGTATGACTCTTGCATGTACGAGATGGAATAACACACAGCAGAGACTCTCTGAATAGTAGCCAATAATGAATACTACTGACAAATATGAGGAATCCACCAATGGGTTCAAATGGAAACCAAGGTACCACACGAATCCCTATGCATGATAATGGTTGTTGATGTCGAACATAAGGGAAACTGCTCAGTCAGTGACCAATGATGCGAGAAATGTGCCTCTTCTATTTAGAATTGGTAGGAAAGACGTATAAAGTTGAAAGTGTTGTGACCAAACCACTGGCTAGAAAGTTTATCAACCACGTTGTTTACTATTGTGTTTTAACCATTGGTTAATGGACCAAATGTAATACATCACATGGTACACAAGTTAATGGACCACTATTGTAGAAGATTGTGTTTTAGCCATGGGTTAATGGACCAAATGTAATCCATCACATGGTACACTGAGATTTCACAGTATGAACAAACAAAATTTTAATATATTATGGGAAGCCAATTTTGGAAGTATTAATCTCGCTGGACAAATTATTAAAAGGGTTCTTCTCAAAAGTAGAAAAGATAATCCTACTAAGATTGGAACTCTTTCTCAAATTTGGACTTTGTGGAACATTCTCCCCAAATTCATTTGGGGATGGGGTCCTCTATGATGACACTATGGGCCCATGGTAATATGTAGTTATTTCCTTGTTTTACTTTATTATACTTTGACAAAATCAATTATACCTTGTGACCTGATATCAAACAAGTGGCCCATAAATGACATGCCATAAAAGAAAATAATATATTGCATTATGTACTAATTTGTTCAGTTGAATTCCTACTTAACATTCCACTTAGTTTTAATTAGTTTATTTTGTTTTATGTACTAATTTCTTCATTTGAATTCCTACTAAACATTCCTCTTAATATTAATTAGTTTCTTTTGTTTTATGATGATTTTTTTTAAAAGAGGGATAATGTCTTTTTGGTAAAATTCATGTAACAAGTGCACATGACTTCAAATAAAATATTATATTGCATTATGTACTTATTTATTCATGAATTTCTATCACACAATCCACTTAGCTAGTCTACTTTATACTATTTAGATAGTTTTTTTTAACTTTAAAATTATTAAATGTTTTTTAAAATAAAGTAATATTGTTTATAAATTTAAAATATTTCATTTTTTAGCTTTTAAAATTATTAAATGTTTTTTAAAACAAAGTAATATTGTTTATAAATTTAAAATATTTCATTTTTTTGCTTTTAAAATCATTAAAATGTTTTTTAAAAGAGTAAGATTGTTTATAAATTTAAAATGTCAATTTTGTTTTATTATTTTTAAATCACATTTTCTATTTAAATATGAATAAAAACACGTTCTCTACATGTCATTTACACTATACAAATAATTGATAAATAGTAGATTCCTTTTCTCTTATATTTAAACAACAAATTATCCACATACTAACAAGAAACTGATAATGGAAATGACACACAAGCTTACATTTAAATGGTATTGAATCACTTAAAGAGTCGGTGTTCTAACCACCAATAATAAAATAGATCCCAAGTAGACTAACAAGGGGAATTCTCCTTAGTTCGACACTTTTTCCCTTTTTTTTTCTCACACATTTCTAATCTTCTATAGATGGCCCCCCAATGGCTAATTGAACCTCAACATTTTAACGAATATTTTGTTCCCGAGGATATCCCCTTATGCACTCCCACTTCCTAAATCTCCATGGAGATGTATCAATCTACGTTTTGATTTCTTGTGCTAGCACTTGTTTCCTTTATAATCTCTTTTGCAACCTCGACTTTTGTTTCCAAGTTGTCTTTCCCAAGCTCATCAGGAGACACATACGGCTACCAACTTTTTGGTTTGGAAGAAGGACCTTTTTTTTTTCTTTGTTTGAACTTTGGACTGTGGACATGAATCCTAAAGATGCTTAGTTTGTTTGCATTTCTTGTAATGGAATGTAGTGTTTCCTAGTCCAATATATGTGGCCACCTGTTTTGGGATTTTTCTATTGTATGACCTTAGGTCTATGTCACAACAGATCATAATCATATCTAAAATACCGAACCTACCTTCCAATATACAAATCAATAAAGAAATGATTACTTAGAAGAGAGAAAGAAATATATCATACCTTGTATCCAAACGTTTGATGAATATCCTCTCTCTCAACCTTTGACTTTCTCCAGGCCTTCGTCTCTACTAGCCTGCAAAAGAAACCAAGTAGATACTGCAAAGAGATAGTTATCAAATTAAATTATAAATGCAATATATAAATCTAGATATGTAAAGCAAATTCAACATATAAGAACTAGTTAAACATAATTTCACATAGATTGGAGGGAAATATAACTATTTTATTAATCAACATGAATATGGCAGTTACAACCTGATTTTGACAGACGACACTGCCTTGAAACCAACTGCTTGAGTTCCTCCACTTAACTCTTCAATCATCAACTCAGAAATGAAGTGTGTCCTCGCATGATCCATAGGGGATAGGAACACACCCAATGATCATATAGGAGAAAGGAAGAGATACTAGAAAGTAAATTTCTAGATCAAGGGATACTAATTAGAGTTTCAGGGAATAAGGAAGCTTGCAAACTGACAGCATGTTCTTGCACCAAGGTTGGCCCCTCATCTACACTCCCATAGGTGATTATATACCATCATAATTAGGTTGATATGGTTACATTCTATTGTGTACAGGAAATCAGAGGTTTAGGACCGAGAAACCCTATAAACTCCTCCCAAAAGTATGAAATATTTTTATTTTTCACAAAATTGGGGATGCACATGATTTACACACTAGAAAATAGTGTATGCACATGAGTTGCACATGGATGAATAGAGTATGTACGCGGGTTGTACATGGATGAATAACATACACCAACAAAGATATCATTTTTTAAGATGATTTTGATGAAGAAGAGTGGGATTAAGGTTTGCAAGCTAAGGAATGGACTAGGCCATCTCACAAATGCAATATGGGATGAAAATTTGTGATATAATAGATGCCCCCTAATGTGTGAGGTCATAAGAGCAACTGATGACCAAAATACATTATAACTCTGAAAGGTGAGGATGCACTGAAGTAAGCTCAAATGAAAGTACCCAAACAACTAATCCAAGAACAAAACCTACAATAGAAATCAAGTAAGAGTATTATCTTCCTGAGTTGGGCATAACCATGCTTAGGAGTGATAGAATCATGGCCACCAAATCAAGTACACATCAGATCCATGGAGTATAAAAGGATAACTAATGTCCATGGCCATGAAAAATGTACACAATGGATCCATGTTATATAGATCATAGCCACGAATGAATACACAGTGGAGCTATGTCTCAGAATCAAATCAGAGGATATATGGAGCCAATGAAGTGGAAAAACTAATCATTTGCAAGTATAGATGTCATTGAGGGTGGTAAAATCAATACATATTGGGTAGGAGCACAAATGATGTGATGCGCGTGGTTCACCCAAGGTCTTCAAAACAACCCAACGTGATACAAGTCTACACTATGAGAATAAATGTTGAAGTCGAACACAATGAGACACCATTTGATTGTCGGTCATTGATGTATATCATTAAAAAACGTGAAACAACCCACCAATTATGATAATGGGAGTCAAGGAACCTACTACAATCTATCAAGTGTGAATAGAGGATATTATGTCAAACACTTGATAGAATCTACTGATCTGGGGACATTGATGTATTCCCACTGTTAATAGCGAGGAACCTGTCTCTGATGATTGTAATCCCCAAGGTACTAAAAATTACTCTAGATCCCTACCCCAAAGAAATATGTGTTGAAGTTGATAGGAATAGATCTATTGGAAGGAGGGCATTAAGGAATCCCCCATAATACAACACGAGAAGTAGTAGAAATCCAAAGATTTGAAAGACCTCAGATGAAAATATTGAAAGGACCAAACCGAGGTACGACTCTTGCATGTACGAGATGGAATAACACACGACAAAGACTCTCTGAATAGTAGCCAATAATGAATACTATTGACAAATATGAGGAATTCACCAATGGGTTCAAATGGAAACCAAGGAACCACACGAATCCCTATGCATGATAATGGTTGTTGATGTTGAACATAAGGGAAACCGCTCAGTCAGTGACCAACGATGGTTTGCTATTTGTCGAGTGCAAGTTCACCTATCAATGATGTAAATAGGCCCATGGTGCAACTCTAGGTCATACTCTCAAAGAAATTATTCGTAGTTGATAAGAGAAGACCCACCAACAAGAATTCAAAGAGGACATTATATCATGAGTGAGATACAAAGATACTAGTGAAGTTGAGAAGTACTTTACACACACGGAAAGGCTGACTCAAAAAGTCAACGATTTCTGTAATGGCTAACTTAGGATGAGACTTCCCTTGAAAAAAATCACAACACATTATGTGACTAAGGAAATATGCAGTTTAGGAATTGACACAAGTTTGTTATGCATGAGGCATCAACAAACTCTCCATAGTAACTGGAATCGTAACTAATTGGAGGAGTACCAACTCTGTGTAACTAGCACAATGTCCTATGGCCATACTAAATGCAAAAACTATTGAGACATTGACTCAAATATTGTACTTTGTTCAAGGTCAACAAGACCACTGCCAAACAAAGAGATAGACACTTTCCCCCTCTTTTTTATTTTTTTATTTTTGTTGTCTTTTTCATGTTATAAAGCTTGAAAAGTAATAAAAGAATGTTATAGTTCAATGGAGGAAACTAGTGATGTGGGAAATAAAACTAGTTCCAGAGTGCAAGGAACATACCTATGCTCAATGCAAGGAATCATGTGTAATATAAGGACACTCAGGGGAATGTCTCCTCCATGGGTAAAAGGTATCGATTCGCAAAGGCATAGTATTGCAAAGTTAGAAACTAGGAGGGATGCATAAGAAAATGGTTCAACAATAGCAAGTTGAAGCCAACATTAGGCCTAGAAGTGCGAGTGGTCAATATGCAATGCAAGTACAACTCAACACAAAAAATTTGGAAGCCCCGTGGGTAGCTGGCCAACAATAGATGAGAAGAAGATATGAAGCTTCAGAGAAAAATATTGGCAGGACAAGACAGGGCTTTCGAGCCTACGAAGAAATTGTAGCATGGGTGTCAAAATGGCTAGGAAGGTACTAAATAGGACACCCATTGATCCAGGTGGATATTGGTGGCCACCAACCTATTCCAAATTCCAACTGGCTCATCTCGACAGTTTTTAGTTCATCATGTTTCTTTGTAATGGGGAAACTTCTTTGTAATTATGGTTTCTACACATATGAGGCTATCTTGAATCCATACACAACATCTAGGTGGATATTGGTGGCTACCCATCTAGTCCAACTAGCCTATTTTGATAGTTTTCATTCTAGTACATCTTTTTGTACTTTCAGGGCTGTTTTGAGGCCCTAAATAAACGTTTTTGGGCTTTCCACAATCAAACTATTGATATAGTTATCTTTTGACATCATAATGTGTAGTTCTCAAAAATACCTTTCCAATGGGCTATCACACACCTAAAACAAAGATCATATGCAAAAGTTACGACCCCTGGAAGCTGATGTACTAACTTACCCCAACAGGGCCCACATGACTTTTGACACTTCATCTCCTAGGGTTAGGTTTTTGGATGTCTAGGGTTTTGAAATTCGTGTTTATTGTAAAAATGTCTTCAAAGCCTCATTGTACTCATGTTCTTGTGAATGAGCATAGTCGTCACATCTCTTCTCAGACATAAGCTGCCACCATTCTAGCGAGTCTTTCACTCTATATTTTTATAGTGTCTCTATAGTTTTTTCATTAATAGAATTCATGTATTACTATAGTTCTATGTTTATGGTAATATTTCTGTGAGTTTCATTGTAATATCTTTGCTTTCATTTTGTTCCACTCATAAATCCAGATCAGTGGTATTAGAGCATGTTTCTCTTGATCATTTTTCAGTGCATGTCCCAGACGAGGTCCGAGTATAGCAAGTTGGGTCTCGAGCTTGTCTCTCTTGAGGAAAATCGCTCTCGCATGCCCAAGAAACCCTCCATGGCATAAGAAAATAAAAATGACAGAGAATGAGATTCTATTAACCTGTTGCTTGAGCAAGCTCTCGTGTGACAGAGGGACGAAATGATGGAGAATTTTTCCCACATCCTTCAACGCCTTCCGAGAGAAAAATTTACATCTTCATCAAGCGACCACTTTGGAGTAAATTCTCCATTCAAGGTACAAGTGAATTTTGATATTCCCGTATTTGAAGGTTAGATAGATGTGGATGCCCTAGAAAAATGGTTAAATTTGCTAGAAGGTTATTTCTTTGTTCACAATTTTTCCAATGGGGAAAAGATCACCTTCGCACTCCTTACGACTCTCCCCCATGTCAAACATTGGTGGGAAATGTACTGGGAGAAATGTTCCACGGAGGCATCTGGAATATATAGGGTTGAGTGTACTTGGTTTTTTTTTTGTGGATGTGGTCAAGGAAAAATATTACCTTGTTGATAACTATGTCGAATTTTGTGTAAACTAACTGTTAGTAACAATTCTTGTCCTGGGAACAAGAGTATTCAGGTCTACAAGTTGCACGAGAAGCTCCCAAGTGCATCACGAAAAAATTGTGTTTCAGGCTTTCAAGCAAGTAAGCGGGCAAAATCATATTGTCGAGGGTCCAGATTCATCCATAGGAGCAGATAAGAAGTTGACAAGAAATCACGGTTAGCGGAGTTACGCCGAGATTAGCGCGATGAACAACGCCCATATTGCAGCAGGAAAGGATAGCAGTCGTTCGTCCAAAGGACGCGTGGCGCGAGATCTAGTCGCGTCAGCATTTCGGCATTCGGGAGTTTAAAGGTTGAGGGTTCCATGTCATTTTACATCTCAAAGCCCCGAACCCCGAAGCGCTGAAAGCGCCCAAAGTCGGGCCCACAATATCGCCAAGTGAGCTTGGGACCGTCAGATCTGAGAGGGACGTGTGGCGCCCTATTAATCCATCTCGACATTTTTCTCATCACGACTGTGATAAGAAAGGATCAACTCCTTCCTATTCACGAACGCCGAAAGCACCTTTGAGAATAAACGCAAGGTCACAGCCCGTGGTCACTTGGGAAATGAAAGAGTTGTGCAAGAGGGGTCAAAGGCGTCGGGTTTTAGTCACAAAAGGGGCCATCCGATTCAATCTCAATCCTGGTTCTTGATTGAAGTAAATGAACGTGAGAGGGGGTGGTTGAAACCTCTCCTCACTCATTAAGTGTAAAGTATGGAGGATCTGGCAAGCTGTCTGCCCGCGAAGGTCCTTTATACTGATTTTTTCCAAAGACACCTTGTTGAGTCCTCGACTAGCTAGAGAGTTCTACACATGCTAACTCGACACTTAATGGCTCAGCTACTCCCCTTGCAGGAGCCATGCGCAATTAAGATGGAGTCTGACGAAGAATATCTGTCCGAGTCTGACTGAAGGGACACCATGCCTTGGATGACTGAGCATGCCTCTGTTAGGCGAATTTTTCTGAGTATATAGACTCAGTCTTTGTATTTTGTAAGGCATCGATGGTTGAGCAAGGCTCTCGGTTGTAAAACTTTAATGAAGCACTGTTATTATGGTTATGCATGGACTCTTGAGACTTCTTTCCTTATGAATGTCAGTTTCTTTCACGTCTTTGTCTATACTGTGTTAGAGCAGCTCAGAATTGGAGGATCCAGTCGAGTTGTAACTGTTATAGGATGATGTAGGTTGGATCACTGTAACAGTTGCATTGTTTCTAATTGGCCCTTGTGATTTTCTTAGCACTGAACGACTTGGAATTGGAGGATCCAATCAAGTCCCCCTTTCAGTTTCTCGAAGACCTGAACCAAGAGGATCTTGCATTCAGATTTTTTCTTCTACAAACTGCTGAAAGGCCTGTTTCCTAAGGTAGTTTGCTCGCTCTTCTCACCAAGCCTTCAACCTGCTCATCTTTAAATCAACTCACTGACTGAAGTTAGATCAAGACCTCTTTTGTTCCTTACATACCGGAGTTAGTTCCCGAGTTAGAGAGATATCTTCCCGAGTCTCTACCCATTTGATCACCCATTAAAACTATCGTGACATAAAGCTGATGGGCATTGGGCTCTGCTCCTGCAAGCAATCCAGGAGTGACTTCTAACGCTAACATTTTTGGTGTCGTTTCCGGGGACGAAGTTGAAAATTTTCCCTAGGATTAAACGACATTGAGCCTCTGATTCTGAAGGTGCATCAGGTATCAGAGCCTTTGAATATTTCTACTGTGCACCTGGCGACTCCATTGTGATGACTCCATTGTGGCGAACCTGCCATGATAATTGTGGCTTTCATAGGTAGACACACGCGGCCCCATCCACAGCTGCCTCTATCTACACCTAAAACTGATCCGGAGGAGGTTCTCAGAAAAGGAAATTCCTCTGAAGGAGAAGCTTCCACCGTCGAACCAGGTAATCCTCCATCTCCTTCTGTAGGAACTCCATTTTCTCCTCCTCGGTTTCTTAACAGACCTTTTTTTGAGGTTTCCCGTTTCCTGAATTTCGAGAGTGTTCCTGCTGAGTTTTCCCCTCTTGGTCTGGGATTCAAGGGAGAAGTCCTTATCACTCCCCTCTCCTCTGAAGCTGTACTTAGGCGTAGACCCAGGACCCCAGAAGAGTGCCACGTTTCTATCTTTACTACTCCTCCTCTTGTTACTGCTACCACTCCTGCACAAAGAGGGGCATATGCTGACTTGAGCCCGTTAGCCTTCTCCTTAAATCCCCTTTTGTTTCCCATTCCACTCCGAGACTCATTCCTAGTAGCCCCTTCGTGAACTCCTTCTCCTCCAAGTTCTCCTTCACCTAGTATCCCTATTGTTATTGGATAAATCCGTAAGTGCGGACACAAACCGATCTCCCTAGATCCACCTGGATCTAGAACAAAACAGGACAGAATAGGACGCTTTCCTTAAGTTTTAAATTTTGAATTTACTAAGAGGCAAGAATAAGTAACATACCTTATAATCGCTTCCTATAGTCTTTTTTGCTCTCGCTTCACTCCAGTGCTCTTGTGCAGTCAATATCAAAACAACACAAACCAACCAAAGTGATAGCGATAGCATAAACTCAATATAAACCTATGTATGTGATCAAGGAATCATACAATAAAACAAAACAAGCTTTATAGGAAAGAATCGTATTACTGTATCATATTAAATGTGAAAGAGAGATTACAACCGTTGCCTTGATGTCGTAAGGTCCCTTCCAACTATCCTTTGTTCCCCACACACTTCTTGCTCCAAGGATTCTGAAACCATAGATATGATAGCTGCTCACAATCTATCTTGACAAAGCAAATCTCAAAGCCACTCCAATCAAGCTAATAATTCCAAGCCAAAGAACCACAACCAAGAAACCACAAGCTCAAGCTCACAAAAGCTAACTTTCTCCATGAGAATTCCTCTCCTTTTATAAGTTGAAGAAGATAAGGTGAGGAGGTTAGGATGATCCCACTAAATCATGAAAGCGAGTAAGATCCAAACTATTCGGATGCCACCT
>ML778504.1:568544-588729 GCA_009831015.1 Picea engelmannii | reverse complement strand
GATCCTGATCCTGGGCTCTTCCTCTTCTTTTTTGTCCTCCAACTGTTGCTTCTTGAGTTTCTCCTAAATCTTGAGGCAAGGCTAAAGGGTTGGGACAAAACTGGCTTGGCAATTTGGCAGAGTTTCTTTGCTATGATTTTTCTCCCTTGAATAGTACCCCTACCCCTCCTTTTATAGGCTAGCAGGAGCTAGGGTTTTTGGCGAACTCTCGGCCATGCATGGCTCAGAGTTCCAGTTAACTGACAAAAAGCCTCGTGTCCCGGTGGAAACTTTCCTGATTTTTTGCTTTGTTAGGTACCCGCGGACTGTTTTGGGTTAGCCTGCGGATGCCCGCGTGCAGTATGAGGACAGCAAGCGGATGCCCGCGCCCAGTGAGAAGTGAGGGCACAGGTTGCTTGTTTTAAGTGGTTTTTTGAGGAATTGCTCAGCATGGCTTTGGTTAGGAAGAGGCATGAGTAGGCCTGATGCCAGGTAAGCAGGGATAGTGCAATTTAGGGTTATAACACCTATCCCACTGGCTTGAAAAATAGTTTTCCACCTTGGCAGTTTTTTCGACAGTTTTTCGGGTTCCAAACTTTCGAGGTCGTTTGAGACCCTAAACGACATTTTTTGGGGATTTGGGGCCCGAGCGTCTGTTAATGAAATTTTCCTATACAGTGTATCAAGTGCCCCAAACATAGATCGTATGCAAAAGTCACGCACTCGAGAAGTTGACGTATCAACTACCCCCATCCGAGCCCACAAAATATTTTGGCTTTTCATCTTCTGGGGTTAGGGTTTTGGATTGTATTTAAGTTACAACGGCCTTTGAAGCCTCATTGTAATGATTATCTTCTTGCAAATGTGATTATCCATCACATCTCTTCTCAGAGATATGTTGCACCATTATAGCAAGTCTTTCACTCTGTATTTCTACAGTTTTTTACATTTCACTCATTAATAGAAATTGTGTATTACTGCATATATGTGCATCTTGTCATATTTCCGATATATCTCTGTTATATTATTGTTTCTCTTTCAAGATATCTGTATATTTCTATGTTATATCTCCACTCTCATTTTGTGTCAAAAATAATCTGGATCAATTGTATCAAAGAAGGTTGTTCTTGATCATTTTTTCAGTGCATGTCCCCGACGAGGTCCGAGTATAGAAAGTTTGGTATCGAGATTTTCTCTCTTGATGAAAATCTCTCGCATGCCCAAGAAACCCTCCATGGCAGAAGAAAATAAAAATGACAAAGAAAACAATTCTATTAATCTGTTTCTTGAGCAAGCTCTCATGCGACAGAGGGACAAAATGATGGAAAAATTTTCCCACATCTTTCAACGCCTGCTGATAAAAAGAGGCGTGTCTTCATCAAGAGGCCACTTTGGAGGCACCTCTCCTTTAAAGGTACAAGTTAATTTTGATATTCCCATATTTGAAGGACAGATAGATGCAGATGCCCTAGAAAAATGGTTAAACCTACTAGAAGGTTATTTCTTTGTTCATAATTTCTCCGACAAGGAAAATATCACCTTCGCACTCCTTAAGGCTCTCCCTCGTGTCAACATTGTTGGGAAACTTACCAGGACCAAAGTTCCATAGAGGATTCTAGAATATATCGGGCTGATCCCACTTATGATTTTTTTGTGGATGCGGTAAAGGAACAATATTACCCTGTTGGAAACTATGAGGACCAGTACATGAGATGGACCACACCGCAGCAAGAGAAGGGCCAAGCAATGCCAAAGTTCACTAATACCTTCCACACCTTGCGCACCAAGCTAGGTATAAAAGACTCTGAACAACATTTTGTTCTGAAATACCACAGGGCTCTACACAGATACATCCAAACTGAAATGGATTTTCTAGACATCTCATCACTCAGTGTTTCTTATCGATATGTTATTAAAATCGAGTAGAAATTTAGGCACAAAAAAAAATGGGATTTCAGGTCTGCAAATTCGCAACAACAAAATTATTATAAAGAAGGCCCTAACAAACAGGGTCCCAAACCATTCCAAGCCACAGGAAAAGAAGTGTCACAGAAAGACGAAGGACACCGAGAAATGGTGCGATTTCCACAAAATCCCTTGGCACAACACCGATGAATGTCACTCAAAATAGTCATTGGTGGCTGAGATCAAAGAAAATGAGTTGAACCCTAATTTAGAATCTGGGTCAGAAAAATATTGATAGAAGACAGATCATCGACGCAGATCCCACTTCTATTGTTGTGACCGCAACAATTCAACCATAAGAATTAGCAGATCCTGAAGAGGGGTAGCGCCTTTTTCATTCACAGATGTGGGTGAAGGGGACCCCACTGCATTTTATTGTTGATAGAAAAATCCAGAAGAACCTCATCTCAGTAGAGGTCGTCAAACAATTGGGATTATTGACAACACCACACCTGCAACCATACTACATCGAGTGGCTTCATGAGGGATGACACCTTCATGTTAGCCAATAGTGTCGATTGTCATATGGCATCCATCCCTTCAAGGATGAGGTATTATGTGATTTTTCCCCATTGGATGTCTCTGATGTTCTCTTGGGCCAGCCATATATGTGGAAGTGCCATGATATTTATGAGTCGCAACCCTGTAGTGTCATTGTTACTCTAAGGGGTCATCTCTACAAAATACCAAAGGTCATTCCAACTATTGTCCCACCTAAACAGTTCCGCAAGGTAGTATATCATACTACAAAATTTAGCCTCTTCACAATCTGTTCAAAAGGTGAATAGAAGGATACTGCAACCACTCTAGCCTCGACCCATGCACCTTCTATCTAATAGAAGCGGGTCGACAAGACTGAAGCAAAGCGCAAATATTCCTTCTGCACACAGACATCTCACGTAGCCTGAATGGTTGAACATATTCAACCCTGTAATGTCCCCCACCTCTTGAAGAAGAGGTTTGGAAGACGTAGTGGTCTAGGTGTCCCCACTAGGCCATAGTCTCACACTGAGGGGAAAGGTCCACTAGACTAAAGTTATATTTTTTAAGGACTTAAGAAAGAAATAGGTTAAAAGGAGTAAAAGATACTCAACAGAAGAATAGAACTTAACCCTAGAGGTTAACCTAGCTCAACAGAGAATTAGAAGGAAAAGTATAAGTAAGAGGTCGGGGAGCACCTATCACTCAAGCTGATTTTGGTACAATTCGTGTTAGTGCTCTTGAGCATTCAGTTTGGGGTTTTCCTGTACAAACCCTAGTGAGCAACTCAGTGGTGAAATACCCACTCACTTTGTTCCACAGCTTGGTCTCAGGGATGAAATATTCCTCCACACTATTATACTTTCAACATATCTCCTTCTAGAGATTCAGAAGACATTGGGGCCATACTGTTGGGGAATTTCCAGCAAGGGCACACCATACCATTGAGGAGGGTTCGATTGAGCTATTCAGGAGGGCGCAACTCTCTTAGAAGATTCCGCAGTTGGAGAGGTTTGCCTTGGATGTTGGGTTTGAAACTTTAGGAGGAGGATCCCACTGCCATGATCTATTACTTGACCGAGTTTGGGCTCATTGGGAGCATTCTTCCATCAGGGTCGAATCATCGAGGGCTTCAGTCCCCACTTGGAGCGTGGCACTCTCTTGTTGGAGGGTTTGACATTCAGATTTGCTTGGTACTGGTATTCATTACTTATATAGCCTTTAGAGGCTTCTTTTGTATTATTGGGAGAATTTTGTAGAAGCTCATATATGTTGTTTGTATGACCATCTGAGGTTTATGCCAGATCGGCCATCTAGTGTATTGATCCTACATTGCTTATAATAAAAGGGTCAAATCTTTGCTTGTGCTTCTATATCTTGAATGTATGATGACCTTCATGTGTTGAATGAATCTTGTATGCACTTAATAACTAAATAAACACCTGGACATCCACAAACCAGTGGTAGTTAGTGATTCCAAATCAGAATTTGGCTTGGGATCATTACAGTGGTATCATAGATTCAATCCCCCCAAACCTGTGGAAGGATCAACACATACAGAGGTACAGTGGTGCTCTCATGGGTAGAAGGACTAAACCAAGCAGTGAAACGGAGGTCGAAATGGAAGGGTCAGGGGATGACCATGAGTATCTAGGCTTGGCTCGCATAGCAACAAAATTTGACAAGTTCTAGCAATCCATCAACCGTATGGAAAGCACATTGGTCCGACACTTGGATGAGTACCATGAAACCCGCAGAAGGGGACAGGCCGAACTCTCTGAAACTTTGAAGAGGGTTGATGAAAACCTACAGATAATGAACAAGAATCAATCCAAGCTAAATGAACTTCTAACGCAAGTGACTCATCAAGAGAGGAACCCGGATACGTATGGGAACAAGGAGGCTGGTGGATCCGGGGAAATCCATGAGGAGATCAGATATAATCTGGAGAAAGTAGTTAGATCCGAAGGAAGTCTGGACGGAGACACGACCTAGATTCAGATGGGTAGTAGGGTCAATCAGAGACGATACATACCTACGTTCACAGATGATTAGCTTGGTCAACATTCAGGTAGCAGAGCTAACCCTAGACCTTACATGCCCACATTCACATATGAGCAAGGGCAACAGGAACAGGTAGAAGAATTTGTAGAACAAATGGCAAGGAGTACCAAAGAATACTACAGTTTGGATATGAAGGTCCAAAGACAGATGTCCCTAGATTAGTATTGCCAAATCAGGTTCAGAAATCAACGTAGGACAAACCACAGGGGTAGTTTTGAGTTTGAACGTAGAGTAGGGAAGATATAAATTCCATACTTTGATGGTATGACTAAGATGATGGCACAGTCTTGGGTACAAAAGTTGGATACCTATTTACAGCTCAACACCATAAAGGAGATAGAGTCCATCAAGTTTTCCACTATGTATTTGGATGGAAAGGCTCACAATTGGTGGTATCAGGGACTCACCACACTCGGACACAATCAGATAATGTCCTATACAGAATTCACTCAAAGGTTCATTGATAGATTTGATCAAGGAGATCATGAGCTGCATTTCTGGGAGCTCACCCAACTCAAGCAAACAAGTATGGATGAAGTATATATTGATGAATTCTAGAGGCTTGCAGTTATGGTACAAGATATGTCCCCGACCAGGCTCATGATGATTTTCACAGAAGGATTGACAAAACCCTTGAAGGGTTGGGTAAAGGCCTTCAAACCCAACAACCTAGAGGGGCCATTTGGAAGACGAGGAATTTGGGTCCAGTTGCTAAACCTAAATTCATACCCAGACCACCCCTTATTAGTGGAGGAATCAAAGACCGCCAATGAATCAAGGAGGATGGGACCCTAAAGGTTTTGACAGGGGCCGTGGCAGGACAGATGACAACACCAAGAGGGAACTGAGGACGAAGCAACTATGCTTCACTTGCAAGGAACCATGGAACCCATCACATAAGTGTATGGGACATGGCCAAGTACACTATATAGAGGTTACCTCGGACAATGAAGAGGAGGAAGACTTTGGATAGATACAGAACATTGAGGCTGAAACTTCAAATACAACAGAAGAGGAGGTTCCAAAACTATATAGTGCGACTGGAGAGAGGGCCACCTTGGCATCTATCAGCAAGGTACCCAAATTCAACACCTTCAGGATGAGAGGGGTATTGCAGGGACAGAGATTTTTGGTTCTGATTGATGGAGGAGCTTCCCACAATTTTGTTGATGCAGCATTACTGCAGAGGAGGAACATACCTACAGTAGAGTTTGAAGGATTCAAAGTGGAGGTAGTAGGCAGTAGCACTATGCCCTGCGACAGATACATCCCAGGTATGAAGCTCACCTTGGGAAGGCATGAGCTAGTTCAGGATGCTTATGTGATGGATCTTCCCGACACCAACATCATCCTAGGGGTGCAGTAGCTCAGCACTTTAGGGCCTATCACCACCAATTACAAGACCATGGAAATGTTCTTTGTAGAGGAAGGGGGGCGAAAGGTTGTGCTCAGAGGCATGATAGGTAACTCTGCCTGAGTGGTCATGGCCAAGAGGATGGAAGCCATCTTTAGAAGGGAAGAAATTGTATACGCAGCAGAATGTAAAATCTCAACCTGGGTGGAGGAGAAGGGGAAGGTGCACTACACCCCGGATATTAAAAAGATCCTAGACAGACACCATAAGGTGTTTGGGCCGATTCCTCCAGGTGTGCCACCAGACAGGGGGTTTGAGCACATCATTGAGCTGGAAGCAGGGGATAAACCAGTTATAACCACACCCTATAGGCATCCCAAGAAGTATAAAGATGAGATAGAAAAGGCCATCAAAGAGCTTCTAGACATGGGACACATCAGGCCAAGTTCAAGCTTGTTTACTTCTTCAGTAGTCTTGGTCAAGAAGAAGGATGGAACGATGAGAATGTGCATTGACTTTCGGTCTTTGAATAAAAAGACGATAAAAAATAGGTACCCTATACCCAGGATTGATGAATTACTAGATGAGTTGCATGGATCTATCTATTTCACAAAAATTGACCTCCGTTCAGGCTACCATCAAATCAAGATGAGGGAGGAGGACATCTTGAAAACAACCTTCAGGTGTCACTACAACCATTATGAGTTTTTGGTGATGCCCTTTGGGCTAACCAATGCCCCAGCCACATTTTAGTCTTGCATGAACCATCTGTTCAACAAACAGCTGAGGAAACACTTGTTAGTATTCTTTGATGATTTTCTAATTTACAGCAAGACATGGGAGGAACACCTTCGACATGTGGATCAAATCCTGTCAATCATGGAAGAACAATCACTATATGCCAAGGAATCCAAGTGTGAGTTTGGGATGACAGAGGTGCTCTACTTGGGACACATCATAGGGAAAAAAGGGGTACAGGTACACCAGGAGAAGATAACAGCCATTAGGGAATGGCCAACTCCGAAGACACTCACAGAATTAAGGGGATTTATGGGCCTATGCACATACTACAGGAAATTTATCAAAGGGTTTTCCCAATTGTGTGCACCCTTGACTGACCTGACCAAAAAGGGCTCCTTCAAATGGAATAAAGAGGCCCAAGCCACGATGGAAAGGATTAAGGAGGTCATGAGCACCTGCCCAGTCCTAGCTCTCCCAGATTTCAGCGTACCCTTCACTTTGGAGTGTGATGCCTCAGGGGAAGGTATAGGGGCTGTGTTGATGCAGAATAGGCACCCCCTTGCCTATGAAATCCGAAAACTCGGGGGTCCTGAACTACTTTACAGCATTTACGACAAAGAAATGTTGGCTATCATGCATGCACTAGCCAAATTCAGGCAATTTTTGGTAGGCGCAAGGTTTGTAGTCAAATCAGACCATAACAGTCTTAAATATCTATTGGAGCAAAAGGATTTGAATGAACGACAACAGAAATGGGTAAGAAAAATACAATCCTACGACTTTGACATTGAATTTTTCCAACGGAAGAACAACGCAATAGCAGATGCATTATCCAAGAGGCCATCCATTTTTTCCATATCTGGTATGTCAATTGACTGGAAGGATCACTTGATAGTGGAATATGAAAAGGATCAGTTCGCTTGTCAACTTTTGGACAGGAAAATATAGGATGACAACTTCAGAGTCATAAAGGACCTCATTTATTACAAAGGTCGAATTTTCTTAGTTCCTGGATCATCTCTCAAAGACAATATACGGCATGACTGTCATAACTCACCAATAGCAGGACATCAGGGCATCAGTAAGACGTACAGGCAGGTGAGAGAGAGGTTTTCATGGAAGGGCCTAAAGGAAGATGTGATTAAACATGTCAAAGAATGCACTACATGCCAAGAAAACAAGGATGAGCACACGCACCCTACAGGACTGTTGCAACCCCTGCCTATTCCAAAGCACAAATGGGAAAGCATATCCATGGATTTCATCACTGGGTTTCCCAAGGCACAAGGGAAAGATTGCATTTTCGTAGTAGTAGACAGATTGACGAAATTTGCACACTTCTTCTCCATAGCCACTGACTTCAGCGCAGCATAGGTAGCTGAATTATTTTTCAGAGAGGTGTTCAGATTACACGGCCTACCCAAAACCATTATCAGTGATAGGGACAATAGATTCATGAGCACATTTTGGTAGGATTTGTTCAAATTAGTGGGTACGGCATTAATTCCTAGTACCATCTATCACCCTCAGACGGATGGCCAGACGAAAATAGTCAATAAATGGGTGGAAGGCTACCTCAGAAATTACGTAGCCGAACAACAGAAAGCATGGATCAGATGGTTTCACTTGGGAGAATATTGTTACAACACCACCCATCATGTATCCGTAGGTATGACACCATTCAGGGCTTTATATAGCTATGATCCCCTTTCCTTTGCAAATATTTCCTTTGGGGACAGCAGGGCACCAATGGTACAGGATTGCGTACAACAGAGCCAAGACATTCTTCGGGAGTTAAAGGATCATTTACAGAGAGCCCAGAACCAGCAGAAGGCCCAGGCGGACAAACATAGAATGGAGCGCACTTTTGAAGTGGGTGACTTGGTTTATTTAAGGCTCCAACCTTACCGGCAGGCTTCAATTAAAAGAAGTGGAGCAGAAAAGCTACAGCCACATTTCTTTGGGCCTTACAGAATCAACAGAAATATAGGGGCCATGGCTTATGAGTTAGAACTCCCACCAGGCAGTCGAATACATAGTGTCTTTCATGTATCCTGCTTGAAGAGGGCTATCGGCCAACACGTCCACCCCATTGAGGTACTACCTCCCATGGACGAAGAAGGTCAGTTAGTGCTAGTTCTAGAAGAGATATTGAAAGTTTGAGAAAAGAGGCTCCAGAAGAGAAGCATTAAGGATTATCTGATCAGGTGGAAAGACTTGCCCATTGAGGATGCCACATGGGAGAATGAACAGATGGTACGAGAAGCAGGTTTGGAATTGCTTGAGGACAAGCAATCTCAAGTAGGGGAGACTGTAATGTCCCCCAACTCTTGAAGAAGAGGTTTGGAAGACGTAGTGGTCTAGGTGTCCCCACTAGGCCATAGTCTCACACTGAGGGGAAAGGTCCACTAGACTAAAGTTATATTTTTTAAGGACTTAAGAAAGAAATAGGTTAAAAGGAGTAAAAGATAACTCAATAGAAGAATAGAACTTAACCCTGGAGGTTAACCTAGCTCAACAGAGAATTAGAAGGAAAAGTATAAGTAAGAGGCCAGGAAGCACCTATCACTCAGGCTGATTTTGGTACAATTCTTGTTAGTGCTCTTGAGCATTCAGTTTGGGGGTTTGTTGTACAAACCCTGGTGAGAAACTCAGTGGTGAAATACCCACTCACCTTGTTCCACAGCTTGGTCTCGAGGATGAAATTCCTCCACACCATTCTACTTTCAACATATCTCCTTCTAGAGCTTCAAAAGACATCAGGGCCATACTGTTGGGGAATTTCCAGCAAGGGCACACCATACCATTGAGGAGGGTTCGATTGAGCTATTCAGGAGGGTGAAACTCTCTTAGAATATTCCGCAGTTGGAGAGGTTTTCCTTGGATGTTGGGTTTGAAACTTCAAGAGGAGGATCCCACTGCCCTGATCTATTACTTGACCGAGTTTGGGCTCATTGGGAGAATTCTTCCATCAAGGCCGAATCATCGAGGGCTTCAGTCTCCACTTGGAGCATGGCACTCTCTCGTTGGAGGGTTTGACATTCAGATCTACTTAGTACTGGTATTCATTACTTATCTAGCCTTTAGAGGCTTCTTTTGTATTGTCGGGAGCATTTTGTAGCAACTCATATCTGTTGTTTGTACAACCATCTGAGGTTTATGCCAGATCGGCCATCTAGTGTATTGATCCTCCATTGCTTATAATAAAAGGGTTAGATCTTTGCTTGTGCTTCTATATCTTGAATGTATGATGACCTTCATGTGTTGAATGAATCTTGTATGCACTTAATAACTCAATAAACACCTGCACATCCACAAACCAGTGGTAGTTAGTGATTCCAAATCAGAATTTGGCTTGGGATCATTACAAACCCTGCCAACAACAGGCTTGTGACAACCTTTCACAAACCAAGTCGTGCAATGTCTCCAGCAAGGCAAGCAACTCACCAAGATTCAAATTCAGCAAACGATTTCCCCTCTCCCCCGGGAACTCAACACAATAGAGACCATTTCTTCCTAAGGAGGGAGGATTTATCTAAGTGGATATTGGTGGCCACCCACCTATTCCACTGGCTCGAAAAAAAGTTTTCCACCTTGGCAGTTTTTAGGGTTCCAAACATTTAGGTCCGTTTTGAGGCCCTAAACGACATTTTGTGGGGATTTTGGGCCCAGGATATTTATTGCAAAAATTTATTAAGGCCAATAGAAAATCATTCTTCTTTATTAGACCTTTCCAACAACGTATCGAGTGTGCCAAACTGAGATCATATGCAAAAGTTACGCCCCGGGGAAGTTGATGTATAAAATACCCTCATCGGGGCCTGCAAACCTTTTAACTTTTCATCTTCTGGGGTTAGGGTTTTGGATTTTACAAGTTAAAAAGGCCTTTGGAGCCTCATTGTAACAATCATATTATGGCGAATGCAAGTAGCCGTCGCATGTCTTCTCAGAGATAATTTGTCACCATTCTAGCAATTCTTTCACTATGTATTTCTACAGTTTTGTACATTTCAATCATTAATAGAAATTGTGTATTACTGTATATTTGTGCATCTTGTCATATTTACGATATATCTCTGTTATATTATTTCTGCTATTTTAATATCTCTGTATATTTCTTTGTTATATCTCCACTCTCATTTCGTGCCAAAAATAATCTAGAACAATGGTATCAGAGCAGGATGCTCTTGATTGTTTTTTCAATGCATGTCCCCGACGAGGTCCAAGTATAGAAAGTTGGGTCTCTAGATTGTCTTTCTTGAGGACAATCACTCTCGCATGCCCAAGAAACCCTCCATAGTAGAAGAAAATAAAAACGATAAAGCAAACCCTTCTATTAAAATGTTGCTCTAGCAAGCTCTCACACAACATAGGGATGAAATGATGGAGAATTTTTCCCACATCCTTCAATGCTTGTCGATAACAACAGGTGTGTCGTCATCAAGCGACCACTTTGGAGTCACCTCTCCTTTCAAGGTACAAGTTAATTTTGATATTCCCATATTTGAAGGATAGATAGATGAGGATGCCCTAGAAGAATGGTTAAATATGCTAGAAGGTTATTTCTCTATTCATAATTTATCTGACAAGGAAAATATCACCTTCACACTCCTTAAGGTTCTCCCCCATGTCAAACATTGGGGGGAAACTTACTAGGATAAAATTTTCGGAGAGGAGTTTGGAATATATGGGGTCGAGCCCACTTGGGATTTTTTTGTGGATGTGGTAAAGGAACAATATTACCTTGTTGGTAGCTATGAGGACTTGTACATGAGATGGACCATGCTGCAGCAAGAGAGGGTACAAGCAGTTTCGTAGTTTAGTCATACCTTCCACACCTTGCACACCAAGCTGGGTATCAAAGACTCCATGCAAGATTTGGTTCTGAAATACCATGGGGCTCTACATAGATACATCCAAACTGAAATGGATTTTTTGGACATCTCATCACTCAGTGTTGCTTATCGATATGTTGTTAAAATCAAGCAGAAATTTAAGCACCAAAACAAGCTATATTTTGGGTCTGCAAATCTGCAACAACAAAAGTATGATAAAGATGACCCTAACAAACAGCCTCACAAAAACCAATCCAAGCCACAAGAAAAGAAGGGTCACGAAAAGACGAAGAAGGACACCGAAAAATGGTGAGATTTCCACAAAATCCCCCGGCACAAGAATGATGAATGTGGCTCAAAAAATTCATTGGTGGTCGAGATCAAAGATAAGTAGCCAAACCCTGATTAGAATCTGATTCAAAAAATAATGATAGAAGACAAATCATCGACGCAGATACCACTGTTATTGTCGCGATCATAGTAATTCAATGAGAAGAACTAACAAATCCTGAAGAGGGGGAGCTCCTTTTTCATTCACATATGTGGGTGAAGGGAACCCTGTTCCATTTTATTGTTGATAGCTGAAGCCAGAAGAACATCATCTCAGTAGAGGTCATCAAACAAATGGGATTGTTGACAACACCACACTGGCAACCATACAACATCGGGTGGCTTCGCCAGGGACGAGACCTCCATGTCATCCAACAGTGGCGATTGTCATATAGCATCCATCCCTTCAAGTATGATGTATTATGTCATGTTTCCCCATTGGATGTCTATGATGTTCACTTGGTCTAGCCACATATGTGGAAGCTCCATGCTATTTATGAGTCTCAACCCTGTAGTGTCATTGTTACTCTAAGGGGTGATCTCTACAGAATACCAGAGGTCATTTCAACTATTGTCCCACCTAAGTAGTGTCTAAAGGTAGTATCTCATACTACAAAATTCAACTTCTTCACAATTTGTTCAAAATGTGAACAGAGGGATACTGCAACCACTACAGCCTGAAGGATACTGCAACCACTACAGCCTCGGCCCAAGCACCTTCTATCCAATAGAAACGGGTTGACAAGACTGCAACAAAGTGCAAAGATTTCTTCTACACACATACATCTCATGTATCTTGACTAGTTGAATAGATTCAACCCAGCCAACAACAGGTTTGTGAAATCTTTCCACAAACCAAGCAACGCGACGTCTCCAACAATGCAAGCAACTCACCAAGATTCAGATTCAACAAACGCTTCCCCCACTCCCCCGAGAACTCAATGCAATGGATACCATTGCTTCCTAAGGATGGAGGATTGATTCAGGTGGATATCGGTGGCCACCCACCTATTCCACTAGCTCGAAAAATAGTTTTCCACCTTGGTAGTTTTTCAGGTTCCAAACTTTTGGGGCAGTTTTGAGGCCTTAAACGACATTTTTTGGGGATTTGGGGCACAATAATTTTCTTGCAACACTTGGATTTTCATCTTTAGGGGTTAGGGTTTTGGATGTTACTTATGTTAAAAAGGCCTTTGGAGCCTCATTAAAACGATCATCTTCTTGCGAATGCGAGTAGCTGTCACATCTCTTCTTAGAGATAAGGTCCCATCATTCTAGCGAGTCTTTCACTCTATATTTCTACAGTTTTGTACATTTCTCTCATTAATAGAAATTGTGTATTACTGTATATCTATGCATCTTGTCATATTTATAATATATCTTTGTTATATTATTGCCTCTCTTTCAATATCTCTTTATATTTTTATGTTATATCTCCACTCTCATGTCATGCCGAAAATAATTTGTATTAGTGGTATCAGAGCAGGATGCTCTTGATCATTTTTTCAGTGCATGCCCCCGACGATGTCCCAGTATATCAAGTTGGGTCTCCAAATTGTATCTCTTGAGGAAAATCACTCTCACACACCAAATAAACCCTCCATGGCCGAAGAAAATAAAACGACAGAGCAAACGATTCTATTAATCTATTGCTCGAGCAAGTTCTCATGTGACAGAGGGACGAAATGATGGAGAATTTTTCCCACATCATTCAAAGACTTTCAATAAAAACAAGCACGTCTTCATCAAGCGGCCACTTGGGAGGCACCTTTCCTTTCAAGGTAGAATTTAATTTTGATATTCCCATATTTGAAGGACAAATAGATGCGGATGCCCTAGAAAAATGGTTAAATCTGCTAGAAGGTTATTTCTATGTTCATAATTTATTTGGCAAGGAAAAGATCACTTTCGCACTCTTTAAGGATCTCCCCCATGTCAAACATTCGTGAGAAACTTACTCGGAGATAATTTCCATAGAGGAGTCTGGAATATATGGGGCTGAGCCCACTTGGGATTTTTTTGTGGATGTGGTAAAGGAATAGTATTACCATCTTTGCAACTATGAGGACCAGTACATGAGATGGACCATACTGTGACAAGAGAGGGGCCAAGCAATGTCAAAGTTCATTAATACCTTCCACACCTTTCCCACCAATATGGGTATTAAATACTTCGAGAGACATTTGGTTATGAAATACCACGGGGATATACACAGATACATCCAAAATGAAATGGATTTTCTTGACATCTCATCACTCAATGTTGCTTATTGATATGTTGTTAAAATTGAGCAGAAATTTAAGCACCAAAACAAATAGGATTTCGGGTCTATAAATACGTAGCAAAAAAATCCCCTGGCACAACACCGATGAATTTCTCTCAAAACAGTAATTGGTGGCCGAGATCAAAGACAAGGAGACGAAACTTGATTCAGAATCTAATTCAGAAAATACTAATAGAAGACAAATCATCGACTCAGATCCCACTGCTATTGTCGCGACTGTAGAAATTCAACCAGAAGAACCAGCATATCCTTAAGAGGGGAAGTGCATTTTTCATACGTAGATGTGGGTGAAGGGGACCCTGCTACATTTTATTGTTGATAGTGGAAGCTAGAAAAACCTCATATCAACAGGGGTCTTCGAACAATTGGGATTTTCGACAACACCACACCCACAGCCATACAATATCAGGTGGCTTCACAAGGGACGAGACCTTTGTGTCAGCCAACAGTGTGAATATTCATATGCCATCCATCCCTTCAAGGATGAGGTATTATGTGATGTTTCCCCATTGGATGTCTTTGATGTTCTTTTGGGCCAGACATATATGTGGAAGTGCCATGTTATTTATGAGTCTCAACCTCGTAGTGTCATTGTTACTCTGAGGGGTCATATCTACAGAATACTAGAGTTTATTTTGACTAATGTCCAACCTAAATAGCTCCCTAAGTTAGTATCTCATACTACAAAATTCAGCTTCTTCACAATTTGTTCAAAAGGTGAACAGACGGATATTGCAACCACTGCAGCCTCGGCCCAATTACCTTTTATCCAACAGAAGAGGGTTGACAAGACTGCAGCAAAGTGAAAAGATTCTTTTTGCACACAGACATATCATGTATCCTGAATGGTTTAACAGATTCAACCCCCCAAACAATAGGTTCGTGACAACCTTCCACAAACCAAGAAGCACAATGTCTCTAGCAAGGCAGGCAACTCACCAAGATTCAAATTCAACAAATTCTTCCCCCTCTCCCCTGGGAACTGGTTCACGAGATAATTCTCCCAATTTATTTGTAGGCCCTCTACGCACTTCCCTGCAAGGTCGACTACAAAACCAATCACTTGGGTGGGTTATTCCTTACGGACTAACTTTCCTGCAATCAACTGACAGGAAAGGTGCACTGCGCCGCTCTGGATAGAGGATACCTTGTAGCCTCGTGTTCCCTTCTCGACATATCCGTAAGTGTCCTTGATCCTTTGTGCGAGAAAGCGGTCCATTGTTTTTCCATTATGGAAATCATGTGGGCCAGGGCCTTGCATACTCAGCCCTGTGATCTGATTGATCAATGTTGGATCCACTATGATATGATAGTTTAACCACAAGTATCCACCATGGTAATAGGACAATAGCATCTTGACGCATGCATTCACTTCCTGGTGCCTTCTGAAGTGAGGAATCTTCATGACAATGAGTAGTGTGGATTGCGCGTGAGGTTCATAGTCCACGACTGGGGAACTATCTTTGAATTCTTTCCCTTTTTTATGTTCAGGTACTTATGTGGGGCGAGCATGTTGTAGACCTTCCTATCGCCGAGGTTGAAGTCACTAAACTTCAATGCTACAATCTTTTCTTGATCTACGCAAACTACGCATATCCCCTTTGGGAGGTATGCAGTGACCAAAGTGTACTCAAATTCTCTGGGCACACTGTCTCGATTGATTGAATCGCTCAGAGGTGGTACATAGGCAGGTAAAATGCTCAGAATCAACTTAGCATTCACGAGATCGTCTCTGTGCTTGGTTCGCTTTTCATTGGCTGGTTTGGATGGTCTAGCTCGAGCAGTGGACATAGACGTTTGCACTGTTATTGTGGATGAAGCCTGGATACCTTCATACATCGACATGAATTTCTCAGTCATCAAGTTGATCAAAACTTCTTCAGCAACTTTCTCTGTGATGCTCAATTCTTTCGACATACGCACTCGGGGTGAACAATTGCGAGTTCGAGGAACAACTTAGAAACAATACTAAGATAGAGAGCAAGAGTGCGATGATCACTATATAAAATCGACTTAGTCTACAGGTTCGAATTCTCAATTAGAAAAAGTGTTATCGGTGTGTGGCACGGTGGGATAAATAGGGAACTTGACAACGGTTCTCTTGCAACGAGTATGAGCCTCCATTAACTCTTGTTTGGTCCATTATGGCACGGTCCAATGGTCTGATGATGAACTATAATTTCCTTTATTCCCGTTCGGAGCATCGATCGAATGGTTATAATGTCCACAATGACTATATTGCTTCATCATGGAAAAGTGCCATGTGTTGCTATTCTGATATCCCGACGAAGCTCCAATTTTACAAATTTTCTGCCTGTGAAGTTCCCTCTGGAACCTTCTGCAAATTTTCGATCTAAGCTCTCTTCTTACTTAAATTTATAGCCTTTTTTTCAGTGAGCTTTGTCTCAGTATTCCTTTTTCCATTCTAATTCTTATCTTCTTTGGTCATAGTCACTTCGCGTTGTTGAGATTCTTTCCTAAGGTTCCTAGATAATACGCCTTCTTTGTCTGGGTTAGGTACTTCAGTCTTCTGTGGATATTTTAGTGTCTCTCAGCTTCGACATCTGGGTTGCTAGTGTTAAATAGCTTTGATCTGCTCTTCTGTTCTTTAATCAAGTGGGCAATCCTTCTGGTCATGAAATCTTTTAACTCTTGTTTCTTTTTCATCAAAAATTCTTCTTCTTTCCTTTGTCTAGCTTGATCTCTATCACTCCAAGGTTTTCCTAGTAACATGGTAAATGGGGTGCTATCTTCATAAAATTTAATAATCTCAAAATATTATTTTGTCGAAGTTCCATTGGCATTCATAGGTATCTGGACAAGCCTTCCACATAGGTTTATCAATTTCCCTCTGAATAACCTTATTCCTCCTAATGAGGGGATCATTGTAAATTCTAACCTTGTACAATATCTACTACAAACAGATATTCAGAAAAGAACAGAAAATATACAATGGCAAATACAAACATTACAAAAAGATTTTTCCCCTAGAAACCCCAAACCAGGAAAACCAACATATTCTATATTCATTCATTGTGTTACAATGTTTACAATACAAAATAAATATCGGAGCCAATAGCATCCAAAACCCTAACCCAATGACCTGGATTAGTCCAAAACTCTAATTCCTTAACTAGAAATAGAAAACCATCGACAAAGAAACCATGTGCCGAAAAACCACCTAAATATAATGCAATCACGAAAATGTGGTCCCGATGCAAAAAAAAAAAATCGGGGGCACTGCCCTCGAACCCCCTAGCGGCCCCCCCTCTAACCCCCCTGCGCACCTGGCGCAAATGATCAGACACTACTACTTGTGCAAAGAATATAACACATACCCAACATTCTCCCACTTGTTGTTTTCTTTGCACATAGGGGATTACAAGGTTACATAGTCAACAATCCAAGGCAGCAATGCCCATGGATCCTCTACACCAACAGAACTTCTCAATGCTCACAGATTTTGTTAATGAATATGCAACATTCTTCAAAGTGTCCACCTTCATCAACAATACTTTCTTTTCTTTAACCATGTCTCTCACAAAGTGATATTGAATATCAATATGTTTTATATTTGAATGATGAGCTGGATTCTTTGCCAGAAAAATTGCACTCTCACTATCACAATCTATTCTTATAGCTTGTTGTACCAAGCCAATACCTGAACACAATCTTTGTAACCATATTTCTTCCTTACTTGCATGAGTGGCTGCCATGTATTCAGCTTTTGTAGTTGAAAGTGCCACTACAGCCTATCTTTTGCTCATCCAACTTATTGCTCCTCCAAATAGGTTAAATACATACCCACTTGTAGATCTCCTACGATCCAGATCTCCTGCCTAGTCTGCATCCACAAATCCATGTATATCCACCACTCTATCCAATCCCGGACTTCCTTCATAGCACAATCCATAGCTAGCAGTACCACGCAAATACCTAAAAACCCTTTTTACTGTTGTCCAATGCTCCCTCCTTGGTTTTGACATATACCTGCTCAAAACTCCCACTGCATGTGCAATGTCTAGTCTAGTACAAACCATTGCATACATCAAACTACCAACTGCACCAGCATATGTAACATGATACATGTCCTCCTCTTCTTCATGTGTCTTGGGACACTGATCCACAGATAACTTTACACCAACAGGAATAGGAACCTTGACCGGTTTTCATTCCTACATATTAAACCTCTCCAATATCGTCTCGACATATTTTCTCTGATTTAACCAGAGTTTCCTCTTTTTCCGATCTCTTTTAATTTCCATGCCCAAAATGAAATTTGAAGCAACGAGATCCTTCATGTCAAATTTAGAGGAAAACTAAGTTTTCACATCCTAGATAATCTCCTTGTTGTTTCCTATCAACAACATGTCATCCACATACAAGACCAAATAAATCAAATGATCACCAATTAATTTAAAATACACACGGTGATCCTCTTTGCTTCTTATGAAGCCAAGTCCCAGCATATAAGTATCAAATTTTTGATACCACATCCTTGGTGATTGTTTTAAACCATACAGGGATTTTTTCAACTTCCATACCAGCTCCTTCTTTCCCTTCACAACATAACCTTCTGGTTGCTTCATATAGATTTCTTCTTCCAGATCCCCATGTAGGAATGTTGTCTTCACATCCATTTGTTCTATTTCAAAATCAAATGTAGCAGCAACAGATAACATAAATCTTATGGAGGTTAACCTGGAAAAAGGAGAAAAAATCTCACCAAAATCAATTCCCTCAACCTGGGAATAACCCTTTGCTACTAACCGAGCTTTGCATTTCTCCACTTTTCCTTCTGCATTCAACTTCTTTTTAAATACCCATTTGTTGCCAATGGGCTTTCTTCCAATTGGCAAATCCACTAGATCCCAAGCCTTATTCTTATCCAAAGATGCCATTTCTTCTTCCATGGCCCTTTTCCAGAGATTTCGATCCTCTGAATCCACTGCCTCCCTGACAGTTCTAGGATCATCATCAGTAATAGACAAAGAAAAATTTGAACAAAAATTAGATGGACTATACCTTTTCGGTAGCCTTCTTTCTCGATCCGATCTCCTCAATACTGGAGTATGAGGATCTTCTTCTCCTGATTCATGTTCTTCTGTAGAGTCTGATTCATCATCCTTTAAATCAAACTCTATCTTCTCTGGTTCTTCCTTACTTGGTAGGATTTCCTGTTTAACAACATCCTTCATTTCTCTAAATACCACATCTCAGCTATACACTACCTTCTTAGTTTTTGGGTTCCAAAGCTTATAACCTTTGAGAGTGTCTTTATATCCAATAAAGATACATTTTCCAGCCTTGTTATCCAACTTACTCCTGTTTTCCTTTGGAACATGAACATATGCATCGCATACAAATACCTTAAGATGTGTGAGAGAAGGTTCCTTACCAGTCCATACCTCTTGTGGAGTCTTGTCATTCAATGCTGATGAGGGTGATCTATTGACCAAATAACATGTAGAACCCACTACCTCTACTCAGAATTCTTTCCCTATCCCAGCACCACTGAGCATGCACCTTGCTTTTTCCATCAGCGTCATGTTCATCCTTTCTGCAACTCCATTTTGTTGAGGTGTATATGGAGTAGTCTTCTTCCTTGCTATACCACACTTCTTACAGAATTCTTCAAATTCATCCCTGCATAACTCTCTGCCATTAACTGTCCTCAACACCTTAATTCATTTCTCTATTTGATTCTCAATAAGAGCCTTAAACTCTTTAAACCTGTCAAAGACTTCATATTTCTTCCTGAGGAAATATATCCAAGTTTTCCTCAAGAAGTCATCTATAAATGAGACATGGTAAACAGATTTTCCCAATGATGGGATCGAAATAGGTCTAAAAACATCATTGTGAACTAGCTGTAAAATTCCTTCTGCCCTCGTTGCACCAGAGGGGAATCTTATCCGATTTTTCTTCCCATATAGACAATGTTCATAGAAATCAAAATCCAGAGAGCAGTTAGACATACCTTCAACCATACATTTACCATGTAGTAGTTGAAGACCCTTCTCTCCGATATGCCCCAGTCTTTGATGCCACAACATAACCTTTTCTCCATAGACTGTAGGAGTTCTTTCTTCTTCAACTTCAATATCAGGAACAATGGAGCTATTACACCCATCACTAATAGTGCTTCCTAGC
>ML778504.1:533949-568118 GCA_009831015.1 Picea engelmannii | reverse complement strand
TGAAGGTGTTCAAATACTCTGCCACCGAGTCTCCATCTCTCATCCCCAAGTTATATATCTTCTTTCTCAGGAATAGTTTATTTACCAGGGACTTATACTGATACAACTTCCCCAAATTTTCCCATAAATCCTTGGCAGTAGCTTCCTCTAACACATTCAGTAATACTGAATGGGAGAGACACAGTCATATTGTGCTCTTTGCCTTCTGATCCATATTTTTCCAGTCGTTTGCAGAAGTTCTTGTAGGTGCAATACCTGGATCTACCGCGACCCATTGATCTCTGTCCACCAAAAGATATTCCATCTTGAGCTTCCACAACTCAAATCTTTTCCCATTAAACTTCTCGATCTCCATCTTCGAATTGCTTGCCATTTCTTTTCACCTAAAAACCAAAACCGCAGATCTCCCACTGTAACAAGGCTTATCATAGTCCCAAGCCAAACCCTTGACCACAAAGGCGTCCCCCTGAAGCCAATAAAGTTCTGATACCAAATGTAAATTCTAACCTTGTACAATATCTACTACAAACAAATATTCAGAAAAGAACAGAAAAGATACAATGGCAAATACAAACATTACACAGAGATTTTTCCCCTAGAAACCCCAAACCGGGAAAACCAACATATTCTATATTCATTCATTGTGTTACAATGTTTACAATACAAAATACATATAGGAGCAAGTGGCATACAAAACCCTAACCCAATGACCTGTATTAGTCCAAAACCCTAATTCCTTAACCGGAAATAGAAAACCATCGACAAAGAAACCATGTGCCAAAAAACCGCCTAAATATAATGTGGTCTTGAAAATGCGGTCCCGATGCAAAAAAAAAAAAAAATCGGGGGTGTTGCCCTGGAACCCCTGCGCACCCAGCACAAATGCTCAAACACTACTACTCGTGCAAGAATATAACACATACCCAACAATCATAGAAGGCTTCCCTATGGATTCCCAAGTTCTTTCTGTCATGATATTCATCTGTGTTTCTTCATCTAGAATACAGTCAATGTCGAAGTCTCCTATTCTTACTTCAATGCATTCTTTTTCCTTGAAGATCCCTGATAGTCTGGCATGTCAATGGTCATTCAGGGTTTCATTTATTTGCAGCAATTCTTTCTCTGATTCTTTCTAGGGTTCTGCCATTCCTAGATCTGCCTTAGGTTTTTCCTGGTTCAGATTCATCCTTTCAACTTTAGCAATCATTCTAGGGAAATCCAACACTTCATGGTCCATAGCTTTGCAACAAAGACAACTAGGTCTTTTCCCAGGGAATTCCTTAGCAAGATGTCCCGATCTTCTGCAACTATAACAGAGGGTTAATCCTCTCTTTTTGTACTGCGCGCTATGAGCATAGGAGCTAACCTGCAACAAATTCTCTCTATGATACTGCATCCATTTGTTAGTCCAAACATTCTTTCTATGCATAAGTATAACATATCTTTCACTATTCTTATCAAATCTACTCATATCAATCCTTCTTTCATCTATTAGTGTCCTAGTTTTCAAGCTAGGACAGACTCTATTAATCATACCTAGATCCCTACTCTAGAAACAAAAATTTCCACTCATCTTACTTCTATAGAGCACAAGGCTTCCAGATCTAAAACTTTTAACTATTCTTACTTTTATCAAAGCACAAAGCTTGCAGATCTTAACTCTTTTAATCAAGAATTCTCACTTTTACCTTTCTTAGAGCTCAAAGCTTTCAGATCTTGCTTCTTTCCTTTAGATCCAACCTCTTTTCTTCAGATCGGGCTTCTTTATTTTAGCACAGAGCTTTATAAATCAAGTAGAATACTACGAGCTAGAGCAAAAGATCTATGCATAGAGCTTTCACAATTTCAGGATGAATCTTTGCACAAAGCTTCTTCTTTCTCAATTCCCAGCAATCACAGCTTTAGGTCCCGGCAATGGAACCATTTGTTGGCACAGGGGCAGACCCAAGGTTCAACGCTACGAAAGCACACCAACAAATCCCTAACTACCGTCTCTTTCGGCAACACCTGCGAAGTAGATGAAGTCTCACCCGAGGTAGAGGCAGGGCTGGTTGCAAGACTTAGGTGTCTACAACCTTAGCTGGGACATAGATATATGATTATAATACTTAATAAGGAAGTTAGCATCATCAGTTCCTCAATATGCAATCAATATCCACTTCGTTGATAAAACAAGGCTTCGCAACATCCACACTAATCTAATGTATTTAAGCACTTAGCATAGGTAAATAGATCAGATCGAGCAGATTAAGCACTAATCATAGCCATATAGATAAGATATAACATTCTCAAATAAGCACAAAGCATAAGTAGATCTATCTAAATACATCAAAGCACTTAGAAAATAACATGTGAACACATCAAGACAAGGCACAAAGCAGCATAACATAGTATTTGTGTGATTCACCCCCACCCTAGAGTTACGTCCACCAACTCTTCTCCTTTATTGTCTTCAGTCAATCGATTACAAGAACAAAGCCTCAAAACCCTTACTCCACACAGGACAGAAGATCTGCGTATCTTGCTAGATCCTTCTTCCTTGCGTTATAGCACTAATCCCTCCACAATTTGCTACAAGGACTTGTACTTAACTCTGCAAGTCCTTTACAATCATGCAAAAAGCACTTACATACTCTACTTGCACTTAGCATACACTCACATCACATAGATGCACCACCACCCTTCTATCTAGCCTAAGAGTCTATTTATATATTACAAAATAGGCCTAAACATGGGTAAACCCATGGGCCATTCCAGTTATATATTCCCACAAAACCAAAAAGGGGTCAAGATCCCACGATATCTGCTTCATCTTGGGCTCCTCCTTCGACGGGCTGTCGAAGTCCCAAAATAGGTCAAGATGACCAAGAATCTCCCAAAACTTGGTCAAGGGCCAACAGTAACTGTCACATGTCTTCTCAAAGATAAGCTACCACCATTCTAGCAAGTCTTTCACTTTGTATTTCTACAGTTTTGTACATTTCGCTCATTAATAGAAATTGTGTATTACTGTATATCTGTGCATCTTGTCACATTTTCGATATATCTATGTTATATTATTTCCACTCTTTCAATATCTATATTTATCTAGACTTAGGAGAAGAATGAACTCATTAATAGACTAAATACAATAAACACAGAGATATGAAGCATAACACAGATATTCAGTGAATAATATCTTCTATTGAATAAATGAAATAGGATGAAACTGTAAAACTGCAGAACTTAAACACTTGCTCAAATGGTGGTAGCTATCTCTGAGAAGAGATGTGGCTGCTACATGCATCTGTCTGAGTAGAATGATTACAATGAGGCACTAGAGGCCCTTTTTTATATTACTCATGAATGCAAAAACCCTACACATATGTAGGGCTTCAGACAACCCCGGAAATGTAGAACCCACAATTACAAATAAGTACAAAAGAATGTGTTGAACTAAAAATGGATAAGAGGAGTCGGTTGGAATAGGTGGGTGGCCACTAATATCCACTTGGTTCAATACTCCCCCCTTAGGAAGCAATGGTCTCCGTTGCATTGAGTTCCCCCATCAGGTGAGGAAACTTTTGTTGGATTTGGCCCCAGGTGAGCCACTTGCCTTGGTGTAGGAGCTACCCTACCTTGACAACCCGAAAAAGCTGGATCCTTTGTTGGCAAGTGCCCTTGACCTGTGTGTCCACTATCTGATCAGTGGATGCTTGTTCCATGTAGTCAGGGTTGAGCTCTATTGGTGTCAACTGTTCTACGATCTTCGAGGTGTCCAATAATGGTGGAAAATATGGTTGAAGGAGGTCCACATTGAACACTGGGTGCGGACCAAGGAAGGGTGGAGTGTTGAGCTCAAAATCATTTATACCCACAACCTTGGTGATAGTGTAAGTCCCATAGCGAAGTGGGTGGAGCTTCCAATGGGGCCCTATGAGACTCTCCTTCTACAAATGTAACTAGCATTTGTCTCCAACCTGAAATTGGTGTGGTACCATCTATTGATCATGAACTTGCTTGTTCTTAGCATTTTATTTATGTAAAATCTCACGGACCTGTTGGCAGATGTGTTGAATCCGCTCAATGAATCTGGTGGCTTTGTCGGTCCCAGAATGAACATGGGAAGAGTATGTTTGTGTGGTGACAAGAAGTAGTGAAACATCAATGGGACCCAATGGTTGGAATCCCAGCCTCACCTGAAATGGGCTATGTCCCATGGAGCTATAGAGAGCCCTGTTGTAACTATGTTGAACATAGGGGATACTCTCATCCCATGTATGTGGATTCTTAGATTTGTACATGCGCAGGATGTGCACAATCATCTGATTGAAGACCTTTGTTTGGTCATCTATTTGGGGGTGGTAAGCAGTGGATTTAGTGAGCTTGGTGTCCAATAGTGACCAGACACTCGACCAAAATATATTAAGGAACCTGTTATCCCAGTCGAATATGATGGTTTGTGGTATCCCAAAATGGACCCACACTCGTTTGAAGAAAAGCTTGGCAGTAACTGTCGTTGTGACATTCTTCTTGCAGCCTATGAGGATGGACATCTTCGAAAATCGATCAATGACCAAAAATATGCAGTCATTTCCTTTCTTGGTGGACGAAAGGCTAGACATGTAATCCATTGAGATGGATTCCCAAGAGTTCTAGAGAGTAGGAAGAGGGGTGTATAAGCCTTGCTTCTTGATGGTTGTCTTGGAAATGGAACAGGAAGTGAAAGATCGGATACTTACTATCGTCGTGTCGAAGTTTTGGCCAATAAAAATGTTTCTAAAGAACGACGATAGTTTTCTCCATGCCAAAATTTCATGCCATCTGACTGTAGTGGGATTCCCAAATCATCTTTGCACGCTCACATGTAGGAACACAGAGATGGCCCAGATGGAATAATAGTTTGTCCCAAATGTGTAAATCGGTGACAATTGTGCATGTACCCAAGAGCTGATAGGTGGTGGTGAAGTCTAGATCTTACTAATAAAGTTGGGGCCACTCAGATGCCTCATGTCCACAGGAATGGAGGACAGTGGTGACTGTAGCCACAGGAGGTCGAATGAGGCAGTCAACAATACGATTTGAGATCCTTGACTTATACTTGATGTTGAGATTGAATTGCTACAGGTAGGTGGACCACTTCTAATGGTGGTCATTCTACAATTTCCCATGTGTTTGTATGAACTAAAGAGGCTTGTGATTAGTGTGGATGATCGTCTCCTTTCCATGAATGTAATGTTTCCATTGACGATAGAATTGTACAATGGAATACATTTCCTCATCATAGGTGGAGTATTTTTGGATAGTATCTGAGAGTGTCTCACTATGGTATTCCACCGGATGACCGTGTTGAGTGAGAACTGCGTCTACAACATAGTCAGATGCATCAGTCTCAATATTGAACGGTTGATGCATATCAAGAAAGGAGAGTATTGGACCTGAGCATAAGCGATGCTTCAGATAATCGAATGCTCATTGTTGTTCCTTCCCCCACACGAACTTTGCCTTGCCACCTCCCTTGGTCACTTTGCTAAGGGCCCATGCACTATGGGAAAATACCAACATGAACCATCGATAGAAGTTGGCCAGTCCCAAGAAGATCTGAAGCTCGGTTAGTGTGGTCAGGGCTGGCCAGTCATGGATGACTTGGATCTGGGTTGGACCAACATGTACCCCATTCTCATAGACAATGCATCCCAAGTATTGGACCTTGTTCATGCCAAAAGATAATTTTTCTAAGTTGGCATATAGCTTGTGCTACCACGGAGTGCTCCAAACCTGCTAAATATGCCGCATATGCTCCTCCCAAGTTCTGTTGAAGATGAGGATTCCATCCAAATATACCACCACAAAGTAGTTGGTGAAGGGTCTCAATACATCATCCATCAACCTCATGAAAGTGGTTGGTGCATTTTTTAAGCCAAAGGGCATGACCAACCATTCGAAGAGACCTTCTTTAGATTTGAAGGTTGTCTTCCATACATCACTTGGTTCGATGGGAACCTAGTGGTAGTCAGACTTTAGGTCAATCTTGCTAAAGAACTTTTCCCCCTTGAGTTGATCAAGAAGGTCATCAATCCTAGGAATTGGGTATCGGTTTTTTACTGTGATTTTGTTTAAGGATATGTAATCAATGTAGAGTCGCCAAGTCCCGCCTTATTCTTCAGCTGTACAATCAAGCTTCCACAAGGGGAGGATTTGTGTATGATGTGCCCCTTTTAAAGAATCTCTTGGATCTGATGCATGATTTCATCATTTTCCATCAATGAGCGACGATAGATTGGTCCATTAGGTAGAGGTGCACTAGGGATCAGATAAATTGGATGCTTGATTTGGCAGTGCATCGGTACCCTGGTGGGTGAGGAGAAGATGTCTCTGTATTCTTCCACATTCCTGTCCACTTGCTTCTGCTGCAAAGAGAGGCTCTGTGTAGAGGCCACGGATGTGGTAGTGACATTCTACTTACTATGAGAATGGATCACAAATAAGACAAACTTCCTGATCTGTGAAATGACCTTATTGCATTTCTTAGCAGAGATTAAAGAAATAGTGGTAGGCGGTGCTACCTCTGGTATCATGTACAATTTTCTGCCCAAAGTAATAATAACATTGTGGGGTATAGAATCATACACAACATGACGCTTTGAAAAATATGGTTGTCCTAAAATAACATCACAAAATTCAAGGGGAGAAATATCACACAATACCTCATCTTTGAAAGGCTTAATGTCGTAGGGTAGACGACACTGTTGGTTGACACGAAGATCTCTTTCTTGGTGAAGCCATCCGATGGTGTAGGGTTGTGGGTGTGGTGTTGTTGGCAGGTCCGGCCACTTGATAACCTCTACTGAAATCAGGTTCTTCTTACTATCGCTATCGACAATGAAATGAAGTGGAGCCCACTTTACCCACATATGTGAGTGAAAGAGGCTTTCCCCTTCCTCTGGTTCTTTTGGTTCGCTTGGCCAGAATTTGGTGGTAGCGACAGTGGCACTGGGTTCAGCATTGATAATCTGCTTCCCTCCTTTGGGATTTGATTCAAAATCACAATCGGCCTCTAACTTTGAATCCTTCATCTTGGCCACGAGTGACTACTTGGAGCGACATTCTTCAGTATTGTGCCAAGGTATTTTATGGTACTCACACCATTTTCCTATGTCCTTCTTCATCTTCTCATTTCCCTTCTTGTGTTGCAACTTGGACTGGTTGTCCTGAGAGTGTCCATATCATCTTGGTCCCTTGTTGTGTGGGTTGGGGACACCTTTTCCCTGCTTCGGCTATGAGGATTTTTCAGATTCAAACTCTCGCCTCTTCTGCCTAAATTTATTCTCAATAATTGCAGTGCATATATAACCCATGCCCAATGAGGCGATGTCCAAAAACTCCATTTATGTTTGAATGTATCTATGAAAATAGTCGCGGTATTTGAGCACCAAATGACGCTCAGAGTCTTTGATATCCAATTTGGTGCACAAGGTATGGAAAATATTGGTTAAATCTAGTATTGTCTGGTCCCTTTCTTGATGCAGGGTGGTCCATCTGGTGTACTGGTCCTCGTAGATTCCAACAGGGTAGTATTGTTCTTTAATGGCGTCCCGAAAGGAATCCCATGTAGTTGCCACCACAAATAATATAGATTCTTATATGACCCTTTTCTCAGAGTAAGTATCCCACCAGTCCTTAACATGTGGGACGACCTTGAGGAGTGAAAAAGTAATATTTTCCCTATCGAAAAAATTGTGGACCGTAAAGTACCCTTCGAGCAAATTTAACCATTTATCTACAACATCTGCATCTATCAATCCTTCAAATAATGGAATATCAAAATTTACTTGTACCTTGAAGGGAGCTTCCTGGCTGCTTGATGAATATGCTTCTCCTGTGGGAAGTCGTCGAAGGATCTACGGAAAGTTGTCCATCATTTCATTCCTTTGTTGCGGGAGGGATTCCTCAATCAACATTTTAATAGGATATCATGATCCATAATCTTTCTTTTTGTCCCCCATGGGTTTTTTTCGGGCTCGGCACGACCGATCTTGCAATGGCTCGATTGGTTTGAGTCCCAACTTCTTGTACCCAGATCTTGTCGGGGACATGCAAGAAGAAAAATAAATGGAGAGCAGATTTCTCTTATACAACTGATCTGGATTTAGGAGTAGAACGAACTGGTTAATAGACTGAATATAATAAACATGGAGATATTAATCATAACACAGATATCCAACTAACAATATCTTCTATTGAATAAATGAAATAGGTCAAAACTGTAAAACTATAGAACTGAAACACTTGCTCGAATGGTGGTAGCTATCTCTGAGAAGAGATGTGGCTTCTACATGCATCCGTCTGAGCAGAATAATTACAATGAGGCTCTAGAGGAAATTTTTTATATTACTCATGAATGCCAAAACCATAGACCTCCAAAACCTAACCCTAGGAGGTGAAACACCAAAATTCATGTGGGCCCCTATGGGTAAGTTGGTACCTCAACTTCCCAGGGTCGTAACTTTTTCATCTGACCTTCGTTTTAGGCACATGATAGCCCATTGGAAAGGTCTTTCAGAGAAATAAAAATTACACTGCCAAAATCTGTCTATGTCCATAGTTTGACTATGGAGAGCCAAAAAAACACTATTTAGGGCTCCAAAATGGCCCTGGAAGTACATCACGATGTGTTGACATGAAAACATACAAAATAAGCCAATTGGATTAGGTGAGAGGCCACCAGTATCCACCTGGAAGATATGTAGGGCTTCAGAAAACCCCAAAAGTGTAGAATCCACAATTACAAAGAAGTACAAAAGAACATGATGAACTAAAAACAAACAAGAGGAACTGGTTGGAATAGGTGGGTGGCCACCAATATCCACCTAGATCATCTGTATATTTTTGTGTTATATTTCCACTCTCATTTCATGCCGAAAATAATACAGATTAGTGGTATCAGAGAAGGATGCTCTTGATCATTTTTTTAGTTCATGTCCCCGACGAGGTCTGAGTATAGCATGTTGGGTCTCGAGCTTGTCTCTCTTGAGCACAATCACTCTCACACACCCAAGAAACCCTCCATGGCGGAAGAAAAGAAAAAGGACAGAGTAGACGATTCTATTAATTTGTGGCTCGAGCAAGCTCTCACGTGACAAAGGGATTAAATGATGGAGAATTTTTCCCACATCTTTCAATACATGCCGATAAAAATAGGCACGTCTTCATCAAGTGGCGACTTTGGAGGCACCTCACCTTTCAAGGTACAACTTAATTTTGATATTCCCATATTTGAAGGACAAAGAGATGCGGATGCTCTAGAAAAATGGTTAAATCTGCTAGAAGGTTATTTCTCTGTTCATAATTTATCTGATAGGGAAAAGATCATCTCCGCACTCCTTAAGGCTCTCCCCCATGTTAAACATTGGTGGGAAACTTACTGGGAGAAAATTTTGAGAGAGGAGTCTGGAATATATGGGGTCAAACCCACTTGGATTTTTTTGTGGATGCGGTAAAGGAAAAATATTACCATGTTGGAAACTATGAGGACTAGTACATGAGATGGACCACACTATGGAAAGAGAGGGGCCAAGCAATGTCGGAGTTCACTAATACCTTATACACCTTCTGCACCAAGCTAGGTATCAAAGACTCCGAGTGACATTTGGTTCTAAAATACCACGAGCCTCTACACATATACATCCAAATTGAAATGGATTTTTTGGAAATTGCATCACTCGGTGTTTCTTATCGCTATGTTGTTAAAATCAAGAAGAAATTTAAGCACCAAAACAAATGGGATTTCGAGTCTGCCAATCTGCGACAACAAAAGTATGATAAATACGTTCCTAACAAAAATCCTCCCAAAAACCAATCCAATCCATAGGAAAAGAAGGGTCACGGAAAGACAAAGAAGGACACCGAAAAATGGTGCAATTTCCACAAAATCCCCTGGCACAACACTGATCAATGTCACTCAAAAAAATCATTGGTGGTCAATATCAAAGACAAGGAATCGAACCCTGATTTAGAATCTAATTTAGAAAATACTAATAGAAGATAGATCATCGACGCAGATCCCACTGCTATTGTCGTGACTGCAGCGATTCAACCAGAAGAACCAACAGATCCTGAAGAGGGGGAGTGCCTTTTTCATTCACAAATGTGGGTGAAGGGGACCCCACTACATTTTATTGTTGATAGTGGAAGCCAGAAGAACCTCATCTCAATAGAGGTCGTCAAACAATTGGGATTGTCGACAACACCACACCCGCATCTATACAACATCGGGTGGCTTTGTCAGGGAAGAGACCTTTGTTTAAGCCAACAATGTCGATTTTCATATGGAATCCATCCTTTCAAGGATGAGGTATTATGTTATGTTGCCCCATTGGATGTCTGTGATGTTCTCTTGGGCCATCCATATATGTATAAGTGCCATGTTATTTATGAGTATCGACCCCGTAGTTTCATTTTTACTCTGAGTGGTCATCTCTATAGAATACCAGAGGTCATTCCAACTACTGTCCTACCTAAACATTGACGCAAGGTAGTATCTCATACTACAAAATCCATCTTCTTCACAATATGTTTAAAAGGTGAATAGAAGGATATTGCAACCACTACAACCTCGACCCAAGCACCTTCTATCCAATAGAAGCGGGTCGACAAGACTGCAACAAAGTGAAAATATTCCTTCTGCACACATACATCTCATGTAGCCCAATTGGTTGAATAGATTCAACCTCCCCAAAAATAGGTACATGACAGCCCTCCAAAAATCAAGCAGCATGATGTCTCCAGCAAGGCAAGCAACACACCAAGATTCAGATTCAGAAAATGCTTCCCCCTCTCCCCCGGGAACTCAATGAAATGGATACCATTGCTTCCTAAAGAGGGAGGATTGATCCAGGTTGATATCGGTGGTCACCCACCTATTCCACTGGCTTGAAAAAAAGTTTTCCACCTTGGCAATTTTTCGACAATTTTTTGGGTCCCAAACTTCTGGGGTCATTTTGAGGCCCTAAATGACATTTTTTGGGGATTTGGGGCCAAAGCAAACTCTATTGGCACCCACCCGGGCCAATCGAAAATGGTTCTTCTCACTTATACCTTTCCCAGGGTGCATCGAGCTCCCCAAATGAAGATCATATGCAAAAGTTACGCCCATGAGAAGTTGACGTATCAACTACCCCCATCAGGGACCGCAAACCTTTTCGATTTTCATATTCCGGGGTTAGGGTTTTGGATTTTACTTATGTTAAAAAGGCCTTCGGAGCCTCATTGTAACGATCATATTCTTGCGAATGCGAGTAGCTGTCACATCTCTTCTCAGAGATAAGATGCCACCATTCTATCGATTCTTTCACTCTGTATTTCTACAGTCTTGTACATTTCTCTCATTAATAGAAATTGTGTATTACTGTATATATGTGCATATTGTCATATTTCTGATATATATATATGTTATATTATTTTTTATCTTTCAATATATCTGTATATTTATGTGTTATATCTTCGTTCTCATTTCGTTCCGAAAATAATCTGGATTAGTGGTATTAGAGCAAGTTTCTCTTGATTATTTTTCAGTGCATGTCCCCGATGAGGTTTGAGTATATCAAGATGGGTCTCAAGATTCTCTCTCTTGAGTAAAATCTCTTTTGCATGCCCAAGAAACCCTCCATGGAGGAAGAAAATAAAAACAACAGAGCAGATGATTCTATTAATCTGTTGCTCGAGCAAGTTCTCACGCGACAGAGGGACGAAATGATGGAGAATTTTTCCCACATCCTTCAATGCCTTTCGATAACAATAGGCATGTCTTCATCAAGCGGCCAATTTGGAGGCACATTTCCTTTCAAGGTACAAGTTAATTTTGATATTCCCGTATTTGAAGGATATATAGATGCGGATGCCCTAGAAAAATGGCTAAATCTGCTAGAATGTTATTTCTATGTTCATAGTTTCTCCGACAAGGAAACGATAACCTTCGCACTCATTAAGGCTCTCCCCCATGTCAAACATTAGTGGGAAACTTATTGGGAGAAAAGTTCCACAAAGGAGTCTGGAATATATGGGGCCGATCCCACTTGGGATTCTTTTGTGTATGCGGTAAAGGAACAATATTACCCTATTGGCAACTATGAGGACCAATACATGAGATGGACCACATTGCGGCAAGAGAGGTGACAATTAGTGTCGGAGTTCACTAATACCTTCCACACCTTGTGCACCAAGATAGGTATCAAAGACTCCGAGTGACATTTGGTTCTGAAATACCACAGGGCTCTACATAGATACATCCAAACTAAAATGGATTTTCTAGACATCTCATCACTCGATGTTGCTTATCGATATGCTTTTAAAATCAAGAAAAAATTTAAGCACCAAAACAAGCGGTGTTTCGCGTCTGCAAATCCACAAAAACAAAACTATGATAAAGACGACCATAACAAACAGTCTCCCGAAAACCATTCCAATCCAGAGGAAAAGAAGGATCACTGAAAGACGAAGAAGGACACCAGAAAATGGTGTGATTTTCACAGAATCCCCTGGCACAAAACCAATGAATGTCACTCAAAACAGTCATTGGTGGTCGAGATCAAAGACAAGGAGTTGAACCTTGATTAAGAATCTGATTCAGAAAATACTGATAGAAGACAGATCGTCGACACAGATCCCACTGCTATTGTCATGACCGCAACAATTCAACCAGAAGAACCAGCATATCTTAAAGAGGGGGAGAACCTTTTACATTCACAGATGTGTGTGAAGGGGGCCCTGCTACATTTTACTGTTGATAGCGAAAGAGAGAAGAACCTCATCGCAGCAGAGGTCGTCAGACAATTAGGATTTCAACAACACCACACCCACAACCATACAACATCAGGTGGCTTTGCTGGGGATGAGACCTCCATGTCAGCCAATAGTTTGATTGTCATATGGAATCCATCCCTTCAAGGATGAGGTATTATATGATGTTTCCCCATTGGATGTTTGTGATGCTCTCTTGGGCCAGCCATATATGTGGAAGGGCCATGCTATTTATGAGTCTCAACCCCGTAGTGTCATTGTTACTCTGATTGGTCATCTCTATAGAATACTAGAGGTAGTATCGCAAGGTAGTATCTCATACTGCAAAATTCAGCTTCTTCACAATATATTCAAAAGGTGAATAGAAGGATACTGCAACCACTACAGCCATAGCCCAAGCACTTTCTATCTAGCAGAAGCGGGTCGAAAAGACCTCCGCAAAGTGGAAATATTCCTTTTTCACACAGACATATCATATATCCCAACTCATTGAACAGATTCAACCTTCCCAACAACAAGTTCGTGATAGCCTTCCACAAACCAAGCAATGTGACGTGTCCAACAAGGCAAGCAACTCACCAAGATTCAGATTCAACAAACGCTTCCCCCTCTCCTCCGAGAACTCAACGCGATGGAGACTATTACTTCCTAAGGAGGGATGATTGATCCAGGTGGATATTGGTGGCCACCCACCTATTCCACTGGCTCGAAAAAGAATTTTCCACCTTAGCAGTTTTTCGACAATTTGTCGGGTTCCAAACTTTCGGGGCCGTTTTGAGGCCCTAAACGACGTTTTTTGGGGATTTGGGGCCCTGGCAATATTTCTGATATATCTCTATTATATTATTGTCTCTCTTTCAATATCTTTGTATATTTATGTGTTATATATCAACTCTCATTTTGTACCGAAAATAATCTAGATCAAGGGTATCATAACAGGTTTATCTTGATCATTTTTTCAGTGCATGTCCCTGACAAGGTACGAGTATAGCAAGTTGGGTGTCGAGATTGTCTCTCTAGAGGAAAATCGCTCTCACACACCCAAGAAACCCTCCATGGAAGAAGAAATGAAAAACGACAGAGCAGATGATTCTATTAATCTGTTGCTCAAGCAAGTTTTCATGTGACAGAGGGATGAAATGATGGAGATTTTTTCCCACATCCTTTAACTCCTACCAATAAAAATAAATGCATATTCATCAAGCGACCATTTTGGATACACCTCTCCTTTCAAGGTATAAGTTAATTTTGATATTCCAATATTTGAAGGACAGATAGATGCAAATGCCCTAGAAAAATGGTTAAATCTACTAGAAGGTTATTTCTCTGTTCATAATTTATTTGACAGGGAAAAGATTACCTTCACAATCCTTAAGGTTCTCCCCCATCTCAAACATTGGTGGGAAACTTATTAGGAGCAAAGTTCCACAAAGAAGTCTGGATTATATGGGGTCGAGCCCACTTGGAATTTTTTTTTGGATGCAGTAAAGGAACAGTATTATCCTGTTGGAAACTTTGAGGACCAGTACATGAGATGGACCACACTGCAGTAAGAGACGGGGAAAACAGTGTTGAAGTTCACTAATACCTTCCACGGCTTTCGTGTCAAGCTTGGTATCAAATACTTAGAGCGACATTTGGTTCTGAAATACCACGGGTCTCTACATAGATACATCCAAACTGAAATGGATTTTCTGGACATCTCATCACTCGGTGTTTCTTATCGATATGATGTTAAAATCGAGCAGAAATTTAAGCACCAAAACAAATGGGATTTTGAGTCTGCAAATCTGCAACAACAAAAGTATGATAAAGACGTCCCTAACAAACATCCTCCTGAAAAATATTCCAAGCCATAGGAAAATAAGGGTCACGGAAAGACGAAGAAGGACATCAAAAAATGGTACGATTTCACAAAATCCCCTGCATAACACCAATGAATGTCGCTCAAAAAATTCATTGGTGGCCAAGATTAAATACAAGGAGATGAACCCTAATTCAAAAAATATTGATAGAAGACATATCATTGATGCAAATCCCACTAATATTGTCGTGACCGCAACAATTCAACTAGAAAAACCAGCAGATCCTGAAGAGGGGGAACGTATTTTTCATTCACAGATGTGGGTGAAGGGGACCCCACTGCATTTTATTGTTGATAGTGAAAGCCATAAGAACCTCATCTTAGCAGAGGTCATCAAACAATTGGGATTGTCGACAACACTACACCCACTGCCATACAACATCAGGTGGCTTCGCTAGGGACGAGACCTCTGTGTCAGCCAACAGTGTCGATATTCATATGGAATCCATCCCTTCAAGGATGAGGTATTATGTGATGTTTCCCCATTGGATGTTTGTGATGTTCTCTTGGGACAACCATATATGTGGAAGCGCCATGTTATTTATGAGTCTCGACCCTGTAGTTTCATTGTTACTCTGAGGGGTCATCTCTATAGAATACCATAGGTCATTCCGACTACTATCCAACCTAAATAGTTTCATAAGGTAGTATCTCATACTACAAAATTCAGCTTCTTCACAATTTGTTCAAAAAGTGAACAGAAGGATACTACAACCACTACATCCTTGGCCCAAGCACCTTCTATCCAACAGAAGCGGGTCGACAAGACTACAGCAAAGAGAAAAGATTCCTTCTACACACATACATCTCATGTAGCCCGACTGGTTGAACAGATTCAACCCCGCCAATAACGGGCTCATGACAGCCTTCCACAAACCAAGCAACGCGATGTCTCCAGCAAGGAAAGTAACTCACCAAGATTCAGATTCAACAAATGCTTCCCCCTTTCCCCCGAGAACTCAACCTAATGGATACCATTGCTTCCTAAGGAGGGAGTATTGATCTAGGTGGATATCGATGGCCACCCACCTATTCCACTGGCTTGAAAAACAGTTTTCAACCTTGGCAGTTGTTCGGTGGTTTTTCGGGTTCCAAACTTCTGGGGTCGTTTAGAGGCCCTAAACAAAATTCTTTGGGGATTTGGGGCCCATACAACCCATTGGGACACTTTCCTGAGCTAGGAGAAAACCGTTCTTCTCATTTAGACCTTTCCAATGGTGTATCGAGCACCCCAAACTGATATCGTATGCTAATGTTACGTCCTCGGGAAGTTAACGTATCAACTACCCCCATCGGGGCCCGCAAACCTTTTGGTTTTTCATCTTCTTGGGTTAGGGTTTTGGATTTTACTTATTTTAAAAATTCCTTTGGAGCCTCATTGTAATGATCATCTTCTTGCGAATGCGAGTGGCCGTCACATCTCTTGTCAAAGATAAGCTGCCACCATTCTAGCAAGTCTTTTACTCTATATTTCTATAGTTTTGTACATTTCACTCATGAATAGAAATTATGTATTAATGTATATTTGTGCATCTTGCCATATTTCCGATATATCTCTGTTATATTATTTCCTCTCTTTTAATATATCTGTATATTTCTGTGTTATATCTCCTCTCTCATTTCATGCCTAAAATAATATAAATAAGTGGTATCATAGCAGGTTGCTCTTGATCATTTTTCAGTGCATGTCCCCAATGAGGTCCGAGTATAGAAATTTGGGTCTCAATCTTGTCTCTCTTGAGGACAATCACTCTCGCACGCCCAAGAAACCCTCCATCCAGAAGAAAAGAAAAATGACAAAGCAGATGATTCTATTAATCTATTGCTTAAGCAAGCTCTTACGCGACAGAGGGACAAAATGATGAAGAATTTTTCCCACATCCTTCAATGCCTGCCGATAACAATAGGTGTGTCTTCATCAAGTGGCCACTCTGGAGGCACCTCGCCTTTCAAGGTACAAGTTAATTTTTATATTCTTGTATTTGAAGGATAGATAGATGCAGATGCCCTAGAAAAATGGTTAAATCTTCTAGAAGGTTATTTCTCTATTCATAATATCCTCGACAGGGAAAAGATCACCTTCATGCTCGTTAAGTCTCTCCCCCATGTCAAACATTGGTGGGAAACTTACTGGGAGAAAATTTCCAGAGAGGAGTCTGGAATATATGGGGTCGAGCCCACTTGGGATTTTTTTGTGGATGTGGTAAAGGAATAGTATTACCCTGTTGGCAACTATGAGGACCAGTACATGAGATGGACCACACTATGAAAAGAGAGGGGAAAAGCAGTGTTGGAGTTCACTAATACCTTCCACACCTTACGCACCAAGCTGGGTATCAAAGACTCTGAATGACATTTGGTTCTGAAATACCGAATGGCTCTACATAGATACATTCAAACTGAAATAGATTTTCTGGACATCTCATCACTCAATGTTGCTTATCTATATGTTGTTAAAATCAAGAATAAATTTAAGCACCAAAACAAATGCGATTTCAGGTCTACAAATACGCAACAACAAAAGTATGATAAATACGTCCCTAACAAATAGCCTCCTGAAAACTAGTCTAAGCCACAGGAAAAGAAGGGTCACAGAAAGACAAAGAAGGATACCGGAAAATGGTGTGATTTCCACAAAATCCCCTGGAACAACATTGATGAATGTCGCTCAAAATAGTCATTGGTGGCCAATATCAAAGACAAGGAGTCAAACCCTGATTTGGAATATGATTCAGAAAACACTGATAAAAGACAAATCATTGACGCAGATCCCACTACTATTGTCACAACCGCAACAATTCAACCAGAAGAACTAGTAGATCCTAAGGAGGGGGAGGTCCTTTTTCATTCACATATGTGGTTGAAGGGGACCCCGCTTCATTTTATTGTTGATAGTGGAAACCAAAAGAACCTCATCTCAGCAGAGGTCATCAAACAATTGAGATTGCTGACAACACCACACCCACAACCATACAACATCGGGTGGCTTCGCCAGGGACGAGACCTCCGTGTCAGCCAACAATTTCGATATTCATATAGCATCCATCCCTTAAAGGATGAGATATTATGTGATGTTTCCCCATTGGATGTCTTTGATGTTCTCTTGGGCCAACCATATATGTGTAAGTGTCATGTTATTTATGAGTCTCGACCCCGTAGTGTCATTGTTACTCTGAGGGGTCATCTCTATAGAATATCAGAGGTCATTCCGACTACTGTCCCACCTAAACAATGTTGCAAGGTAGTATCTCATACTACAAAATTTAGCTTCTTCACAATCTGTTCAAAAGGTGAATAGAAGGATACTGCAACCACTACAGCCTCAGCCCAAGCACCTTCTATCCAATAGAAGCGGGTCAACAAGACTGCAACAAAGTGCAAAGATTCCTTATGCACACAAACATCTCATGTAGCCCAACTGGTTAAACATATTCAACCCCGCCCACAACAGGTTCATGACAGCCTTCCACAAACCAAATAGCGCAATGTCTCCAACAAGGCAAGCAACTCACCAAGATTCAGATTCAGCAAACACTTCCCCCTCTCGCTCGAGAACTCAACACAATGGATACCATTGCTTCCTAAGGAGGGAGGATTGATCTAGGTGGATATCGGTGGCCACCCACCTATTCCAATGGCTCGAAAATCAATTTTCCACCTTGACAGTTTTTCGGCAATTTTTTGGGTTTTTCAGGTTCCAAACTTCCGGGACCGTTTTGAGGCCCTAAATGACGTTTTTTGGGGATTTGGGGCCTAGAAGACTATCGATTGAACTCATCTAAGCTAGTTGAAAATCATTCTTCTTGATTGGACCTTTCCAACGGTGTATCAAGCACCCGAAATAGATATCTTATGCAAAAGTTACTCCCTCAGGAAGTTGACGTATCAACTACCCCCATCAGGGCCCGCAAACATTTTGGCTTTTCATCTTCCGGGGTTAGGGTTTTGAATTTTACTTATGTTAAAAAGAATTTTGGAGACTCATTCTAATGATGATCTTCTTGCGAATGCGAGTAGTCATCACATCTCTTCTCAGAGATAAGTTGCCACCATTCTAGCAAGTCTTTCACTCTGTATTTCTACAGTTTTGTACATTTCGTTCATTAATAGAAATTGTGTATTACTATATATCTGTGCATCTTGTCATATTTCTGATATATCTCTATTATATTATTGCCGCTCTTTTAATATCTCTGTATATTTCTATGTTATATATTTGCTCTTATTTCGTGTCGAAAATCATCTGGATCATCCATGTACAAGGACAGGCCTGAATTAGGGTCTGTCCCTGTACATGGTAATCTTGGCTACATGAAACATCTTTTCCTTTTTAAAATTGAAGGAAGCCACTATTTTTTAATATGAACGATTATTCTATATATTAATTAAATGTTTTCAAAATTCTTACTACATAACTAATCATAATTTTATAGTTTAAATGTTTTCAAAATTCTTACAACATAATTTATCATAATTTTTACAAATTCTTCTTATTCAAACATAGGCTAGATTCCCTTAACTAGACTTTAATTACAGCTTGGTATAGTTCCCAAACATCATATATAACCTTTGTTACATAGACTCCTTTAACTTGCATATAAAATTTCTCATGACTAGAATTAAGAGTCATATTGTATTACAAATTTGTATAAATTTATAAAGAGTTTTAATTCAAAATTTTGATATCATTTTTGGAATGCAAATAAGTTAGATTACAAACAATTTGATTTTTTCATTTTTGATAAGCTATTTTTTCATTTTTCATGATTTATCCTTTCAATCCTACTATATTAAAATCTTAGTTCACATAAAAGTGGGAAATCCAATGCCTTGGTAATTATATATATTTTACAATAATTCGGCCAAGTACATGGACAAGGCCGAATTCGGACCTATCCTTGTACATGGACAGGGCCAAATTCAGCCCTGTCCACCTAAAACGCAAAACATACAAATAAATCAAAATTTAATTAATTGGGAAATAGGTTAAGAATTACCTAGAACCTGAACCGGTGACAACGAACAAAAACCAACAAACAACAAACAACAACAACAACAAGCAACAATGACCACCAACACCAACCTCCAACACCAACTACCACCAACACCAACCAACAACCAACAACTACCAACCAATAGTTTGGAAAAGTGTAAAGAGAGCGATGTGCGGGGGACATATAAAACGGTTTTCGGCCGAAAGGTTTTTTCAGACTAAACTTTTTTTTGGCCGAAAGATTATTTCATGCTGAAACATTTTTCGGCCGAAACGATGTCACCGGGGAAAAATCTGGTCGGCTTCTTTCGACCAAAAAAACGTTCGGCTAAAAAGATGTTACCAAAAAAAAAAATCGTTTGCCTAATATGGTACATGACAGTCGAGTTCGTCATCCCCGTACCATTTGATTTGACGTCTAAAGGTTTGGCCGAAAAGAGGTCTCTTTCGGCCGAAAATTTGTCACTAGGAATTTTGGAGACCCGATTCTCACAAAAGTGTTACCCACCTTCATGATTCAACCCCATTGTCAATTAATAAATTAACATATTTATATAACTTGGAAAGTATCTGAAAAAGACAGTACACATGTAGTCACATTATTATAATATAAAATAACTGAATAAAATGGGTGAATTTGCTTTCCATCTTTCAAACCATATGCTAAATCAATTTCCCTTTGCGTAAATTTGGCATCTCTGTTACGACGAGCTTCTCTAACCAATTCAGACATTCATTTCCATGATAACCTACTGCCATGATGTTGTTTACATCTTTCAATCCATACATTCATCCAGTCAAGATTGTTTGCAATCTTAAATGTAGTGCATCCCAATCTTGAGCAACTGAATCAAAAAATCATAATTCACCAATATTAAATATTAGTTATAACCATGGTAAATATTAATAATTGATGAAATAACAGATATTAATATATTAATGAGTATGATCATATACACAAAAAATGAAAAATATATATGTATTAATATAAATCTCCACAATTATTAATATATTACCTCTCATTTTTTTCATTCTACCTTTCCCCAACAAGTGCTTCTGATCTTCAAATTTTTTGATGGAGTTCACATCCCAAATGCGATCCACTGCATGCATAGTTGGCGCTACTAATTTAGGAATATATTGACTAATATACACCATGGATTGATATACCATATATCCCTCCACCATAGAACCCTCAGGACATGCTCTTTGTCTAACCAAAGCTTTCGATGATTTCAAGTGCGAACATTTTTTGTCTAATGGGACCTGTAGTGCAACATTTTTTACAAGGGAAATAACATCTACTATCACCCTTTTCACACTCTTTAATTTTTTTCCCACCTCTGATATTTTGCGACATTCTTTCGCACAAAAATACCCTTTCTAAACCATCGTTGTTATAGCAAGATTGTTGCAACATCTCTAATTTGCAAAATATTTATATTTTTTTTTCGCTGCAAGAGCGACGAATGTTAACCAAGTCAATGTTGACTTTGTCAAATAGTTGGGTGACTGTTTGAACAATGTAATGGTCATCATTGGATCATCTCTCTTGCGATGAGCGTTGACCAAGTCAATGTTGACTTTGTCAAATAGTTGGGTAACTGTTTGAACAATGTAACAATAATCATTGGATCGTTTGCGACGATAACCAAAGTTCGTCGCAAGAGCGACAAGAGTCCACTATCTTCATGTTCATCACTCTTGAGACGTACAACTAGTTTCTTCTCAAGAGTGACAAACGTAGGCTGGATTTATAAAAAAATTGAAAAAATCAACTCTTTATCTTCAATTTTGTGACGAAAGGGTACCTTCGTCCAAGTAGTCATCGCAAATTTTTCAATATGTAGTAGTGTACATTTTATTTACTAAAATGATGAGCTCATAACTTGCTCATATGTTCATGTCATCTCACTTCTTTTATGAGAGCTATCAACAGTCCAAAGGACCCTTTCTCTTTTGCTTAACAAGATAAAGCTAGTCCCAAATTTCATTTACTACAGGTCAAGTAAACAAACCTTACATATTTTTCATCAGTCCTCTAAACATGAGGGATTATACATATGGGGTTGAGTTTTTTTATTAAGAAAAAATTTAAAAGTGACTGGGGGCTCCATCATCCCATACTTATAGGCGATATTACGACTTATTAAAACCACCCATATTATTCATTTTTTGGACTTAAGAAACCCTTGACAAGATTATGCCATTCCCACCCATTTTTCACTCGGGTCTTACTATTAATGTTTATCAACACATTCCTACTCCTATAGGAATATCCATCACTCAACCAGGGAAACAATTTAACCCCTATGAAACAATCATCATGTTAAGGTTTCTAATGTAAAAACTCAAAATAACATAAACGTTTCAATTTGTAGTGCTTCTCTCCAAGGAGTTAATGTGAATAATAAGTAAACTTTTAACGTAGAGAAATTATTTTAAATAGGCTCATGTATTCCTTATTATACTATTCCTTTGACTGATCTCTGACCCATCTAGGCCTAGTGTTGTAACCTCTCTTTCATACCACTATGTAACACACCCAACCCCCTGAGTACACTTTTAAGGGATGGGGTAGTAAAATTTCACTTTTTCTCAATCATCTGAATACCTCTTATCGAGGCACCATTATCTTATGCTCATTAAGATATTTCCAACAACTATCACCATGGTCCAAAATGAGATCTAGATCAAAATTTATGGCCTCCCAAAGTTCTCGGGCCTCCATTCGCTCAAGGCCACCTTACTGCCATGTGGAATCCATGTGGCCTCTTAATACTCATGCCATCCAAAGTGGCATCTTCCATCGGGCATGTTAAGTTCATGCACCCAAGCCTTTTTACTTCTCTTCGTCATCATCGGATTTATATTCCCACGGAGTCTCAATACTCCAACACTAAAATTCTCGACGAAGATCTCGTGTGTGGGTTGCGCCAGATCTAGTCATATTTGGGACAAGCATCATATGGCTCTAATTGTGTCAATAATCCTAGCTTGTGTTGGGGTTAACATCCCTCCCATTTAACGTTCTCAATCTGACGAACCTCAAGTCACTCATCTAACGAATCTGAGTAAATTCGACGACACCAACTCATGCAATGGTTAATTGCTCATCCCTTTCTCATTTCTAAAGTTAGCAATGGGACCCACAACATATCTAAAATTCAAATTGTGTCTTCAACCTACCTCGAACGATGTTCCAGATCACTCCTCTTTATGTCGTCGTCGGTGTTTTCCAACAATGCCTAATAGTTCCACCGTTGAACCCCAATGACATTACGACTAGATCAACGAATCTGATTTTTTGACCTGCATATCCAACAGCCTAAAATAAAACAAAGGCCTGGAGGGCCTTTTTGTCTAATGGGACCCACCTTGCCTCGTCGACCAATCCACTGGTGACACACATCACCCCAAAGGACATGCTAACTGCCACTTGTTCTGACACATGGCCCTGCCACTGCCTGCCACCTGGGGTGACATGTGGCATCTATAACTCAACATGGAGTTCTATCTCAAGAGCCCCGGTTCACCTTGACACATGGAACAACTTCTATTGGAAACATGGCACCCTTTCCACTTGACACGTGCCATTCGTCTTCCCACGGATTCTCACCTATAGGTGCCAACTCATCATGACACATGGCACCACCCTTGCTCAACGCATGGCACCATCCTATTAGGATATTTAGACACTTAGGAGTTAGTTAATATCTACTTGGTCTAATGTATCGTTGGGTAAAAGTGTGTTTCTTAATGTGTTTCTTTAGTATTCTTTAGTATGCATTTGTAGTTAGGAAATCCAACAGTCACGATATGTTCCCAACATAGAGTGATCTCACGGTTCATACTCTCCTCGATCTTAATGACCATTGATCTGTGGCTTCACACCTGATTGGTCCATGATTTCTATTTAAAGAGCATAGAAGGTCATTTGTCAATTATCGATTGTGAGAAACTCTCTTGTAAAATCTCTCTGTAATGTTTTTCTTTTGCATTAATAAACTATGCCAAGTGGTCGCATTGACTGGGACCGTGGATGTTTCTCCGTAGGGGTTTTACCACGTGAAAACATCAATGTGATGATCTTTGATCTGGTTATGTGAGTGGTGATTGAAGGTGTTCGTCCTCTTTTGGAATACCTGTGTTTTCGAACATGGTATCAGAGCCTATTTGAAAACCCGCTCCTGTTGTAGATCGAGATCGTGAAGTCGAGTTGTCTCATCTCCATTTTCTGTCATTTTCGTACATTTCTGGTCTGAGAGGACTATTCCATTGTGTCTGGAGCACTCGTTTTAGTTAGGAACACTTTTTGTTTCACTCAAAAAGGTTTATGTTTTCCCAAGATACGTCCATTACAGTCAGATCTAGAGGTATAAAGCCTAAATACGCATTTTTTAAATTTTTCCAAAGTATTATTTTGGTTTTATTTCGGTTTGATATTATTTGTTTCTGGGTTGATACTCTTTTAGATATGAATATTCTCTTTGCCCTACGCCCTATGCGATCTCGGAAAATCATAAACAGATAGGAAAATGTGCATCTTCTGGGTAAGCTAACCGAGATCTAACCGTTGTTGTCATCGAGAAGCGAAATTGTTTTCTTGTGTGAAAAGAGTTTTTTTAGCGGGCTCTCCAATTTTAGTAGGCTCTCCTCCAACAACAACAACACCCCCAATCCTCTTCTGAAAAAATAAAATATGTTTTGCTAGTCCATTTGGTTAAAAGTTGTCTTATTAAGTAATAGGTATTGAGTTCAAGTCTCTATTTTGTTACTTTTTTTTTTAAAAGTTCATGCTAAAATTGTAAAGTGTATTTCACTTCAAGTATAAAAGTGAATCACTATAAGTAGCTTTAATATTTTATTTTAGAGTTATTTATTTTGCATGAAGTAACTTCATTGTAAAAGTGATCCTCACTTCTCTTTATAACATTGGGTCACTTCATAAATCAACTTACACCACCACGTGGTCATTTGGTTACCGTTTATGCCTTTTTTAAAAGGGCATAACTCTCACATCCGAAGTCCATTTTAAGTGTCATTTTTTTTTAAAACCGCATAACGTTTCGAGATATTTCCATTCAGATCATCAATTTTAGTTTTTAAATCCATATTATCTACATATTCAATATGGATTCTACAAGTAATCTCTTACTTACCAGCACCAACTACTTCCAATGGAAATCTCATATGGAGTATTTTTAAGAAGTAAAGGCTTGTACCGAATTACCTTGGGAAAGGAAACAACACCCATTGATGTTAATAAGAAAGCCAAATGGACTAATAGGAATGAAGAAGCACGTGGATTAATTAGAACGCCCATCTCTCATGATTTAAGGTTCCACCTTCAATCAATTGATAAACCCAAAGAAGCTTGGGAAAAGATTAAATCTGTGTTTGGTAAACACAATATTATTCGAGCACAACAATGAGAAAATCAAGTAATAACTTTAAGTCCAAGTGATTTTTCTTGCATTAAATACTATCTGTATAAGTTTAAAACACTCAGAACTTTATGTGAAGAATGTAAGATAAAGATAGACGAATATCGGTGCATCTATCTTATTCTTTTTAATCTAGGTAGTGCATATTATGTGTTTGTATCTACCTTTTATGCCATGCAAGAGGCTCTAGGGATAGTTTATCAAAAACCCAGTCTTAAGAACTTTTGTGATGCTTTGATTAGATAGCAAGATAAGCTAGTACAACTTGGAGTGATCAACACTGTGCATACCTCCAACAAAGCCTTAGTTGTCCATCAGAAAGATAAACCCAAGAATCCCAAGAAGTAACATGCTTGCCACAACAACAAGCAATATAAGGGTCCCAAACCCACTCAAACAGCTTTCGCTCCTAATGGAGACAAAGGAGAAAAATAAAAAAAATAAGAAGACTGACAAACATTGCAACTTTTGTAATAAAGATGGTCATGATGAGTCCAAATGTTTCAAGAAGATGGAAGCTTTAGAAACAACGATGAAGAAGCACAACATCAATATTGATTCTACTTCTTCTTCTTCTTCTTCTTCTTCTCATGGACATGCACTTTCAGCTTCTGGTTTCTCCTTCAATACAACTTCTACTTCTACTTATGATGAGTGGCTTATTGATTATGGAGCATATTATCATATGACTAAGGATAGAGACATATTTTATGCTCTAAATGAATGTAACACCAAGAAAATATTTGTTGGTGATGATAGATCTCTCGGTGTTGAAGGATCTGGAACAGTTCAAGTAGAAAATGATCATTTCAATGATGTATTGTGTTCCAAGTCTTTCTTGTAACCTTCTATCAGTATATCAAATCACTCATTCAGGTGAAGTTAAAACCATAGAGTTTTTACCTCACCAAGTTGTAATCGAGGATCTAAAAGATCATAATCATATTCTTGCAACTGGAATTGTTGATGATATTACCAGGTTGTACAAGTTTGACAACTTTGGGTCATCATCTTTTCCATCAATTTTTGTTGCTCATAGAGATTACTTGAGCAAACTTTGGCATGAGCGGTTTGGTCATATAAACTATCGCTCCTTGTAGCAACTATGTAATCAAAATAGGGTGACTGGTCTTCCTCTTGTTTCATGTAGAAACGGTGTTGTTTCGGTTGTGTTCTTGACAAACATCATCGGGACAGTTTTGACAAACGTGCCTCTTGGCACGCCTCGGGCCCTTTGTAGCTTGTTCACAGTGATTTGTGTGGTCCACTTTCTTCTCCTTCTTTTTCTGGGTGCAAGTGTTTCTTAACTTTCATTGATGACTTTTCCAGACGTACTTGGGTTTACTTCTTAAAACTTAAGAGCGAAGTTTTTGGCCTACAAGGCCCTTGTAGAAAAGCAATCTGGACATCAAATTCAAAGGTTAAGAACAGATAATGGAGGAAAAAATGTGAACAATAATTTTACAAGTTATTGCACTACACAGGGCATCCAAATGCAACACACTGTTCCATATACACCACAACAAAATGGTGTTTACAAGAGAAAGAACCGCACATTAAAAGAAATGGATAATTGTATGATCCAATCTAAGGGATTAAGTCTAAAGTATTGGTCGGAATCCATCAACTGTGAAAATTACATAGTAAATTGCATTCCCACAAAGGCTCTTAAAAATATAACACCAGAAGAAGCTTGGAATAAAATTAAACCATATGTAAGTCACTTCCATGTATTTGGCAATATAGCATGGGCTCACATTCCTCATGAGAAACGGAAAGCATTGCAACCTAAAAGTGAGAAGTGTATATTTGTTGGTTATTCTGAAGATGTCAAAGGTTCCAAACTTCTTCAACCACATTGTAATAAAATTATTAGAAGAGATGTTAAATTTGATGAAAATATCTTGGCCTACGAGCCTAATTTGACGTGTGTGCCTTCTTTGGCTTGTGAGCCTAATTCGGAGGTTGTGCCTTCTTCGACCTGTGAGCCATATTTGGCGTTTGTGCCTTCTTCTATTATGGTTTCTTCTTCAGATGATGACAGTGAGGATGAAAATCCACCTCCACCTTCTCACCTTCCTCCAGATGAGTCCTTTGAACCTGAACCAACACCAACTCCACCACTTTCTAGATGGGTCCGTTCAACATGAGAAATAGTTGGTGATCTTGTCATTGATCCTTCAGATCAACATCGGGCACATTCACAGTTCCAGTGAGCCTCTTCTCTTTTGGCTCAAGTTTCAGAAACTCATGATCCAGAGACATTTGCAGAAGCTTCAGGTCATCCAGATTGGGATACAACAATGAATGAAGAGTATCTTTCTTTAATGGAAAATGATACTTGGGATCTTGTACCTCTTCCAAAAGAAAGAAAACTTGTCATATGTAAATGGGTCTATAAAACTAAGTATGCATCAGATGGAAATGTTGAAAGACACAAGGCTTGGTTAGTTGCCAAAGGATTTTCCCAAGTTGAAGGAATTGACTATAATGAAACCTTTTCCCCTATAGCCAAAATAAATTCCATCCACCTTGTTCTTTCCCTTGCTACCTCACATAAATGGGCGTTCCATCAGATGGATGTTAAATCCGCTTTCTTGCATGGAGATTTGAAAGAAGAATCTACATGGAACAACCTCATGGCTATGTCTATACCAAGAAAGTAGGAATCCATCTCATAATTCTTGTCCTTTATGTTGATGACCTTATCCTCACTGGTAGTGACTCAAAACTTTTAAACCATGTGAAAACCAACCTTAAGAAGAAATTTGAAATCACAGACTTAGGATTTTTTCACTATTTCCTTGGCCTCCAAGTTTTGCAAACCAATGAAGGAATTTTTCTTTCCCAGTCTAAGTATGCTTGTGACCTTCTTCGTCTCTTTCACATGGATGATTGTAAACCATCCCCTTCTCCCTTCCAGTCTGGATTCAAACTTACTGCCACCTTGTATCGTCAGTTAGTTTGTGGCCTCTTATACTTGACTCATACCCATCATGATCTTTCCTTTGTTGTTGGTCTTGTTGCCTGGTATATGCAAACACCCCATGAAAGCCATTGGAAAGCAGCTAAAAGGATACTTGTCTATGTTTGTGGTACAGTTCAGTTCAGGATACATTACAATTCAGGGGGGACTCCTTTATTGGTTGGTTTCATTGATTCAGATTGGGCCGACGACCCTGATGATCAAAAGTCTATTCAAGGTTATGTTTTCAGCCTTGGTTCTGGACCTATCACTTGGGCCTGTAATAAACAATAGGTTATTGCACTTTATTCAGCAAAATCAGAGTACCAAGTAGTGGTAAATGCAATTCAAGAAGCCTTGTGGCTTCGACAGATCCTTTCAGAGTTTGGATTCCAGCAATAGCATCTGACCAGCCTTTGGTGTGACAATCAGAGTGCCATCAAGCTTGCCAAATACCCAGTTCAACATCAACATAGAAAACACATCGAGCTACACATGCAATTAATTAGAAAGCTCATTCATGATAAAGTTATTGAAGTGATCTTTTTCCCTACAAAAGATCAAGTTGCAGACATTTTCACAAAGTCTCTTACAGAAGCGAAGTTTTCCAAACTTCGATCTATGTTAGGAGTTCAAGAAGTTGTCATTAAGGGGGGATACGCTCTAATGCCTCCTTCCTTCTCCTATTGTGTCACCATTGTAAATCCTTCAATCCTATCCCAAGTTGTTCTTAAGGGGGGGTGTTAGGATATTTAGACACTTATGAGTTAGTTAAGATCTACTTGGTCTAATTTGTCGTTAGGTAAAAGTGTGTTTCTTAGTGTGTTTCTTTAGTATGCATTTGTAATTAGGAAATCCGATGGTAACGATATGTTTAGAACATAGAGTGATCTGACAGTTTATACTCTCCTCGATCTTAACGACCATTGATTCATGGCTTAACACCCGATTGGTCCATGATCTATATTTACAGAGCATGGAGGGTCATTTTCCGATGATCGATTGTGAGAAACTATCTTGTAAAATCTCTCTGTAATATTTTTCTTTTGCATTAATAAACTTCTCCAAGTGGTCGCATTGGCTGGGGCCGTGGATGTTTCCTCATACGAGTTTTACCATGTGGAAACATCAGTGTGTTGATCTTTGATTTGTTTATGTGAGTGGTTACTGAAGGTGTTCGTTCTCTGTTGGAATACCTGTGTTTTCGAACATATCCATGTCACCCTCTTAATGCTTTTGGTAGGAGATCAATGGTCTAGGTCTCCTCTTGGAGTTCTTCTGATCACGACAGATCAACAACCCAGATCTCCTCTCAAATTTCTTTTGATCACGACAAATCAACAACCCAAATATCCTCTCAGAGTTCCTCTGATATGGGCAGATCAACAACCTAGATCTCCTCTCAAAGTTCCTCCATCGGTGTCCTCTACCACCCCCACACGCAAACAATCTAACAAAAGTACTCTGATCGACAATGGAGATCTTTCCATCCTAGATCCAACGATCCTCATTCATCCTTAGAGTCCCTCCTTCATCAAATATAATGGTTCAGATCATTTGATCTATAGATATGACGGCTAGGATTAAGACACATGTTCTAGAGTTTAATACCAACAGGGAGTCTCACTTGACCCTTCCTACAAATTTCAAGTTGACATGTGTCACCCTTTGGGACATGTTGACTGCCATGCTGGCATGACACATCACGCTAACATCACTTCCCTTTTTTTCCTCGCTTGAGTAGGACATTGTTTGATCTATGGTTGAGGTTTGACCTCTCCCATATTCCGATCAATGGTTCTCATTGACTCTCAGAGTCTCTCAGTCGGAGTTCCTTCCCCACCTTGACCGCCACTCACTCCGACTAGCCCTCTCAGATGAACGATTGAGATCTATCGATATGAAAAACCCATAGTCGACAATTAAGGAAACTTTCCAAAGGCTTGAGCCCAAATAGGGCCCAAGTTTTTCCTCTTGGAAAACCAGGTGCCAACACCTGTCATCCTTTGGACATGATGGCTACCGCGTAGGCATGAAAACCTACATGAGGCATGGAACCATTATCCTCTCACTCAACCTCAACGGTAAAGATTCATCCATTAACCCTTCGATAGATCAACGGTCCTTGTTGATTCAGAGTTCGTCTTCTACAGACATCATAGCCTACTCCGACGAAGGGCCAAGATCTTTTATTACACCAAATCGATGAATGAGATTTATTCTCACCACTTACCAATTAATGGTAGAGATATATCTCGATCTACGGTCCATATTTAATTTTTAATCCAAATCTATGGCTTCGATTCTTTCAATCCTAAACAGGGGGTTCTCTCAAGTGTAAAAGTTTGAATTTGGACTTAGACATTTTTCAAGGGTTTCTTCAAGGATTTTCCTTGACTAATAGCCTGAATTTGGGCCTCGTTGCTCAGGGATCCTTCAAAGTCCCTTATCATGGGTTTAATATACCTTCTTGGTCTCCTCCTTCATTTTGTTCCACTCAGGGGGCATCATTTATTTCGTATGACTTCGTCTCCCTTTTTCTAGGGAACCCAATGTAACCAAAAGTATAGACATGTATAAATGTAATGGTGCATGCGGTCAGCAAGGTCACAGTTTCATTTTTTTAACTCGAGCCAATACATGAGGCTCAAGAATTCACATGTACAAAGAATGCCCAGACCCATATAGTTCATCAACTGCTTAAATACACAAACATGAATGAGGACAATAAATCTAATCATTAAACAAGCATGCACATCCCCTAGACAATTACATGCATTCAACCATAAATTACAGTTCAATTACACAGGGTATGAAAATACTTATCTATTATGATTGATGGCTAGCAAACTGACCATGGGTGTTCGTCTTTCCACCCAACCATAGGCTCTGTATGCTCAATCACTTCGGCTGCAGAGCACCCCCATGCCAAGCCATGATACCAGCAGGGGAGTTTTTGCGCTCCCTTGTGTGTTCACTTGCAGCCACTATTTTCCTTTTGTCTTTGCATGCTCTCTCTCTCTCTCTCTCTCTCTCTCTCTCTCTCTCTCTCTCTCTCTCTCTCTCTCTCTTTTCCGAGTCTTCTTCTCCTTTCCTTCCTCATGTGTCCCCTGTACGTAATCCCATTGGGAAGGTTCTCAACCTATCCCTTCTTTTCTTCTGTTAGAAGGAACTTCATGGGTCAATCCTAAATTTCATAATTGGTACTCCGATGTACCTTTGGTTGGCATCCTTTGTTGTCCTATCCAAATTTTTCATATCTGCATTCATTGATGGTGGTTGGTTGTTCAACTACCAACCCCTTCCCATTATTGTTTGGATTCAACTGCAAGTTAGAGGAAAGATGGTCATTTCCTTCACATTCTTCACCAAGGTGGCTTGGGGTCTTTACATATGAACCCCCTTCCTTCCCTCTCATTAATCCCTCTCATGGTATCATGGTCAGTACTCAAGGATTCACCCCCACAGCTAGTCGTTGGCAGTTATAATTAAACAATAATTTACATTTACATTGTTTGCATGCCATGGCATGGAAATCATTAATCGTGAATAATTACAAGTTGGGGGAAACAGGGGTGTTACACTCACATGATTACAGAGTGAGATTTTCTAGTGTTTTCAACATCCAGATTTGGCAGTTTTTCAGGCAGTTCTTCATTGAGGCACAGCTCGGGAGTTTCAAGCATAAAGAAATGGAGATGATACCAGTGCTTACTTCTTTGTTTGTATTATTGTTCAGACTCATGATTGAGGGGGGAATGCTAGACTCTTAAATTTCAGGGATGATTTTAGGGGCTAAATTTCGCTCATGGGCTAATTTTCCATGGTTTTTCCAAAAATAAGATTCGCTATTTTAAAAATGATTTGCCCAAATTCTATAGGATAAAAATACTTTACATTTAAAATAGCCAAAATTTTATAAAAACTATATAAAATACTTAGAAATTTGAATAGTTTTACAAAAATATCGCCAAAAAAGTATAGTTGACATATGAAGGATTAGTAAGATTCGCCAAGTTTTCTACATTTTAAAATAAATTTTTGTCCTTAAAATCATCCTTTCTCTTAATCATATACAATAATTAAGTCCTAGAATACCACATATGTATTTCACATTTATGGATATAGTTTTTATCCTAAGTGTGTTTCCAGATTCCTACTTTGCCTCTTCCTACGTTATCTCCTGATGAGGTGTCGATGCGAGAGCAATTGAGATGGTTTCATTATTGTATTATATAATTGTATCATTACAATGAATACAATGTTGTAAATATGGCTTGAGGCCTTTTCCCCCAAACATCTTGTCCTAATATTGTGTGCTAAATTTCTTCAATTAATAGATAGAGAACAAAAGAAACTATCCATTATGACATTTGAGCTTTCTTCATTACCATTCACTTAGTTTTCTACCCATGTTAGATGGCCACTTCGTCATCGTCCAATACACTTTATCCTATCTTTATTTTTAATTTTGATTACCCTTACTTCAATTTCATACATTATTATGATATATTGATTTATACATTATCTTGAATATTCCAATAATCAACTCACCCTTACATATCTTAAACTTATAAATACTATAATAGACTTATAACAAAATACAAAACAATAATTATCTTACAATGTTAATTATTATAATATGTTGATTTATAAATTATCTTAGATATTCCAATAATCAACTTACCATTACATATCTTAAACTTATAAGTACTATAGTAAACTTGTACTAAAGTGCAAAACAATAATTATCGTACAATGTTGATCTTGAGCTTTTTCAATTTATAAGCCCTTGTTTGAACAAGGTAAGAGTAAGCCTTAGATAATGGGCCAATCCAATGTTAATGTCCTAGAATCATATTCGGTTTCCTTGATATTAAGGATGTTTACCATCTTCATACTCATCTAAAACTAAAAAGATGGTTTATATATATATATATATATATATATTAAAATAAAAAAACAATATAATTATGAATGATTTATTTATTAAAAATATAATTTAAATTTATTATTATGCTAATAAGTTTTAAAAATTAATTTAATTGATTAAATTATTAATAAAAACATAGGACTAACATGGTTAATTATAGAGGTGAACTAATCTTGGCAATCATTAATTGATTAAATTATTAATAAAAGCATAGGGCTAACATGGTTAATAAGTTTTAAAAATTAATTTAATTGATTAAATTATTAATAAAAACATAGGACTAACATGGTTAACTATAGAGGTGAACTAATCCTGGCAATCATTAATTGATTAAATTATTAATAAAAACATAGGGCTAACATGGTTAACTATAAAGGTGAATTAATCAATCATTTTAAAATAAAATATAAGAAAAATAATAATTTTATAATCTTAAAATTTGGATTCTAAAATATAAAAAGAATATTTAATTGAAATTAGGTTGTGGTGATTTTATTGATGATCATGAGTATCTTGAGGTGAAGAAAGTATCTACTAAATGAATGTTTTCTAACTATTTTTTCACGGTATATTTGCTAGAAATCATGCATGAAATTGTTAGATCTGTAAAATTGAGTGATTATTTTTGTATAATTGAAGTGTCTCAAGGGTTTCTCAACATGTTGAATCCATTTCTACATTCAAAAATGGATTTTAAACAACAACAAAAGCAGTGATTTTGTACAGATTTATGTGAGGGGATTCCCACTAAAAAAACATTTCATAGAACAACTAAACAATGCCTTAGTAATAACTTTGCATTTTATATGGCAGAATTTATTGGCAATTTATATTAGTGTGTTGTAAACTAGTGATTAGCAATGTGAAATTTCCATCCTCTTCCTTGGATGATAAATAGTGTGGTATCCAATACACAAAAAAATGGGTAATCTAAACATTCTACGTTTAGATTCAATGCCCTCAAAAACCTTAGGGTACCAGTTATATGCAATCTCAAGCACTAAAATCAACTTTTTTGAAAAAAAATCGACTAGTCAAACAGGAAAAATTAGTACACATTCAATCATATTGATTTACTACATAATGATATGATGCCAATGTTATGAAACTACTAACAATATACAGTCTGTTAAACAACATTCAATATTGTTGTAGGTAATATATACACAATTAGATATACCCCAACTTCA
>ML778504.1:505382-516124 GCA_009831015.1 Picea engelmannii | reverse complement strand
AGCGCTGCTAGAGCTCAGCCACTGGAGCGCTGGATATCCAGCGAGCGCATCTTACAGCATTGTAGGTATATACACAGTGTTTTTGTGAATATACGTATGTTGTAATGGTAAAGGCAGAGGGGCTTATTGCTCTACATGTAAAATGTCAGGGTGGTCTTCTACTTAGAAGAGGAATAAAGGACCGACTTTAGCAGGAAAGACGTGTGAAGTCAGAACTGTTGTGGCCAAACTTGGAAGGAAATTTTATCCATTTGGTTCAATGTACCAGTGTATACTCTTTTTTATTCCAAGCACATGCCACAATGAGATTCCATAGGCGTACCAATTTTTTAATGTACTATTATCCATAATAACCTTATGGAATATTGAAAAGTATTAATGTCGCTTTGACAAATTATTAAAAGGGTTTCTGAAAAACAAAGATAATGATCCTACTCAGATTTGAACCATGACATTCGTGCCCCCATGAACTTACTCACCCAGTTAATATCATGGCAAATGCGGTTAGTTATTTTTTTATTCATCTGGTTATTCCCTGAGCAGAAATAAATTTGACATATGAAGAGAAATTTAGTTTACATCATATTAAATTAGATGGTTGGAAATTAATGGGAATTTGAGGTTGTTACATGAAAAGCAATGTTTTTAAACTTTATTTATTTATTTTAATAATAATAATAATTTAATTTAAATTTAATTTATTTTTCTTAATAATAATGATAATTTAATTTAAGGTTGTAATCAAGTCAAATATCAAATTGGTGTATGAGACCTTTTTATTTATTAGATAATGAATTTTTTCAGCTTTAATCGCTAATGTCTAAGAAGCTGTACATATCCTTTGTTAAAGTGTACAAAGATATACATACTCTACTCTTTGAGTACATATTTGTAAGTCTTTCACCATAAATTTATGGAGGTTTTTCAAAGCTTAACATTAGACATCTTTCATTTATCTCTCATCTCATTGACCATTCAATTTGAAGTTTTATTCTCAAAAATTGGTGTATGAGACCTTTTTTATTTACTAGACAATGAACTCCCTCTTTAATTGCTAATGTCAAAGAAGGTGTACATACTCTTTATTAAAGTCAACAAAAGTATACATACTCTACTCTTTGAGTACATATTTGTTAAGTCTTTGACCATAAATTTATATGGAGGTTTTCCAAAGCTTAGACATCTTTTATTTATCTCTCATCTCATTGGCCATTCAATTTGAAGTTCTATTCCCAAGATGACAGCAGTATTCTCAATATTAGAAAAGTTATTTAATTCTTACAGGTTTCAATATTAATTAGGAGCTTGCTAATAAAAATTCTCTTCACTTTGTGGTCCTCTTGTGGTACTAAACATGGCAAAGAACAAATGCTCTAAGCAAGTATTTCTTGCACTTAATTTCACTTCAAGGCTATGAATGTGAGCCTGCCTCTATCCAAAAAGTACTTGTTTAATATAGTTTTGAAGTTTAGGGTTGGAGTATGGAGAAAGATAAAGCAAATCCAAAACATTTTATAATTTATAATCTTAAAATTAAAGACAATGCACCATATCTTATCCTCCTCATAAAAGTGAGTATTTTCTCCATTGAGAGCATGGCTATCACTAGGTAGTTAATGCATTAATAACATGGAAGTCAAAAGGCTTCCTTATGCTTCAAGCACATAAAGATGATAATTATTGGCCGAATCATTGGAGTCTTGAGGAAGATGTCATTAAGCATAATAACCATAATATTAAAAAAAAAATCTTTGTTTTAACTAGCTTAAAGAAGAAAATCAATATTGCTAAAATAAGAACAAACTTTCACGCTAAAATAAGAACAAACTCTCACAAAAATAGGCATGGGTTGAAATAATTTGTCATATTTGTGACACTAAGAGGGTTGAAGATGAAAAGCAAGTTATCTTGAAATGTCATGCATACACCCAAATTAAATCTCAATTTCAAAATATTTGTTCCAATAACAATCTTCCTAACATTTTAACTCATCAAAAGTATGGTTATTTAGTAATGCTTCTCTTCAAGCTCTTTTAGCGTAGAAACAAAATTTTAAAATAAATCAAGTAATTCTTTATCTTTCTTAGGTTCCTATAAATCAATATTTGATCTTAGTGGACATTAATACTCATGATCATCATCCTCATATATATATAAGCATTGCTAAGATAAGAACAAATTTTCACAAGCTCCATAGTGAAACTGGGCGTTGGTCAAATCCTAAAACGCCATGGAATGAAAGAGTGTGTCACCTTTGTGACACTAAGAATGTTGAAGATGAAAAGCACTTTCTCTTAGATTGTCCAGCCTATACCCATATTAGATCTCATTTTCAAAATATTTATCACACTACCAACCTTCCTAACCTCTTAACGCAACAAAAGTATGGTGATCTTGGAAAACTTCTCTTAATCCTTTTCGAGCACAGAAACAATATTCTAAAGAATCACAAGTAATCACTTACCCTCTTAAGAGTTCCCAAAGGTCACCCATATCCAAGATTACATCTTTGGGAACTCTTATACACATGGAGCATTTTACCCATGATACATACAAAGAGGCATACACAGAAGATGAGGACTTCAAAGAGGTCTTTCATTAGCTACAGGGCCAAATTCATGTAGACGAAGGTGACAATAAGTCATCTCTAAAATGGGTTGCTCTACAAGCAAGATAAGCTTTGTGTTCCTAAAGGTTAAAGTTTTCATCTTATCAGATAGGCTCACACCTCCAAAGTTGTAGGACATTTTGGTGTTGGGAAGACAATTGCTAACTTACAAAGGTATGTGTATTGGCCCATAATGCAAGAAGACACGGTAGGGTATTTCAGAGGATGCATACTTTATTGTACCAATAAGCACAATAACATGAAGCAAGGTCTATACCATCCATTTTTTGTACCCACTCAACCTTGGGAAAGAAATTCCATGGATTTTGTGGGAGGTTTACTAACAAATAGGATGGGACATGACTATCTATTAGAGGTGGTTCATAGGTTTAGCAAGATGTGCATTTGTATGCCTTGTAAAAAGACCATCAAAGGAAAAGAAACAACAAACATGTTCTTTGAACAGGTCTGGGTGCACTTTGGATTACCAATGAGCATAATCTCATATAGGGACACCATATTTCTCAGTGTCTTTTGGAATACACTTTGGGAGAATATGGACACTAAGTTGAAGGGATCTAGAGAATTCCATCCACGGACAGATGGGCAGACATAAGTAGTGAACATGACTTTGGTGCAACTTTTGATGGGTTACAATCAAAATCATTCGAAGACTTGGGATGAAAATCCGATCTATATTCAACAATCTTATAACAGGTAAGAGAACAATCCACACTTCTAATTGTAAGTACTGTTTTGAAACTTGCTTTGGGAATTTTTCTCCTTTTCCCTTGGATGTTTCATATGGACAGTAAGGAGGAGTGAGGGAAGACATCACATGAGAAGCTTTGAGAGAAGATATTTTGAAAACATTAGACAGATACATTTGCAAGTACAGGAGATGTAGAAGAAGTCACAAGAAAAGTATAAGGCTGGACATGATCAACACAGAACCAAGAAGAAATTCAAAGTGGGAGATAGAGTTTGGTTCTAGATGAACAAGGGAAGACTACAGGGTCTTAGTAAGAAGATCAAGGTTCTATGGTATGGCCCTTTTTAGGAATTGGAGAAGGTTGGAGATAACACCTACATACTCATTCTACCCCCCATACATGTGCATCTACTCAATAGTGATTGCTGAGAATTTGAAACTCTATGAGTTTTCCATGTTGGATCGGGAGGTGGAGCAGGTCCTACCTACCATAGAGGACTTAACACTAGGTTCTCAAGAAGATTTTTCCGAAGACATAATTTTGCAGAATTTCGACATATCTATCTGGAATTGAACACTGTTGCGAACAAACTTTTAAAGGAGGTTCTAGGGTGGAAGGAAGGACTCTCATGGATCAAAGTATTGAAAGATGGGAAATTAATTTCCCACAGATTTTGTTACAACTCTTAAAATTGTGGTTTTGAGAAAAACAGGTGAAAATACATGCTTCTTGATAGCTATGGGTATTTTACCGATTRACTATATACATGCTTCTCATCGAACTATGTTAAATAGACTAAACATCATARGTTTTGACATGACACACTTTCCATCTTTTGAGACRGAAATATAGTAGTAATGTAATATTACTTTTGATTTCTTGTAAGAACAAAGTAATGTTTTTTTCGTGTRAAAAAAWAAATTTGATTGTAGAATGTTGGTCRRAAGTGATATGTRGAAAAAAAAGAAAATRACAACATGRACAATTACTTCACTTCATATTGAACTAAAATTTAAACATTAACMCAACTTTACAAACAAGCTAAATAAACCTTTAATGCTKTSATGAGATCTTTAAATTACAATAKAATATTTATTTGTCTTTTATTYACCATTTGTTATATGAATTTCCMCAAACATCCTACAAGAAAAGAAACTAATTAAAACTAACTARGTAGAATGTTTCGTAGGAATTCAAATAAATAAATTAAAACTAAGTGGAATGTTTAGTAGGAATTCAAATAAATAAAGTARTACATAATGYCRATATAGTATTTTATTTGAAGTATTGATCCACTTTTTTTTTTTTTTCCATGAAAAAAATTCCCTCAAATTTATATCAAATTTATAAAGAGTATAAATCCATTTACAATCCAGACCTCGGCTGAATAGCGAGCAAGGTCGATCAAGAAATATGACCCAATAACATAGACAAGAGCAAAATGGCTTCAGTAAAGAGAGGTAACGGGAGTAACTCTCGCTGATAGGAAAGGAGAGTGAAGCACATCTAGGAAGTATTGACCCACTTGATATATGAATTTCACCAAAACTACATATTCTTTAAAAAAAAAAAAAMMAAATCATCRTAAATAACAAAAACTATACAAGTCAATATTGTGTCACAAGGTTTGAGTGATTTTGTTTTTGTATATTAAACTCATTTCTAATCAAATTAGATAAAGGGATAACCACATATTACTAGGGCCCATAACGTCATTATGCCAAGTGCCAAGGTGTACGTGGGTGCATAAGGACTTGGGGCCACAKAGTGYAAATCTCAGTAGGATAATTGTTTCTACTTTTGAGAAGGAAWTTTTGTATTTGATAAGAACCCACTATATATTCACAAAAATATTGTATATACGTACAACGTTGTGAGAGATGTCTAGTATGCCGATGGAAAATGGTAGAGTAGAGGGATTTGTGATTTGTTTGTGGGGTGGAGTTGAAGATGAAGTCCAATTTTATGATGGGGAGGTATGAATTAGGGTTTTTTATTTTCTTAGGGCTTTATTGGGTACTTGGGTAGGAAGGTCCAAGGAGGTAGAATTATAGTATGGAATTATGGAGAGAGACGAGAATTATAGTATGGAATTACGAGGAAAGATATTGAATTTGATTGTGAAATTTGGGCATGTAGGGGTATGTTTTGAATCTTTTGTTAATTTGAAACTTTTGATGATATATTAAGACATATGTTTTAAATTTGAATAAATATTCTTAAGTAGGAAGCTCTAAGTCCCATCCCATTTGATGATATAATAAGAGTGATTTAGTATATAAATTAATATAATATTGCTAGGTAATAATAAATTAGTATAAATTTATATAGATTACAAATTTAATTTATGTATATATATTTTTATATAATATAATTAAAATTTGTTATTTCTATAGTTATATTATTTAAATTGTATAATTTAAAAACAAACACTTATATATTCTTGAACTTAATGGGAAATTTTATCAAAGGATTTTGGTTAGGTGAAATTTTTCATACTTTATCATTGTGGAATTCCAACATGAACACAAATCGCGTGACTTAGCAACACAATATGAGTTGTTCTTTAACCACTAAGAAGAGGAAATATTCCATACCAAATCCAATTTTGGATGTCATCAATCTTCCATCTCAGCCTCCATGGCATCTAATTTTTAGACCATCATGAACATGTGATCAAGCCTGAATTATGAGTAAGATAGGGCAAGCCCATTATAGAGATGAATTGTAATTTATAGTGGCGGTGATGAATTCATATCCAGTTCCGAACATATCAACTTGGTGTTAGGTCATTGTTATTGATCATTAGACATGATCGGGTGATGCATATTTGTTTACCTATGTACTTGTATGTCCCTTCATATTATCTGCAATGGGATTCTACCACACAATGTGCAGTATGCGAGGGACCTCAAATAGGCCCTCGAGCCAAATCCAAAAGTGAGTTTGTTGAGTTTTGTTGGATGAGCAAAGGCCCAACACATGGAGGCATTTCGGGCCCTCTTTGTAAGTGAACTATTTTTTTTTTTCAGTTTGGAAATTATTGGATTTAGTTCCAAAACTCACATATTGGAGTTTCAAATCTTTTTGTGACATTTCAAATCCCCCCTCAAAACCTTTTTGGTTTAGTTCCAAAAGTTCATTCATCGAGTTTTGTAAAGCAACTAAAGCCCTCTTTGATTAGGTCACTGAAGTTGAGTTTACATTTAATATGGAAATATCATGGTTTTCCCGCCTCTCATTACAAGGCCTATATTTTAACAACCCTTCACAAATGCTCCTATTCTAATTATGCTATATGTATCAATTAAATTTTGCAAGATTTAAATAACATGTAGTTGTGGCTAAGGATACCTCTATTTAGTCTCGAAAATTTAGAGTGCCCTGATAGTAATGTTACATTTCTAAAAGTGACATTGTATGTAAGAAACAACAAATGGAGGATGTGAGGAGACCCCTTTAACACACTACCTTATAAAAAATATGCAGTGCCTAATAAAGGAAGATCCTACATGAGTAGCAAATTATGTGTTAGCGTTGGTTAAAAACAATACTTGCCTGAGAAGGAATTGCAAAAATTATACATTAATAAACAATGTGATTTCCTTAGAAATGGTACAAAGTCCTTTGTCAAAACATTATTTTATGCCCTTGAAGATGGTTCGATTCCAACATCTATTGAGGAAATCAAAGCTATCGAGTTGAATGATGTCGAAACTATTGTTTTTAGTGGAGATCCTTTAGAATTGAGAAGTTCTTCTCCAAAAATTGAGAGAATGTTGCAGTTCATGTATTTATTGATCTCGAGGAGAAGGAGATAAGCGGTGATGATGATAATTATAACCATAAACATAAAAGGAGAATCACATGGTCTCAATATTTCAAGCTAGATGGTGAAGAGGATGATTTGATGAGACCTGTCAAGAAGTAGGGTGGGCTTTCAGATAATGACCAATCATTATAGGAAAGTGAGGCACAATTTTCATATTGATGTGTGGAATACACCCCCATTACAAATAGAGATAAGGATCCATAAAGTTTGAAAAGAGGTGTGACTGTTATTCACCCTTTCCCAAGTTGAATGTGGATGGAGGTCAAAAAGATGCAAAGGGAAGTCAAAAAGATGGAATGTGTTCTATCTTAGTAACCGTTAGAAGATGTACAACGCTACTATCACAACCTTTTCACAAATTTTTTATTTGGTTGATCACACAATGTTCATTTTCAATATAGAAACTCACACCAAGTAATGATTAAAACATGTTCAACAATATTATCGATACTTTCTTATTTGGTTGACCACATAATATAGGTTTTCAATAAAGAAACACATACCACTCTAGGCAAAGTACAACACATGAGATATTATTATGGTTGTAATCTTTCAACCATTCCGCACCCCGTTCTTTGTTGGAAATGTGTTCCACATTGTCTCTCACCCATATAATATTTTATCAACTTGGGAGTAGCATCTCATAAATGATAACAAATTGTTGAGGTGATGACCCTCTCATGCACTTTGGATTGTGTATCTCATCTAAACGAGTGGTTTCCAACCTCTAATTGAATTGTACCAATGACTAATGAAATTTCTCTAATACATAACGAACCTTCATTTCCTTATATTCCAATATTCCTTGGGAGATTAGAAACACCAATTGATGTTGATTTTGTGATGAATGAGTATTTCACCACTTCTGACATCACATCCTCCCATCACATGTCCACTTATGCTTACCCATGGTAGAAGACATTTTAAAGTATTCATTTTCTATCCAAAAACAAAATCTCCCAATCTTTGAACAACATAACCACCCTGATTCACTTCAATGTTTCCTTTCCCCGGCTTTTGGGGTATGCTAGTAGTGAAATATACCATAAGCATGAAAGAGTCTTGTCTCACTTATGAGACATGATATAATGTTATATGATGAATCCATCCCCACTATTATGTCAACGTTATGGTGTCACCATGGGGATGTCATATACCCCTTCAAAGCATGGCCATACTTATGTACATAAAAACCTTGTTGATCAAAGATCAAATGGAGGTGGTGTATAATTGCCACATCCAAACTAAATCAATGTTAATCTTAAACAAAATAAAAGTATCTAAGAAATAAGAAAGAGTAATAGTACCTGAAGTGAGGTTTTGAAACTCAAGTGAAACAACACTAAAGGATGGAAAATTTGGACCACGTGAACAAATAGGAGAAATATTAATAAGGTTTTCTCATGTTTCTCTCTATTTTCATAAGTTTTTTCCTTTATTTTTTCCACATGAGCATGCAGGTGAAGATCAAGATGGAAAACAAAATAGGAGAAAATTTAATACATGATAAACCCAAAATTAAAATAAATATAGACTTATTTAATATTTGTTCTTTTCAAAATAAAAATGTGTTTAAATAATATATTTCTCTTAAATTTTTATGTGTATAATTATTTTTTAATCAAAATTCATAAATCGACAAATCTCTCTATCTATGATTTTATATGATTATGAAGCAAATATTATATTCCATCTCATCTGAAATAGTTAAGAAATTTTTTGTTACTATAAGTTGCTTTGCCCACCCACAAAGTGTTATAAAAATCCAAAAACTTATCAAATTTGAAATGTATTATTATTTTTAAGGAGGAATTTTACTACCAATTCCTTTATTATTATATATTTTAATCATATAATACAATCAATCATCAAACTCTAAGGCCATCACTTACCTTATCACATGCCAACTTTCCACCATCATATTCAATATCTCTCATAAATTCAAATAATAATTCTATCAAGATGAGGACTTAAAACTTTTTATCCAAAACATTTGTTCAAATTTAAAACATATGTCTTAGTATACCATCAAAAGTGTCCAATTAACCCCCAAAAAAAAACAAAAATCAAACCATACTCATACATACCCACATTTCACAATCAAATTCAATGTCTCACATTTATTCAAATTGAAAACATATATCTTAGTATACCATCAAAAGTGTCCAATTAATTAATGTCTCACATTTGTTCAAATTTAAAACATGTCTTAGTATATCATCAAAAGTGTCCAATTAATTAATGTCTCACTTTTGTTCAAATTTAAAACATGTCTTAGTATATCATCAAAAGTGTCTAACAAATTTTCTATATTGTTAGTTCTTACTTACATTATGGCATGCCAACTTTGAAAGTATTATTATCCCTTTGACTAAAAGGGTTCTTCTCAAACACAAAAACCCCTTCTCAAAAGTAGAAACGATTGTCCTACTAAGATTGGAACTCCTCCTCAGACTTGAACTCTTTGGACCTTCCTTCCCCAGTTCCTTATGCGCCCAGGTACACCTTGGCATAATGACATTATGGGCCCTAGTAATATGTGGTTATCAGAATTGAACTCTTTGGACCTTCCTGCCCCAATGCACCCAGGTACACCTTGGCATAATGACATTATGGGCCCTAGTAATATGCGGTTATTACCTTATCTAACTTTATTAGAAATTAGTTTAATATACAAAGACAAAATCACTCAAACTTTGTAACACGATATTAACTTGTATAGTTTATAGTTCATGTTATTTATGATGAATTTTCTTAAGGATATGTAGTTTTGGTGAAATTCATGTATCAAGTGGACCAATACTTCGAATAAAATACTATATTTACATTATGTACTAATTTATTTATTTAAATTCCTACGAAACATTCCACTTAGTTTTAATTAGTTTCTTTTCTTGTACGATGATTTTTTAATTTTTTTTAACTATAGTGTATTTTTTGGAGAAATTCAAATAACAAATGATGAATAAAAAACATGACTTCAAATAAATATTATATTGCAGCTTAAAGATCTAATCAAAGCACTACGGGTTTATTTAGCTTATTCACAAAGTTGGGTAATTTTACTTAGTCATTTTTTTTCCCCTTATAAGTTCGGTAGTGTTTAAATTTTACTTAGTCATTTTTTTTCCTTATACGAATGTTTATTTTTATATAATCCCAAAATACGCCGAGTGAAAATAAACACATAAACTTTAATTTTTCATTAAAAAATCTATACAATAATAATATGAATAACATGAAATTCAATACCAATAAACAACTACCAATTTATTAATGAACTACAAATAAAATAATGAATTAACCCCTTTTATAATAAAAAAGATCAAGGGATAAGTAATATAACTCGAGGGAATATGTTTTGAATGGGAATAATATTTTTCTGTGGTTTTGAACTGAAATAATATTTCTTTGAGGTTTTGAACTGAAATAATATTTCTTCGAGGTTTTGAACGAGAATACTACTTCTCTGTCGTTTTGAAACTAATATTTCTCCGCAGTTTGGAACGGGCATACTAGTTCTCTGCGGTTTTGAAATTATATCTTTGTTGTTTTGAATGAGAATAATACTTCTCTTTGTTTTTTTTTT
>ML778504.1:451472-502184 GCA_009831015.1 Picea engelmannii | reverse complement strand
TCACCACAAGCTCAATTGGAATTATAGCATTGAGAAAAGGATTATTAGGGGATGGAAAGCTTATTATGGGCTTGAAAACAATTGTAAATCAACTGATCTTTGGAGTTGGGATAAGAAGAAACTCCTCTTTGAGACTCTTGTTACACCTGTTATTCTTTATGGATGTGAATTCTGGGGCTTTAGTATCTCTCGTGAATCCTGGAGAAAGATAGAGCAAATACAAAATAATTTTATAACCTATAATATCAAAATTAAAGGAAATATGCCCTATCCCATCTTCCTCATAGAAACAAGCCTCTCCCCCATTGAGAGCATGGATATGACTATATACCTAATGTATAAGAACAATTTAAACAACATGGAAGACAAGAGGCTACCTAAAATTGGCTTCAAAATCAAGTCACAACCACCATCGACTCAAGCGAGGATGGCATAAAGATGCCCGGTCTTGGCTAAACTATTGGGGAATCACGGAAGAAACCATTTTGCAGAATAAAGATACTATTAAAAAAAACGTCAAATCAAAATTTAAGGAAAAAATGTGGTGTGATAAAGAGTTAGAGGAAAAAAGAAAATTAAGGTATTATAAAGATGTAATCAACCCTGATCTAGAAGATCAAAATTATCTATCTATTTTTACAAGTGTAAAGAAAAAAATAAGCATTGTTAAGATAAGAACAAATTCTCACGAGCTCCATAGTGAAACTGGGCGTTGGTCAATTCCTAAAACACCATTGGATGAAAGAATGTGTCACCTTTGTGACACTAAGAAGGTTGAAGATGAAAAGCACTTTCTCTTAGATTGTCCAACCTATACCCATATTAGATCTTATTTTCAAAATATTGATCACACTACCAACCTTCCTAACCTCTTAACTCAACATGATCTTGGAAAGCTTCTCTTAATGCTTTTCGAGCACAGAAACAAAATTCTAAAGAATCACATGTAATCACTTACCCTCTTAAGGTTCGATAGACCAATTAGGTCTTAGTGGACGTTAATCATCATCATCATCATAATGTTAGTTCATCTCTAACAACACATTACAACATCAATAAACAACTACCAATTTATCAATGAAGTATAAATAAAATAATGAATTAACCCTTTTTATAATAAAATATAAAAGGTCAAGGGATAAGTAATATAATTCGAGGAAATATACAACACATTAATGTACAAATGTTGGAAAAATGAAAAAAATAGAGATAATGAATATATGATCCATTATTAATATAAAATTAATATAGAGATTGTTTCATAGTCATTTACTAAGTTCTCTATCTAGAATGAAGATTCAAAAATGACTTCTTGGATTTTACTCATTTCCATACTTCCTTGTTTGGTAAGTAGCTTATTTGATACAAGGTGCAACTAGGTAGGAATTAGAGCCACAACTATGGTGGGTGATCAGTGTCCAGGAGGAAGGTCGAGCCATAGAGGTGGAGGAAAGGAGACGTGTTATTGACTTTTGGTAGCAACACTTTTTAGTGGGGTTTTAGTCTAACTGAGTCCAGTTTTACTTGGATTAGAACCATTATCATAGCCCATACCTCTGGATTTATTCCTTGTTTTTAGTGTGACAGGGGTATTTTAGTTGCTGTGTTTCAGAACCTCGGGGCCCAAGTTTTTTAGTTTTCAGATTTGGGTAAAGGCTCATTGTTACTATCAGACTCTTACTAGTCTGGCGAAGCTCTCTCCTTCTGTTTGGAGACCCAACTATCTATTTTTTGTTGGAGTTAGAGTTGTTACATTGTATAAGGGTCCCCTAACTTTCTTACTTCACTAGTTCAGTGAAGAGTTGGAAGGTTTTTCCTTTTTTGGGGAACTGGTAGTGGATTTTTCTCAGGGGTTGAGTCTTTTGAGGATTTTGTTTGGGGATGATATTACACCATTAATTAAGCCTTTATTTTCACCTAACATTTTCTGTCCCACAAAAATTATCTCTTAACTCTTCTGGGGAGCAAGGCTTAGTGGAGGTACATTTGGAAGATCATGGCCTCTTTGACTTTGTTAGGTGTGGAGGCAAACATCAACACATTGATGAATGTGGATGACGAAGAGATTTGGAGGGAAGAGGGTCTATTTGATAAGATAGACTTTGCAGGTCTGCGCTCTGACTCTTACATTCCATCCTCCTCCAAATCATTACTCTCTACACCTTCTCACTCCTGCCTTAATCCTTGTCCTCCTCCTTTCTCATCGGAAAACTTGTCGCATTCTCTGGAGTTTACACAGCCTGTTGAGAGATGTACAGAGGCACTGTTGAGGGAATAACATAGTAAGGCGAAGAAATTCACTCCACGATCGAAGGAAGGTAGAAAGGAGGCTGGAAGACCTGATATTAGCATAAGGCAGTGAAAGGAGAAACAGACAGTGCACAAGATGGTGCTAGGGTCAGACGTCAACCTTGCTAAAACTTGTAGTCTGGCGTTGTGTGGTCTAGTTGGAAGAATTTCTTACAGTTGCCTTTGTAAGGTATCCTTTACGGGTTGGGTGGACTTAACCTGGAAGCCTCTGTTAGGGTACAATCCTGAGTTAGTCTTTCTAACTAAAGGCTGGGTTGGCATTATTTTCAAAAACCCTGAAGACACGACTCTACTTTTGGAAAAGAAGTGGGTTTTAGGAGGCAACGGTCTTATGATTAAGCGATGGAGGTTAGATTTCAACCCTGATACAGAGTATTTCCAAATCCGACACTTATGGTTTTTACTCCTAGGAATACCCCTTTAGTTTTAGAATGAGGTGACACTGGTAGCTATCCGGAATTCTTTATGCTCCTTTATTGCGATGGAAGATGCCTTACTTCCAGCTTCTAGCAGAAAGATAGGTAAAATATTGGTGGATTTGGACGTCCATGGGGAACTACCTGAACTCTTAGAGATTGATGGGAGAGGCAGAAGAATAGTCCAAAGACTAGACTATCTTAGAATTTCGTTCTGGTGCAGTATTTGTCACAAAACAGGACATCTGAGAAGAAACAATATGGGAAGGTGTGAAGAAGATGAAGTCTCCAAAGATACGACATTACACTGTGACCTGGGAGATTTCGAAGAGGAGGGGAATTCAGTCTGGACAGATTGTAGTTACCCTTTGACAGAGTCACCATTCTCATTGGAACGAGATGTCATTATAACTAGTAAGTTACAATACTACTGCTAGGTACTATTTAAATCTTTATCATTATTGGAAAAGCAGAACTGAATGCTTCTCCGTTACTGAAATTTTTACTCTCCTCTGTGAAGCCACCTTCGGGGGAGGGTAAGGGATCTCCTGTTCATAATCCTATGCTTTCACCTTCCTTACCTATTCATGACCTTCCTTTGTCGGGGGTTTTGGTTGATACTATTTGTATGGCGACTGGTGACCGAGGGGTATTACTAGACTTGGAGCCGCAACTCCCTAGTAAGATGAGTCCCTATGTCCCTGAGAATTTACCTACCCTCTACTCAGCCATACAAGAGACCCTTCCCTCTTCTGGTGAACCGTTTATACTTCTGAGATGTCGGGAACCCGAGGAAGGTGAATCCTCTTTAAGCACGGTCTTGGTCTCCCTAATTCCCTACCTCCGGGATAGTAATCCTCCGACACAATTACCTACTTTTTTCGGAAATGAAGTTATCAACCCATCTACTTTTACCGGTGAGGTTAATACATCAGTTTCTACTTAGGCTGAGTCTACTAAGGAATATTCCTGGTCACAAGGACTTGTAATAGAACATTCTCCGATCAAAACTAGAAGCACTAGGAAGAAATTACAGGCAACGTCAATTTCTCCCTTAGTCACGGATCCCTCCTCTTCTGACAGTGGGGCACTTAGAGCAGTGAAGGCCCTAGTAAGGGCTAAATAATGATTTTGTTGTCTCTAAATCTTAGAGGGATTGGAGGCTCCCTTAAAGTACCCTTGGTCCAACGTGTTTTGGATACAACCCAACCAAATATTGTGTTCCTGTAGGAAACTATGGTTAACGAACAAAAATCCTGGTCCTTCGTGCATAGATTTCACCCGTCCTTGGTTATTTGTGCAGTGAGTTCTGTTGGTACTTCAAGTGGTCTGCTGGTGATATGGGATCCCCAATATTTTAGTTTGACTCCATTCCTTGCTAGTGGTGGGATTTTTTTAACAGGTTTGATCTATGCTACTAAAAGGAATATCAACTTCTTAAACGTATATGGTCCCTGCTTGGAGCGTAAACAATTCTGGACTACTTTGGAAAACAATGGATTGCTATCATTAAAAATCCTAGTGATTGTGGGGGACTTAAATCTTACGATATCTACTGGAGAATTTTGGGGAGGTTCTGCTTCTTCCGGTCCACTAACAAGTTTTTTCAACTCCCTTTTTCAAACACACAAATTGCTAGATGTCCAACCTATTAAATTAGCCCTGACTTAGAGTAATGGTCACCCGGGTACATATTTGATAGCTAAAATACTGGACAGATTCTTGGTTTCAGAGGATTTACTCCTGAATGTTAGATTGTATCGTTCCTGGGTGGAATTTCCTTTTGTGTCGGATCATGCACCAATTCTGTTACAGCTGGAGAACACTTCATTTCCCAAAGATTACCCCTTCAAGTTCAATTCTCAGTGGATTCTAGATAATGACTTCAACATATTGGTGCATCAACTTTGGACGAATCCAAAATATCTTCAGGAGGAATATAGATAGCGTTGATTCATTAGGAAGCTAAAGGAACTAAAAGTAATTACTAAAAGTTGGGCCAAAGAATCTAGGGCCCAGGATGTTTTGGTTCTGGAGAAACTTGAAGATAATATCTAAAAACACTTGCAGCTTCTCACAGAGGGTTCTGTTATCCCGGTGGTAGAGTCTAACCTCATTAAACTCAAATTAGAAAGGAACAAGATCCTTAAAACCCAGGAGGACCTCTGGAGGCTCAAAATTCGGGCAATTTGGGTTCAAATTGGTGATCTTAATACAATTTTTTTTCATCAGTTTGCTAATCACAAGAGAAATATCAAATTTTTTTGGGAGATCAGAGATGATTTTGGTTATACACATAAAGGACAAAAAGCGATTATCGAGGAGGAAGAAAATTATTTCAAGAGGTTCTTCAATTCCTTGGATACTTTTTCATCAGTAGAGAAAGTGGAGGTGGCGGGGCTATTTACAAGATTGATAAGTGAGGATGAAGCGAGAGATGTTAATTCACCAGTCACTATAATGGAATTGAAATCGATTCTATCTCGGTTCAAAAAAGACAAAATTCCAGGGTCAGATGGCTGGACAGTGGAATTTTACCTACATTTCTTTGATTTAGTCAAAGATGACCTTCTGGCTTTAGTGGAGGAAGTTTGGATTGGTGGGCGCATGGCAGAGAGCTTAAATTCCACATTTTTAGCTCTGATACCCAAAATGAATAAACCACAAAATTTTGGGGATTACATACCTATTTCGTTATGTAATCTGGTTTATAAAGTCATCTCTAAAGTTTTAGCCAACCATATTAAACCGATACTTTCAAGGGCTCTATCAGCATAACAGTTTGTCCTCTTGGAGGGTCACCAAATATATGATGTTATAGGTAATGCAAATGAGTGCATACATAGTATAAAAAAGAAAAACCAAAAAGCTCTTATTTTAAAGCTAGATCTTCAAAAATCCTAGGACTGTGTAAACTGGGATTTTCTGCGATTGATTTTAATCCAAGTTGGATTTGGAGTGACTTTGACAAACTGGATTATGGCATGTGTGAGTTATGCATCTCTTGCAGTTCTAGTCAAGGGGGAGGCCATGAATTTCCCAAGAAGAGGTAGAGGACTCCATCAAGGATGTCCACTATCACCCTTACTTTTTATACTGGTGATGGAGAGTCTTAGCCTGCTATTAAAAACAAGCCAAAGAGAAGAATCCTTATCTGGAATAAAAGTTTCCAAACTTACGAAAATCCTTCACCTTTTATTTGTAGATGATGTTTTACTTCTGACATATGCTTCTATGCAGGAATGGAAGGCAATTGTGAGTCTCATTATTAAATTTTGTATGGTTTCGGGATTAAAGGTGAATCTGTTCAAATCGACAGTTCATTTTCCAGGCCTCTCGAAGTCGGAACTTATTCCCTTCAAGTTATTTCTCCCATATAACTTCATTGATCTCTCAGTTGGTTTTAAATATCTTGGGTACCACTTAAAGGAGAGACTTCAGAAATCAAAAGATTGGTTATGGCTCTTAACCAAAGTGGAAAAGAAAATTAATCACTGGAGCTATAGGTGGCTATCATTGGGTGGCAGGTATACATTATGCAAAGTTGTTCTAGAAAACCAACCATTTTATTAGTTTTCTCTAGCTTCAGTTCCACAGTCCATTCTCCACAGATTAAGAAAATTACTATTTAACTTTCTCTGGAGCGAGAATGTTGATTCAAATCATTACCACCTCTATCGCTGGGAGACTCTAGCTCGTCCAAAAACTTTTGGGGGATGGGGTTTTCGTAACATCTCTTATTTCAGTAAAGCTCTGGAAACATCGACCCTCTGGAGAGTATTAACCAAACAAGGACTTTGGCAAAAAGTACTAAAGGAGAATTACTTCCCTTATATGACAGTGAAAAATTGGCTTAGATCAGCTACATTCCAAAATCGTTTAGCTTCAAAAATATGGAACAACCTCTTAAAGGCAATCCCTTTGATCGCAAACTGGCTAAGCTCGAAGTCGGGCACTGGTCACCATGTGGCTATAGGTAGGGATAGAATCTGGGGATTAGGCAATGACTCCTACTTGTCTAATTCACTTATTAATGCTCTCATTCAAAAGCATGTTTCGGTACTAGCACAGGCCTGGAGACCACAGGAACATGATTCTTTATTATCAACTTGGTACAACAGTTCATAGTTGGAACTTACAGGAAAATTGGTAGAGGAGTGGGATCACTTTCGGTGGGCCCTTCAAGCATCTGGAGTATCTTTATTTGATAATGAATATGAACTTATATGGACAGGAAGGGACTCTTTAGGTTACCTTTCAACTAAGAATTTCTACGTGGCCATAATCTCCACACTTAACTTGCACACTATCACAGGTTGGCGTAAAATTTTATGGAAGTGGGACATTCAACTGAAAATTAAGCTTAAGATTTTCATGTGGCTTGCAACGGAGAACAAAATATTGACTTGGCAAATATTACAACATAGAGGATGGATGGGGCCTGGGTGATGCCATTTATGTAAAGTAGCGAGTGAAGAAATTGAACATCTTTTCATTCATTGTGCTTTCACCAAACTCATTTGGAAAAAAATCAAATCCATTAAAAATATCAGTGAAAATTGGGATGGGTTTAATCTAGAAAACTGCCTTTCAAACTGGATAAAAAAAAAGACTATTCCAACAAGTCTTGCCACTCTCATGTGCTAGTATATATGGTTCGAAAGGAATGTTGTGATATTTGAAGGAAAGGTGCCTTCAATACACTCGGTTGTCATCAGAACTCTTGGCGCCCTTCAGAAACCTGTGGACAAAATTATAACTTCCTCTCCTCATTTAAATAGGCTTGACCACCCACTAGAGTTCCCAGTGGCTTGCTTTGATGGAGCAGCCCAGGTAAATGGTCTATGCAGTGGGGCTGGAGGTATCATTAAACTTCCATATTCTACAGTTTATAAATGGTGTTTGAATTGTGGAAAGGGAACTAACACAAAGGCCGAGTTAATGGGTGCATGGGCAACTCTTTATTTAGCAAATCTATTGTATATTCACAAGCTTCAGATACTGGGTGATTCTAAGGTAATCATAGACTGGTTAAATTATAAAAGTGATCTGTGTGTGAGCTCTTTAGAAGGCTGGAAATAGAGAATTAGGATGTTAAGAAGAAAGTTTTCAACTATTCAATTCTTTAACATCTATCGTGATTACAAAAAGGAAGCAGATGGGCTCTCAAAGAAAGCATTACTGGCTCCAGAAGGAAACATTTCGCTTCAATTGTAGTCTGAAGGATTGGAGGGTCTTCATCGCCTTTTAAATATCTATTAGTGGTCCATTATTCATCACGTTTTTGGAAATAATACCTTAGTATTTGGAGTGTTGAGTTGGGAGGTGTTTAGCTATCTTGGGCTGAGGTGTTTACTGTTCCTGGAATTCATGCATAGTATGCATTTTCAGAGAATTTAGATCCTTTTTGGAGCACTTATTCGGATGTATTGGATGTATCCCCCTAGGTTGCACTGATTAGTTTCTTTTTGTAAAGTGTAGGAAAGACTCGAAAGACTGTTTGTGGTCCCTTTGGATGTAAAAATTATATTTTCTTAATATAATTGTGCTAATTTTCTACTGGAAAAAAAGTTCTCTATCTATACTACTACAATGTGCACTTTATATTAAATTCATGAAGGTATGTCACACTTTCTATATTCCTCAAAACTCATATATACAAGGATAATTTTAAGGATGGAAATTTATTTTGAAATATAGAAACCTCAGTGAATCTTACTAGTCCTTTATATGTCAACTATAAATGTTTGGCGATATTTTTGTTAAAATATTCAAATTTCTAAGGATTTTATATAGTTTTTATAAAATTTTGGCAATTTCATAGGTAAAATAATATTTTCCTATAGAATTTGGGCTAATAATTTTTAGAATGGCGAATAGTTTTTTGGGAAAAACCATGGAAAATTATAATGTAATTTAATATATCATTTTTTTTTAATTATATGTTTTTTGGCAATTTCCAAAAAAACGTTAACAAGCAAAATTTAGAAGCAACAACTATTATAGTGTTAAATGTATAATTCCAAAAATATAGTAACATGATGTACACAAAATAAAAGTTATCCCGCATATTTTTAATCTTTTTTTGAAAAAAATGTATTTTCTATTGTTTTCTAAGCTAACCAATTAACATTTGAATCACATTTTGTACACATTTATGTCTATAACAAATTTTTTTTTCTTTATAATACAAATAGAAAAAATAGAAATACCCATTTGAAAAGTAAACATATAAACAATTATTCCAAATATTTTTTAAATTCTTTTTGTAATATTGCTTTTCTCTCGATGCATTCACAATAAAGAGAAATTGTATATAAATTTTTGAAAAGAAAACAAACTAAAAAAAATATGATATGAAAACAAAAATGGGAAAATTATATAAAAATGAAGAGAGGATTCAATGATGAATCCACTAACATTAATTCCACCACCTAAGAGGGAAGACATGAAAATATTTCACCTATTGGAAGTTGCAGCTGTGAAAATCTTATAAAAAAAATAAAAAAAAGGGCAGGATGTATACTTTTAAACACTTGATCGGGAAAAATACTTCGATTGAAGGTTTATATGACTTTGATTGATGGGTTAAGTGAGAGATTCAAAGACCCTCAATTAAATGTTAATTTAACCCTTGATTAAGGTTTTATTGGGTTAATTTTAAATCCTTGATTTGAAAGGGAAGGGGCCAAGCGACTAGAAACAAAGACGTTCATATAGCAACTAGTTCCATGCATCCATTATGACTTAGACAACAACCACATTTTTGCATGTTTCATTCTGACTAATACTTATTTGTATAAATATATGTTCCCTTCACATGGTTGACAAGGGCCAGATTTTTTTATATATAATAAATATAGTGTATTTTTGGTGAAATCATGTAACAAATTACACCACTTCAAATAAATATTATATTGCATCTCAAAGATCTCATCAGAGCGTAAGGGTTTATCTAGCTCCTTCACAACGTTGAATTGGTTTTAAATTTTACATTCAATTTGAAGTGAAGTAAAATTCTCCATGCTGTAAATTTTATAGGTTATACAACAATTTCCTTGTCATTTTGTTTTTATGAAGCCTTTATCTTTATATAATCTCAAAGTACGTCTAATGAAAATAAACACATACAAGCTTTTGTTTCAGATAACAATGATAAGAATAACATAAAACTCAATACCAATAAACAACTACTTATTTATCAATGAATTACAAATAAAATCATGAACTAACCCCTTTTATATTCATAGATAAATAATACAATTATAAGGAAATAAAGTGTTTTTCCATATTGTTCATTCAGCTTTAACAATACATTAATGTATGAATGTTGGGAAGATAAACCAATAGAGATAATGAACTTATGATCTATTATATAAATAATTCAGCTTTAACAATACATTAATGTATGAATGTTGGGAAGATAAACCAATAGAGATAATGAACTTATGATCTATTATATAAATAATACAATATAAGGATTTTTTTTTTTAATATATAGTAAATTGTTCATTCATTTTTAACAACACATTAATGTATAAATGTTCGGAAGATGAACAAATAGAGATAATAAAAATATGATCTATTACTAATATAGAGATTACTTCAAAGCCATTCACTAAGTTCTTTGATAATGGGGGACTCAAAGGTGGTTATGGATTAGCTAAACCACAAAGGAAAACTTTAGACTATTGACATTGAAGGATGGAAGCGCAGAACGACAGAATTGTCTACTTTATTCCAATGTATCTGCTTTCATCATATATTCAGGGAATTCAATAAGGAGGCAGATCAATTATCAAAACAAGCTCTCTTGGAGCCGAAAGGAAGATTATCATATTTCTCATGGGAAAGAGGGACGACAGGTCCTCGAAATCATATAGAACTATTTTAATTCCTCCTTTGTATTGAGTCTGTTCAGGGTTTTGGCACATGGATTCAAAAACTTTTTTTTGATATTTTGAGGAGATGAACTTCATTACTGTTAGTATTACCAATGCTCAGTGGTATTGTAAAAGGTCTTTTTGGTTACTGGTATTGTAGATAGTTTTTTTTTGGACAGTCCTTTATGACAAAATAATGTCTAGCTGGATCGACATAGATCAGTTATTGATAAAGATCCTTGAAGATGTAAAAATTTTTATAATCTAATATAATTTTGAGCGAATTTTCTATTGGAAAAAAAAAGTTCTCCATCTATATCATTATAATATACATTTTATATTAATTCCATGAAGAAGTGCAATACTTTATATATCCCTCAAAACTCATATATACATAGAGAACTTTGTTATGTAGTAAAAATAAAATTTGTAAGGTATTGTAATATTTTATAATAATATTTTTTCCTTTGTTATTTTTTTTTTTTTTAATTATAGATTTATTTTTGAAATTTCTGAAAAAGTTAATAAGCAACATTTATAAGCACCGAATATTGTAGTGTTAAATGTATAATTTAAAAAAAAAAAATATTAGCATGATCTACAATAAATAAAGTTTATTTCATTTTTATTTATTTTTAATCCATTTTCTAGTGTTAAACTCAATAATTAATAGTTAACAAGTGAATTGCATTTTATACATATATATGTGTAACAAAGTTTTTTTCTCTTGATTATATAAATTGAAAAATAAGAAATACCTTTTGAAGAGTAAATATAAGAGTATCATATATATATATATGGTTAAATATTTTTTAAAATACTTTCTTTCGATGCATTCATAATCAGGGAAAAAATATGTGTAAGTTCTAAAACAAAATCAACTAAAAATATAATATGAAAATGAAAATGGGAAATATAATATGAAAATGAAAATGGGAACATTAGATGACAATCAAAAAAAGATTTAATGACGAATCTGCTAACATTATTTTCACCACTTAACACTGAAGACATTAAAATATCTCACCTATTGGAAGTTGCAGCAATGCGAAAATCCTATAAAAAGGGGGAAGTATGATCTAGATTATTTTCGGCACGAAATGAGAGTGGAGATATAGTAAAGAAATGCACAGAGATATCGCGGATATCCAATAATATAACATAAATGTATCAGAGATGAAACCATAAACACAAAGATACAGTAATACAAGATTTCTATTAATGAAAGAAATGTACAGAGATTGTAAAAATACAGAGTTAAAGACTTGCTAGAATGGTGACAACTTATCTCTGAGAAGAGATGTGACGACTACTTGCATTCAGAAGAAGATGATTACAATGAGGCTCTGAAGGCCTTTTTACAATAAACAGGAATGCCAAAAACCCTAGACATCCAAAAACCTAACCCTAGGAGATGAAGTGCCAAAAGTCATGTGGGCCCCATTTGGGTAAGTTAGTACATCAAATTCTCGGGGTCGTAACTTTTGCATACGATCTCCGTTTTAGGTGCATGATATCCCGTTGGAAAGGTAACGTCGACGAGATTCATTTTGGAGGCAATATCTAAGGAAATTCCATATTTCTCACCGTTTTCCCAAAAGCGTTGTTTAGGGCCTCAAAATGGCCCCGGAAGTTAAAAACTGCTAAAAATAGTAAATTGCCAAAAATGCCAGAAAATTGTTTTGAGCCAGTTGGAAAAGGTGGGTGGACACCGATATCCACCTGGATCAATACTCCCTCCTTAGGAAGAAATGTTATCCATTGCGTTGAGTGTCTGGGGGAGAGGAAAAAATGTTTGCTAAATCTGAATCTTGGTGAGTTGCTTGCCTTGCTGGAGACGTCGCGTTGCTCAATTTGTGGAAGTCTGTCACAAACCTGTTGAGGCTGAGGATGCTCAACAAGTCGAGCTACATGAGAGGATGACGTGCAGAAGTAATCTGTGCGCTTTGCTGCAACCTTGTCGACCTGCTTCTGTTGGATAGAAGGTGCTTGGGGCAAGGCTGTAGTGGTTGCAGTGTCCTTCTGTTCCCCTTTTGAACAGATTGTGAAGAATATGAATTTTGCAATATGAGATACTACCTTTTGGCACTGTTTAGGTGGAACAATAGTTGGAACTACCTCTGGTATTTTGTAGAGATGACTCCCTAGAGAAACAATGACACTGCGGGGTCAAGACTCATAAACAACATGGTGTCTCCACATATATGGCTGGACTAAGAGAACATCACAGACATCCAGTGGGGAAACATCACATAATACCTCATCCTTGAAGGGTTGGATGTCGTATGACAATTGACATTGGTGGCTGACACGAAGATCTTGTCCTTGGTGAAGCCACCCGATGTTGTATGGATGCGGGTGTGGTGTTGTCGACAATCCCAACTGTTTGACGACTTCTGCTGAGATGAGGTTCTTCCAGCTTCCGCTATCAACAATAAAATGCAGCAGGGTCCCCTTCACCCACATATGTGAATGAAAAAGGCGCTCCCCCTCTTCAGGATCTGTTGGTTCTTCTGGTTGAATTGTTCTGGTCGCGACAATAACAGTGGGGTCTGCGTCAATGATCTGTCCTTTACCAATATTTTCATAATCATATTCTGAATCAAGGTTCGGCTCCTTGTCTTTGATCTCGATCACCAATGATTGTTTTGAGCGACATTCATCGGTGTTGTGCCAGGGGATTTTGTGGAAATCGCACCATTTTTCGGTGTCCTTCTTTGTCTTCCCATGACCCTTCTTTTCTCGTAGCTTAGACTAGTTTTCGGGAGAGTGTTTGTTAGGTTCATCCTTGTCATACTTTGGTTGTTGCAGATTTGTAGCCCCGAACTCCCATTTGTTCTGGTGCTTAAATTTCTGCTCGATTTTAACAACATATCGATAAGTAGCACCGAGTGATGAGATATCCAGAAAATCCATTTGAGTTTGGATGTATCTGTGTAGAACCCCACGGTATTTCAAAACCAAATGTCGTTCAGAGTCTTTGATACCTAGCTTGGTGCGCAAGGTATGGAAGGTATTGGTGAACTCCGAAACTGCTTGGCCCCTTTCTTGTCGCAGTGTGGTCCATCTCATGTATTGGTCCTCATATTTTCCAACAGGGTAATACTGTTCCTTTACCGCATCCGCAAAACAATCCCAAGTGGGCTCAACCCCATATATTCCAGACTCCTCTGTGGAAATTTTCTCCTAGTAAGTTTCCCACCAATGTTTGACATGGGTGATAGATTTAAGGAGTGCGAAGGTGATCTTTTCCCTATCGGAAAAATTATGAATGGAGAGATAACCTTCTAACAGATTTAACCATTTGTCTAGGGCATCTGCATCTATCTAACCTTCAAATACAGGAATATCAAAATTAACTTGTAACTTGAAAGGAGAGGTGCTTCCAAAGTGGTTTTTTGATGAAGATGCACCTGTTCTATCAGTAGGCATTGAAGGATGTGGGAAAAATTCTCCATCATTTTGTCCCTTTGTCACGTGAGAGCTTGCTCAAACAAAAGATTGATAGAATCGTTTGCTCCATCGTTTTTCTTTTCTTCCGCCATGGAGGGTTTCTTGGGCGTGCGAGAGCGATTTCTTCAAGAGAGACAAGATCGAGACCCAACTTTCTATACTCGGACCTCGTCGGGGAGATGCACTGAAAAAATGATCAAGAGCATCCTGCTCTGATACCGTTGATCCAGATTATTTTCAGCACGAAATGAGAGTGAAGGTATAATAAAGAAATGCACAAAGATATCGCAGATATTCAATAATATAACAAAAAATTATCAGAGATGCAACCATAAACACAGAGATACAGTAATACATGATTTCTATTAATGAAAGAAATGTACAGAGACTGTAAAAATACAGATTGAAAGACTCGCTAGAATGGCGACAACTTATCTCTGAGAAGAGATGTGACGGCTACTCACATTCACAAGAAGATCATTACAATGAGGCTCTGAAGGCCTTTTTACAATAAACAGGAATGTAAAAAACCCTATACATCCAAAAACCTAACCCTAGGAGATGAAGTGCCAAAATTCATGTGGGCTTCGTTTAGGTAAGTTAGTACAACAACTTCCCGGGGTCGTAACTTTTACATACAATCTTCATTTTAGGCGCATGATAGCCCGTTGGAAAGTTATCGTCGAGGAGATTCATTTTGGAGGAAATATCTAAGGAACTTTCATATTTCTCCATGTTTTCCCAAAAACATCGTTTAGGGCCTCAAAATGGCCCCGAAAGATAAAAATTGCTAAAAATAGTAAATTAGCAAAATTGTCAGAAAACTGTTTTGAGCCAGTTGGAAAAGGTTGGTGGCCACCGATATCCACCTGGATCAAAGGATTTATAAATTTTAAACCCTTTCTCGAGCAATATATCTTGATTGAGGGTTTGTATGACCTTGATTGATGGCTTAAGTGAGAGTTTCAAAGACCCTCAATTGAGGGTTAATTTAACCCTCAATTAAGACTTTGTTTAGTTAATCTTAAATCCTTGATTTGAAAAGGAGGGAGAAAGTAGCTAGAAACATAGTCCTTGATTTGAAAGGGAGGGAGAAAACAGCTAGAAACATAGACTTTCGTTGAGTAACTAGTCCCCAATGCATCCATTGTGACTTGGACAACAACCACACTTTGCATGCTTCATTCTAGAAAAGAATGAAAAAATACAAGAAAATATATTTTGTTTTCTTTATGCTAAAATATTCTTTATAGTTCACATGCTTTATGCTAAAATTCTATCTATCTATCTATCTATCTATCTATATATATATATATATATATATATAGAGAGAGAGAGAGAGAGAGAGAGAGAGAGAGAGAGAGAGAGAGGTGGTATTATTTTTATTTTTATTTTTTATGTTGAGATGAGGAACATGGAAAAACACATAACAAAATATGATCGGAAATGACCTAACAAAGATGAAGTAGGGGAGAATGCTAATGAAAGAATGAGAAAAAGACGATCTTAATTCAAAAGAAGATAACAATGTCATGCATAAAGAACCAAACCCAATATAAAATGTAGGTGATGTAATGTACAAAGAACCAAACCCATTGGAAAATGTAGGTGATGTTAGCATAGACATCACTAGGGAGTCTACATATTAGCCTATCTGCCAACTTTTTGGTCAACCAATCGGCTAAGCTTCGGTGCAACTAATTAAAGGGTCTTGAGGGCATTCGATTGAAGAAAATATCAAAAATTAAAAATAAATCCAAATGAATATTAAACTCATAGTCTTGATTTTTCTTCCAATTTGTAACTTACATGTGTTTTATATTACACATGTACAAAATCCATTGGAAGATGCAAGGACACTAACTAGTTGTTGTCAGAATACCCCCCCCCCCCAAGATTTCAAGAATAACTGGAAGTTGTAGTGGTCTTTAAAGGGGTGAATTTTTTTTAGAGAAATTGGATGCAAACAAAATGAAGAATTTTGGGACCTAATTCCTGATTGGATAGTGAGAGAACACGTTGGTAACATAATTAAGAATTTTTTTGAGTAAAAACCAATTATTTCATAGGCTCAAATACATGGATCGGTAAAATCACATGAGATTAAGGGATTTATAAACACACAAAGAGACATGAGAATGTATCAAAAGTATCCTTTTCATTTGGGAAATTAAGAAAACCTAATATCTTTCATGTAGATGGATGCCTCCCTTAGCTATCGAGGTACTCCATATGAATTTCTTTCTTTAATTAACCAATTGTTAAGATAAGTTCAAACTCTAACAACAAAACATTTTTAATTCATATGCACAAACACATATCAATGGAAATTACATGCATATTTTGAGTTCATTAATTCAAAATTCAATTCCACGAGTGCACACAACAACTACAACCAATAGGAATTCCACACAAATCTAATTACGAATACTTATATGTAATGAATGTATGTTCACCACACTAGTAGTTGAGGAGCGGTTCACCACCCAACAAAGGAACTAGTTATGGATTCCACCCCCAAGCTAGAGCAAGGAAGAATGATCATGAAAGGCAAGAAGGGACCTTTTCTTTGCTTGAGGCTTCCTCCCTTTCCAAGGATGTGACAATATGTACTTGGACATACATAAGCCAAATATTGAATCTTGGAGAGATTTGTAAAAGCATGGATAAAAAAGGTTGTACCCCCAAAGGATAGGCAAGTCAAATCATCTATGGACCCCCTTTTCTTTTCCCCTCTTGTGGTATATTATGTTCCCTTTGTTTCTTCTCAACAATCTTTTTAGTGGATTCATGCTATTATGTATATTCATTTTATTCATACTTTTACATACATAAGCACATCATGACAAACATAGAAAACAAACCATATTTGTCACACACCCAACCCCCTAACTACCTTTTAGGAGATGGGGTATTAAATTTTCTCCTCTTCTATAATTCTTGAATCATCCCTATCACATCTCCACCACCTTTTTCTCATCAAGAGCTTTCCAACGACAATACGTTTTCACAAAACTGATCTCAGGGACAAGAGTTATGACCTTAAAAAGATTATCTGGTTTACATAGACAACATCTCTCTTAATTCCATGTGGCATCCTTGTGACATTTTAGTGTCCACGCCAACTAACGTGGTAACACCCTCGTCTCGACGAGGCACTAGCCTAAACTGCCACAGTGGAATTTCATTCCATGTAGGCCTACAACCATTCGTCACTCAAACATGATTCCAACACGATCTTTGCTTCCCTTCAATGAGTATAGTACCGATGAATATTCCCTCTCGATACCATCCATTAAGAGTTTGAGAGATTCACACAATCTCATTACCCCGAGCCCAAGGTATCGAGGAATATTCCCTCTCCTATGAACCAATTAAAAATTCTTCATTGATACTTCTTAGAATATCGTTCTTTGGTATCCAATTACTTAAACCTTATTATGAATTCTTAATATTCACCAATTAATTATCTTGGTAAATGTAATTTTTGCTTAGCCAAATAATTTACTTAATTACCATGTTGGAATGAATATTTTATAAGTTAGTTAATTATAATTTTGACTGGAGAGTATTTAGGCTTATAATCCTTGGTTAGCATAATAATAACCTGGCTTATAATTTCTCCCCGTATTCCTTCACGTAATTTAAAATGCATATATTAATATATGCATATTTATTTATTAACTGGGGAAAATGATTAAATATATTCAATTTGATATTTATTATTACAACAATTCAATCCATTTCCAATGTCTTCACTATTGAAAATATGCGCCTCTCTTTACTCTGACCACCAATCACACAGGGGCATGGTTTAATACTATTAAATTATTCATGCATGAGACTTATTAAAACTCTTTCCATTGCTCCAATGAGTTCAGAATTTATTTGCATGCCCCCTTCCAAATACTTCGAAGGGTCAACTCCAAAAGTATTTAGCACCTGAAAGACTTTGAAACTTGTGCCCATTTATTATATATTAAATGTTATACCAACTCAAGAGATTATTTAATACAATTAATCATTAAAGTAATTAAACCTTATTCACGTGCAATATTAAACATTTATAATATTATAACATTATAATACTATTGACTATTTAAATCAACTCAGACTCGAAAGGTGTGTACTCCTCTCAACACCCCAACGCCATTCACAAGAGAGTAGGGTTTAATATTAATATATTCATTTAAAACTTTATAACACCGATGCCATCACTCGGACGACTTCAGGATTTGTTATGACACTCCTTCCCATCCACTCCGAATAGTCAATTTTGAATAGGCTTTTGGTCTTGGTATTTGTGCGCTCCGTTTGTAACTCCGAAAATAAATATTATATTATAATTCATTTAAAGTCTCAAATTTCTAAGCCATTGCTCTGATGGTTTCAGACTTTACTCACATGCTCTGGTTTCAAACCTCTGAATAGTCAATTCCAAAAGAGGTATGGTACAAATATTTATTGAGCATAATTTTTAATGTTAGCACCATAGGCCAGACTTTGAAGGGATTTGTTTTTTTCTTCTTATAATTAATTTTTAATCTGTTAAAAAAAAGGAAATATGATCATTTCCCAAACTTTAATCCCTTTAGAAATAAAATGTATCCTCATGAAATTCGTTAGAAATGCGAGGCCATTTGTGTAGAGTGTGAATTACGATTCTAGGTAAACTTGGCATTGTTGGATCCTTTACATCAAAAGAATATAAATTACATATATCCATTCTCTTGCACCGGGTAGAGATTCATAGATTGAATATGTGATATTTATAATTCTTGTTATGTAACTATCAAATATTTAAATTGTAAAATTAAGAATTTCTACCATGCTTTATGGTTATTCATCTTTGCCTAGAAAGCATAGGAATGCACATTTACACTAATAATTTTATGCCATTTATATTGACATTCCCCTGCCTGCATTCTTGAATTTTTGTTTAATTAAATATGAAAATAAATCTATTTCTTATTTTCGAGGCTTTTAAAATAATAAAATAAAATCATAATTTAAAGAAATATCTCTATTCTGGAAATTAAAAACGTAATTATATATCTTCCTCTTCATGGGTAAATGAGTAAATTTGTTTTCTTATTACCATGTTTTACTACTCTTACCAAATTTAAGGGGATTGGTCCTAAGCAAAGATTTACCTCCATAGTAAATTTTGGTATTTCTACCAGGATTTACTGCCCACCAAAATTTAAGGGGATTCATCCCAAATTTATAGGAGATTTAACACAAATTTAGCATAATTGTTACTAATGCTCAAATGAAATCTAAAGGGCTTTTGTACTTTTAATTCAATTAAGAAATTTCATGTTTATTTCCTAATTATTTTTCCCTAATACCCATTTATAACGATTTTTTATTTTATTTTTTGCATTCTTAAATGTTTGGGTTGTTTCCCTATAGTCCAAACCCACATCTGTTATACTCTAATTTTTTTTGTAATAAGGCTTGAGGACATGCTAAAATAGAACACTATTACACATAAAATCACTCTCTCTTCCTTCAGATGCTTTATAGATATCTTTAACTGTTCAATCATCATTGCCAAAGCAGGCATTAAACTAAGCAACACAGTCAACCACAACATTCACTCCCATAAATCTTATTTTAACACACAGATAGTCAAGAGATAAGAAATTAAATCAAATGAGCTTCAACTAAGACATTCTCTTCATTTTATTTAAATTTCACAAGTCACTTTTGTCATAAATTAAACTTACATAGTTCTAAAACACAGTATATAATTTTCTCTGATCTAAACACTACAGAGATTTAACAAAATATACTTATCTAGCAACCAGATAGTATCTGCTGAAAGGGGTGCCCTTTTCCACCCAACCGTGGGCACAAGAAATCCTGGATAGATGTACCTCTAGCCACCCCCTAGCTAGATCATGATGCTCTGAGAGAGAATCTTCCTTTTGTTCAACAAACCAGGGATAAAGGTTACTCTCCTCCTCCCACAGGAACTTGGCAGATCGGTTTTCTCTCCACCAAGCAAGGGGGTCTGCAATGAGTGCTTCCTTAGTCACTCATCTTCTCTGCAACCCAGTTTATGATCTTGGTTAGAAAATGATGCCAAGCAATTCTTGTACCCAATTTTTTTTTTGTTTTTTCAGTTCTCTTTAGAACTAGAGAGTTGCACGCGCTCTCCCTTTTTAGAAATGGGCACCAGACCCATTTTTCTCTTGTCCTCTCCTGCCCATGATTTTCCTTTCTTTTCTTTCCTTCCTTAGCAAGATTTCGTGGGTCCATTTCCCAATTTTGTGGGTCAGGTCAAGAAGTTTCTAGATGGGTACTCTGCCTATTTCCTCATTGAGTCTTGAGGAAGACTTCCCATCTATCAACTTGAATGGTAATTGAATTCTCTGGGTCTGAACAATTTAATTCTAGTAGAGTAATGGTCTGGTAGGGGTCATCTCAACCATTACTGGTTCCTCTCACCATCTCTCTCATGCATCATGATCTACCTTGGAAACCCCTTCAACAGTTATGCAACATATTCCATTTTAATTAGTAACAAAATATATACATTACCTTCAATCAAAAGGTTCATCAATTCCAACATCTACACATAATCAGTATGCCCATAATATTTTAGCAGGCTATAGTTATATTTACAAGTTGGGGGAAACAAGGGTATTACAATCCCCTCCCCCTTAAAGGAACATCATCCTAGGTACACACCTTTCAAGTGTGAGTTCATTTAAATATTCAATAGTATTATAATGTTATAATATTATAAATGTTTAATATTGCATGTGAATGAGGTTTAATTACTTAAATGATTTATTGTATTAAATAATCTCTTGGGTTGGTATAACATTTAATATATAATAAATGGGCACAAGTTTCAGAGCCTTCTAGTTGCTAAATACTTTTGAAGTTGACTCTTAAGATTATTTGGAAGGGGGCATGCAAATAAATTCCAAACCCATCGTAGCGATGACGATAGTTTTAATAAGTCCCTTACATAAATAATTTTGATAGTATTAAACCATGCCCCTGTGTAATTCATGGTCGGAGTAAAGAGAGGGACACACATATTTCAATAGCGAAGACATTAGAAATGGCTTGAATTGATGTAACAATAAATATCAAATTGAATATATTTAAGCCTTTTCCCTAGTTAATAAATAAATATGCATATATTAATATATGTATTTTAAATTACGTGAAGGAATACAGGGAGAAATTATAAGCTAGATTATTATTATGCTAACCATGGTAAGTAAGTAAATTATTTGGTTAAATGAAAATTATGTTTACCAGGATAATTAATTGGTGAATATTAAGTATTCCTAATAAGGTTTAAGTAATTGGATACCAAAGAGCGGTATTCTAAGAAGTATAAATGAAGAATTTTTAATTGGTTCATAGGAGAGGGAATACTCCTCGATACCTTGGGCTCGGGGTAATGAGATTGTGTGAATCACTCATAACTTGAATGGATGGTATCGAGAGAGAATATCCCTCAGTACCATACTCGTCCGAAGAAGGTTCAAGCGACGAATAGTTGTAGGCCTGCGTGGAATGAAATTCCACCGTGGTAGTTTCGGTTAGTGCCTCATCGGGACGAGGGTGTCACCACCTTAGTTGGCGTGGACACTGAAATTTCATGAGGATGCCACATGACATTAAGAGAGACATTTCCTAAATAAACCAAAGAATCTTCGGAGGGTCATAACTCTTGTTCCTGAGCTTAGTTCTTCGCAAACTTACTGTCGTTGGAAAGCTCTTGACAAGAAAAAGATGGTGGAGTTGGGATAGGGATGATTCAAGAATTATTAGAAGAGGCAAAAATTTAATACCCCATCTCTTAAAAAGTACTTAGGGGGTTGGGTGTGTGAAAATATTCCTAGCCCACCATGGGGATTCATACACATTCACTAATTGGGCCTTGCTCTTGAGCTCCGTACTAGGAATATCTACAATGCATTCATATCATGAACATACAAAGTCATTTAACTTAGCCCATATTGTTTGAATTTGATCTCATAACCCCATCATTCAAATAATTCATGATCAATGTATTATAATTAAAGGGTTGAAACCGAGATATCACATTTCCGTCCCCCTTGGAATAACGACATCACTGGTGATATTTCTTTCAAGCAATGAGACCATGTCTCAATTTTTTAGCTACATCCACAATGTTATCCTCTCCTTTGCAAAATTATCTTTGTTGTTGTCATACCCATTTCTATGCAACAATTATTCCATCCACAAGAATTTCAATTCATAGTTGAAGCACATATATTCTCAATAATATCTAGCATTCAATTTAATCTAATACTTATTTTTATAAATATGGGTTCCCTTCACATGGTTTCCATGGACCAAATTTACCTAATCATCTTTTTTGACACATCCAAAACATAATTCATCTTGATTCGAATCAACATATGCTATGAATTATGAATTTCACTCAACAAATTCATTTAAGTCACCTCTTCCTTCCAATCATTCATTCTTACATGCTCAAGCATTCCCTTCCCTGCCAAATATTACCTTGTATGATCCATCATTACCAAGGATTTCACATACAAAAAGAACATAAACTTCAACTTTTTAGTATACAATCAAAACTATTGAATTACCAAATAAGTTTTGTTAGTAACATTTCTTGTCCAGGGCACAAGAGCATTCGGGTCAGCGAGTCACATGAGGAGCGCCCAAGCGCAACGCGGAAAAGCTCATTTCAGGCCCCCAAGCAAGCGAGCGGGTGAGATTATATCGTCAGTGGTCCAGATTCATCCATAGGAGCAGATCAGCGGTTGGCGGAAAATCGTGGTTAGTGGAGTTACGCCGAGATTAGCGCAAATGCATTGCGCCCATATTATATGCAGGGAAGGATAGCAGCCATCCATCCAAAGGATACGTGGCGTGTGATCTGGTCACGTCGGCATTTCGACAGTCGCGAGTTCGAAGGGTAAAAGTTCCATATCACTCTGCATCGCGAAACCCCGAACCTTGAAATGCCGAAAGCGCCCAGAGTCGGGCCCGCGGTATTGCGGAGCAATCTCAGCCGTCCATCCACAGGAGACACCTGGCGCGTGATTAGGTTCCTCGCCATTTTTCCCATCGTGATTTCAAGGCGCAAAAAGCATCTCCATCATTTCCCGATGCGCGAGGTGCCGGGAGTATCCAGGACCCGGGCCCACAGCATCGTCGGGAGAGTTCAGAACCGTCAGATCTAGAGGGACGTGTGGCGCCAGATTAATCCGTCTCGGCGTTTCGCTCATCGCGATTTCAAGAAACAAGGATCAGCGCCTTCCTATGCACGAACGTCGAAATCTCCTTTGAGAGTAAACGCAAGGTCACACCCATGGTCACCTGGGAAATAAAAGAGCTGCGCAAAGGGGGCCAAAGGCGTTGGGTCTAGTCGCTGAAAGGTTCATCACGTTCTCTGGGTGCCATTTGATCCGACCTCAAGCTTGGTTTTCGCTTGAAGTAAATGAAGGTAAGAAAGAGTGGTTGAAGCCTCTCTTCATGCATTAAGTGCAAGATATGGAGAGCCTGGCCAGTGGTCTGCTCGAGAGGGTCTTGTGTACCATTTTTTCCAAAGTGGCCATGCCTAGTCCTCGATTAGCCAGAGGAGGTCTGCACATGCTAACTTGGATCTTAATGGCTCAACTACTCCCCTTACAGGAGCCATGCGTAGTTAAGATAACGTCTGACGAAGGATATTTGTATGAATTCGGCTGAAAGGACACCAAGCCTTGGATAGCTGAGCACGCTGCTGGTAGGTGAATTTTCTGAGTATATAGACTCAGTCTTTGTATTTTGTAGAGGGTTGATGGTTGAGCTAGGCTCCCACTCTGTAAGTTTGATTAAGCGCTGGTCGCTTTGGTTAATGTATAAGGCATTTGAGACTTCTTACTTTATGGATGTCAGCCTCTTTTTCCATCTCTTTGTTTACTGTGTTAGAACAACTCGGAATTGGAGGATCCAGTCGAGTTGCGTTATTGTAGGATAATGTAGGTTGGATCACTGCAACAGTCACAACATTTCTAATCAGTTATTGTGTTCTCTCAGCGCTGGAATGGCTTGGAATTGGAGGATCCAGTCGAGTCACCCTTCATCTCCTTGAAACTCTGGACCAAGAGGATCTTGGCTTCTGAGTTTTTCTTCCTCAAGCTTCCGAAGGCCGGTTGCCCGAGGCAGTCTTGCTCACCCTTCTCACAAGTCTTCCATCTACCACCCTTTAATCTACTTACTGACAGAAGTTGGATCAAGACCTCCCTTGCTTTCTACATACCAGAACATGGTTCCTGAGTCAATGCTGCTTTCCTGGGTCTATTTCCATTCGACCACCCCCAATTATAAAATAATGACATAAAAACTGATGGCCATCGGACTCTGCTCCTACAAGCAATCCAAGAGTACTTCTGACGCTAACATTTCTGGCACCGCTGCCGGGGACGAAGTTGAAAATTTTCCCTGGGATTGAACGACATCGAGCCTCTAATTCTGAAGGTGCATCAGGTATCAGAGCCTTTGAAGATATCTACTGTGCACCTCGTGACTCCATTGTGACGACTCCACTGGGGCGAAACTGCCGTGTTAATTGTGGATTTCAGAGGTAGACACACGCGGTCTCATCCACCGCTGCCTCTAGCTACACCTGAAACTGATCCGGAGATGGTTCTTAGAAAAGGAAAGGCCCCTGAAGGAGAAAATTCCATCGCCGAACCAGGTAATCCGCCATCTCCTTCTGTAGGAACTCCATTTTCTCCTCCTCAGTTTCTCAATAGACCTCTTTCTGAGGTTTCCAATTTCCTGAATTTTGGGAGTGTTCCTGCTAAGTTTTCCCCTCCTGGTCTGGGATTGGAGGGAGAAATCCTTGTCACTCCCCTCTCCTCTGAAGCTATACCTTGGCGTAGACCTAGGACTACAGAAGATTTCCCCACTCCTTCACAAAGAGGAGCGTCTACTGATTTGAGCCCGTTAGCTTTCTCCTTAAATCCCCTTTTGTTTCCCATTCCACTCCGAGACTCATTCCCAGTAACCCCTGTGCGAACTCCTTCTCCTCCAAGTTCTCCTCCACCTAATATCCCTATGGCTAGTGCTAATCCCCCTCTAAATAGAATGGATGCCATAGTCGCTGCCAGATATGCTCCCTTAGTCCTACCCCATCCTATGAACCCTCTCCCTGCTGGAGATTACTTGAAATACATGCCCAAGTTCACTAGGGAAGGGGATGTAACTGCTGAAGAGCATCTGGATGCTTTCTACAATTATGCAGACAACCTGACCATTGAAAATGAAGATGTCTGGATGAGAGTCTTCATCTAGAGCCTGGATGGCGAGGTGAGGAAATGGTTTAGAGGATTGGCCCCTGGATCGGTCGCTGGGATCGAAGCCCTGGATAGTGCTTTCCTGAGGCAGTGGGGCGATATGAAGGATTTCATGTATTACATGACAGAGTTTGGGTCTTTAAAGAAGATGGAATGAGAGTCTGTCGCTGACTTCTCCAAAAGATTCAATAAGATGTATAATAAAATTCCTGCCGAAATAAAACCCTCAGAAGCCTCAACCAAGATTTCTTATGCTAGTGCGTTTGGCCCCGATTTCTATCTTTTATTGAGAGAAAGAAGAGCCACCTCCTTAGCTCAAATGCAAGATGCGGCCATAGAAGTGGAATCCAATGTATTAGTAGCTGACAAACTGAGGAACAAGGCCGATGAAGACAGAATAAAGGGAAGGTCGGAAGCCTCGACTTCTGGCCCATCGATGCCCCACCCTCAAGTGGATGAGCTGACCAGGATGGTGAAGTCCCTGTTTGCAGAAACAAAGAGAATTAAGGTGGAAGGGAAGCAATCATAGAAGGGCCCTCAGAACGCTGAAAACAAAGGAGGTTTCAGGAGGCCAAACAATATTACTTCCTTGACTGTGCAAAGGGAGAGGGGAAGAGACAGAGAAGACTAGAAGATTCAGGCCCCTTTCCAAAACAATTTTGTGGCCGAAGGGGAAAAAGAGGAAACATATGAGCTTGATACTAAAATCCATTGCTTCGGAGACACTCCTCCTTTTCCTCATCTTACTCAATCAGCATACGAGGAGTCTCTCATGGACAATCAACTAAATGAACTGAGTAAGGGAGACAAGACTAGTGGCACCCAAGGCAGATATGATCTGAGGTCTAAGAAAAAGACAATAACACCTGATGTCCCTGAGCAGTCCACTAGAGTAGAGAAGCCTGCTAATGAAGTAGCAGACAGTCACAGAAGTAAGAAGCCCCGACCTGTCTCTCCCACAGTTCAGAGTCATGTTCCCGAAATAAGAGAAATCCCCGAAGCTCACATCTTCTTTTAATTTTGAGCTTGAAATTCAAAAGATCATAATCCCCGTGCCCCTGACCGAATTGATTAAACATGAAGGGTTCAAGAAACGCTTCTCTGCGCTTTTACATTCTGAGGTCTCATGCCTTCCCACAGACTCCATCAATTTGCAAGATGAAAAACCTGCAGTTATTCTAGGACCTATGGTAGAAGACATGAATGACTCATCCCCTCCCTTCTACACATCCTTGAACATACATGACAAGGTACTGCACAATTGCTTGATGGATTCAGGGGCTTCTCACAACCTCATGCCCAAAATTGTCATGGAAGAATTAGGACTAGAATTCACCCGAGCCTATCATGACCTCTATTCCTTTGATTCCATAAAAGTTCAATGTCTAGGAGTCATCAAAGACCTGGTCGTGACCTTGTTTCAATTGCCCATGAAAAGTGTGGTCATGGATATTGTAGTGGTTGATGTCCCCCCCAAGTTTGGTATGTTGTTATCAAGGTCTTGGATAAAAAGACTGGGGGGAACTTTGCAGATGGACCTCACATATGCTACTATCCCAGTATTTGGAGGAGAACATAGGAGGTTATACAAAGAGGCCCAACTGGCCTATATAATCAGTGATGAGGCCAACCCTACCAACCATCCTATTTTTTCCTTGGACACTGATTTAGGTTCCAGTGTACTACAACTCACTAATGCTCCCGAGCCCCTTCTAAGACTCAGAAATCCGCCCACCACTTCCCATGAATTTCCTCCCTCTATCACCCCCGTCTGGAAAATGTTATTTGATGGAGCCTGTTCCAGGGAATGCACTGGAGCTGGGGTGTTTTTTGTGTCACCTGCTCAGGAAACCATATCCCTGTCATACAAATTAGAATTTGAAGCTACCAACAATGTGGCAGAGTATGAAGCTCTTGTCCTAGGATTAAGAGCTGCAAAGGAAATGGGAATTCAGGAGGTAGCAGTGTTCGAAGATGCAGAGTTGGTGGTCCAGCAGATCAGAAATGCTTATCAAGCCAAGCATCCTCGACTCAGAAGCTATAGAAATGAGGTGTGCGACCTAGTTGACAACTTCTTCTTGGCATTCAACATTTCTTTTGTCCCAAGAGAGAAGAACACAGTGGCAGACTCCTTGGCTACATCAACAAGCAATTTCAAAGTACCCTTGCTGCCCAAGTTCAAATATGAGGTAGAGGTAAAATACAGGCCCTCCATACCTGACAACGTCAAACATTGGAAGGTATTTGAGGATGATCTCGAGATCAATAAATTTTTGGATACTGTCGAAGAATTTTCAGAAATGCATATCGACCAAGATTCTGTCTCTGAAGAAGGGCTTGATGGGGGTAAGTTTCTAAGTAAATAGCAGAGCGTAACATTGTGTAGCTCCCCAACAACCATATTCCAAGAGGACTGGTTCCTTTGGAAAGTCTTTTTGATAGAAATGATGTGTCATTAAAAGGGGAAGTCTCGGAGGATGACGCTGGTAATATCCAGTTCAACATTGGCGCCGAGAGTGAGCCCAAGTTTGTCAAATTGTCAAGAAGTCTGACGGAGGAGCAGAGGTCTGGGTATATTGGACTTTTGAGGGAATTTGCTGATGTTTTCACCTGGACCTACGAAGACCTCAAAACATATGACACTTATGTCATCGAACATAAAATCCCATTAAAAGGGGAGGCAAAGCCATTTAGGCAGAAGCTTAGACAGATCAATCCTATGTTGCTGCCTATCATGGAGAGAGAAGTGAAGAAGCTACTTCAAGCTCAGATCATTGTACCACTGAGATATTCAGAGTGGGTGGCCAACTTGGTACCAGTAAGGAAAAAGAATGGAGAAATCAGACTCTGTGTAGACTTCAGAAACTTGAACAGGAGCTCGAGAAAGGATAACTACCCCTTACCAAAGATGGAACATATTCTGCAGAGGGTAATATGAGCATCCAGGATGTCCATGATCGATGGTTTCTCTAGCTACAATCAGGTCTCTGTTCTACCTGAGGACAGGGAAAATACGACATTTACCACTCCATGGGGCACATTCATGTATGCCAAGATGCCTTTTGGATTGATGAATGTGGGGGAAACGTTTCAATGTGCCATGGACATATATTTCATTGGGGAAAAGGATAAATTTGTAGTTGTCTATCTGGATGACATCACAATATTTTCAAGATTTGATAAAGAACACCGTTGCCATCTCAGGAAAGTTTTCCTGAAATGCAGGAGTTTTGGCATTTCATTAAACCCCAAGAAATCTCTGTTCGCCATGCAGGAGGGAAAGTTACTAGGCCACATAGTATCAACAGAAGGAGTCATGATTGACTTTAGTAGAGTTGAGGCAATACAAGCCTTATCAATCCTGAGGTCTAAGAAGGAGGTCCAATCCTTACTTGGTAAGATTAATTTTCTGAGGAGGTTTGTGCCTAACTTTGCTGAGGAGGTAAAACTTATAACAACCATGCTAAGGAAAGGAAATGAAGTGAGGTGGACGTCTGAATCGCGAAATTCCTTTGAGCAAATAAAGAAGGCCCTGTCTGAAGCCCTCGTGCTTATCAGTCCCGATTACTCAAAGGATTTCCTTATTTTCTCATTTGCTTCACCTGACATGGTAGCCGCTATTTTATTTTCTCCTTTGCTTCACCTGACACGGTAGCCGTTGTTTTCTCCTTTGCCTATTCCTAGAAGACCTCGTCGTAAGGTTCGACTGCCCAAGTAACATTGTCACTGATAACACTACCGCCTTCGGGTCCGAGCCATTAGCCAAGTTCTGTGAGTAGTTCAGGATCAAACTGATTCACTCCACCCCATATTATCCACAAGGAAACGGTTTAGCAGAATCCTCCAACAAAATCCTGATAAGGATCATCAAAAGATTGTTGGAAGACAACAAGAAGGCCTGGCATTCAATATTAAAGTTTTCCCTATGGGCCGATTGAGTGGCCACGAAGAGATCTATCGACGTCTGTCCTTTCCAATTAGTCTATGGAGCAGAGGCTGTTTTCCCTTCTCATCTAGCCATTCCTGTAGCAAAATTCCTCTAGGATCATCAGGAGGAGCCTGATGACATGATCAGAAGGATTCATCAGCTAGTGGAGGTCCAACAGGTCAGGGAGCAGGCAATGGACAGAATTCAGGACCATCAACAAAGGATCAAGTAGGTCTTCGATAAGAAGGCCAAGAAGGAGGAGTTCCAGATAGGAGACCTGGTACTGAAATGGGATGCTCCTAAGCAAGACAAGGGAAAACACGACAAATTTGAAGCCCTATGGATCAGGCCCTTCAAAATCTCTGAAGTTTTCTTAAATAACACGTACAAGTTGCAGAATTTTGAGGGTGAAGAAGTTTTCAACAGCCCAGTGAATGGGCATTTTCTTAAGAAATGTTTTGTCTGAGCCTTCAGAGGCTCCTTTGTTTGTAAATATTGTCATTTTAATTCTTTGTTTTTATTTTTATTGTTTCGGCTTAATAAATGACTCCATAGCCCAACAACAAGGCACTGGAACTGCAAAATGAGTCCTTAGAGCATCACAGGGATGACTCTATCCCCCATGGAGCCTAATGTTAGTAACATTTCTTGTCCGAGGCACAAGAGCATTCGGGTCAGTGAGTCACATGAGGAGCGCAACGCGAAAAATCTCATTTCAGGCCCCCAAGCAAGCAAGCGGGCGAGATTATATCATCGGTGGTCCAGATTCATCCATAGGAGCAGATCAACGGTTGGCGGAAAATCGCGGTTAATGGAGATACGCCAAGATTAGCGCAAATGCATCGCGCCCATGTTATATGTAGGGAAGGATAACAGTCGTCCATCCAAAGGATACGTGGCGTGTGATCTGGTCACGTCGGCTTTTCGGTAGTCGTAAGTTCGAAGGGTAAAAGTTCCATATCACTTTGCATCGCGAAACCCCAAACCCCAAAACGTCGAAAGCGCCCAGAGTCGGGCCCACGGTATCGCGGAGCAATCTCAGCCGTCCATCCACCGGAGACACCTAGCGCGTGATTAGGTTCCTCGCTGTTTCGCCCGTCATGATTTCAAGGCGCAAAAAGAAGCTCCATCATTTCCCGATGCGTGAGGTGCCGGGAGTATCCAGGACCTGGGCCCACAGCGTCATCGAGAGAGTTCAGAACCGTCAGATCTAGAGGGATGCGTGGCGCCAAATTAAGCCGTCTCGGCGTTTAGCTCATCGCGATTTCAAGAAACAAGGATCAACCCCTTCCTATGCACGAACGTCGAAAGCTCCTTTGAGAGTAAACTCAAGGTCACAACCCATAGTCACTTGGGAAATAAAAGAGTTGCGCAAAGGGGGCCAAAGGCATTGGGTCCAGTCGTCGAAAGGTTCATCGCATTCTTCGGGTGCCATTTGATTCGACCTCAAGCCTAGTTTTCGCTTGAAGTAAATGAAGGTAAGAAAGAGTGGTTGAAGCCTCTCTTCATGCATTAAGTGCAAGATATGGAGAGCCTGACCAGTGGTCTGTCCGAGAGGGTCCTGTGTACCATTTTTTCCAAAGAGGCCATGCCTAATCCTCGATTAGCCATAGGAGGTCTGCACACACTAACTTGGCTCTTAATGGATCAACTACTCCCCTTACAGGAGCCATGCACAATTAAGATAACGTCTGACGAAGGATATCTGTCCGAATTCGGCTGAAAGGACACCAAGCCTTGGATAGCTGAGCACGCCGCTGTTAGGCGAATTTTCTGAGTATATAGACTCAGTCTTTGTATTTTGTAGAGGGTCGATGGTTGAGCTAGGCTCCCACTCTGTAAGTTTGATTAAGCACTGGTCGCTCTGGTTAATGTATAAGGCATTTGAGACTTCTTACTTTATGGATGTCAACCTCTTTTTCCATCTCTTTGTTTACTGTGTTAGAACAACTCGAAATTGGAGGATCCAGTCGAGTTGCGCTGTTGTAGGATGATGTAGGTTGGATCAATGCAACAATCAAAGCGTTTCTAATCAGTTCTTGTGTTCTCTTAGCGCTGGAATGGCTTGGAATTGGAGGATCCAGTCGAGTCACCCTTCAGCTCCTTGAAACTCTGGAGCAAGAGGATCTTGGCTTCTAAGTTTTTCTTCCTCAAGCTTCCGAAGGCCGGTTGCCCGAGGCAGTCTTGCTCACCCTTCTCACAAGTCTTCCATATACCACCCTTTAATCTACTTTACTGACGGAAGTTGGATCAAGACCTCCCTTGCTTTCTACATACCAAAACCTAGTTCCTGAGTCAATGCTGCTTTCCTGGGTCTATTGCCATTCAACCACCCGCAATTATAAAATCGTGACATAAAAACTGATGGGAGTCGGGCTCTGCTCCTGCAAGCAATCCAGGAGTGACTTATGACACTAACAAGTTCAAAACATGAATCTGGAAACTTATACAAAAAACTGACACACTCTGAAAACAAAAAAAAACAATAGAATCAAAACCAAAACATGCCAATATTCCACAATCAAATTTGATGTCTCTCCCCAATAATTCCATACAATAATTATACCAAGATGGGACTCCTTGGACCTTCCTACCCGTGTACCTTATGAAACCACTAAACACCTTCGCAAGCAAGGGGCCCTATTTCGTACCTCCCCATCAGAATACTGGCCTTCATATTCAAATCTGCGCAATCGACTAATCATAAATCCATCCACTCTGTCATCTTCCACTGGCACTAGATATCCATATTACAACGTTGTACGTAGATACACATTATTTTTATGAATATACCTCTTGGAATGGGAAAGGGACAGAGGAGAATATTGTGCAGCAACTAAAATGTCGTTGTGCAGAAATTGAAGACCGACTTTAGTGGGGGAAGACGTGGAAAGGCGATAGTGTCGTCGCCATCGACTTCATGGAAAGTTTAGCAATAGTGTTGTCGCTATCGACTTTGTGGAAAGTTTAGCCAACTCTTCTAATATTTGTTTTAGCCATGAATCAACGTAAACATTCGTTACCAAGCACGTGCTACAATGAGATTCCAAAGTCTCAACAAATTTTGAATGTATTATTGATGTTTAATAACGTTATGATCAACATTTAAAGTACATTTATTTGTGGGAATTGAATCTCAATAAGAAGAATAACAATCATTCCTTCCAATCACCCGAGCTAGACCCAATTGATAAATTCATTATAATATGTGACAATGGAGTGAGTTAAAATGTGGAACTTATTCACTATTATCTCAATGGAGTGAGTTAAAATGTTGAACTTATTCACTATGTGACAATGGAGGGGGAGGGTGGGAGTGGGAAGAGAAATATGAAAAAACTTAACGCCCTTTCGTGGGGATGAGGGGAAAAAATAAAAGAAAAATTTATTAAGTTTTCCTCTATTTGCAAGACTTATGAAAGTTTTTTACTATTTCTCCTCCCACCTCATGAAGATGGGTGGGGGTAGAAATATGAGAAAACTTGATAAAGTTTTCTCCTAATTCTTCCCCCACTCCCACCGATGAGGTGGGGGTAGAAATATGAGAAAACTTAATAAAGTTTTCTCCTACTTTTCCCCCCACTCCCACCCTTATGAAATGGAAAAAAATTATTGGCGGGGGAAGATATAGGAAAAAAATTAACAAATTTCTCCTTTCATGAGGTTGAGAGTACGGGGGATATGAGAAACATTTATTAAATTTTCTTCTATTTTTTATATTTAATAATTTTTTCTGCTATTTCTCCCCTCAACCCCACCCTCACCCTCACCCTCACCCTCATGAAATATGGGAGAGGATGGGGGAGAGATAGGAGAAAATTAATAAAGTTTTCTCTTGTTTATCCCCCTTCCCTCACACTTTATTAATCCTCCTCCCACCCCAACCCCCTCATGGGGGTGAGGGTCAAGGTGAAATATGAGAAAAATTAATAAATTTTTCTTCTATTTCATGAGGGTGGGGGTGAGTGATAAATAGGAGAAAAATTTCTTAAGTCTCGTAATCTCCCTTTCATGAGCTTTGGAGTAGGGATATAAATATGATAAACCTTTTTTTTTAAGTTTTCTCATATTTGTGAGATTTAATAAAGTTTTCTCCTATTTCTCCCCTCACCCCCACCCTCATGAAATATGGGGGAGAATGGAGGGAGAGAAAGGAGAAAACTTAATAAAGTTTTCTCCTTTCATGAAGGTGGGAATGCAGGGAGAAATGAGAGAAAACTTTATTAAGTTTTCTCCTAAGACTTAATAAAGTTTTCTCTTATTTTTCCAAAAAGTTTCCTCATATTCCTCCACCCAACCCCATCCTCATGAAATATGAGAAAAAAATATTTATTTTTTTGATATATCACCCCAGCCTCATGGAGTGGGGGTTTGAAAACTTAATAAATAGAGAGGGTGGATATTAAATTTTCTCCTATTTATTTCCCCACACCCACATATTATGTTTTTTCATATTTCTCCTCTGGATCCACCTTGACACTTCATTACGTTTTCTCCAATTTCTCCACCCAATCCCACCTTCACACTTTATTATTTTTTCTCTTATTTCTCCCCCAATTCTCAACCTCATAAGGGTGAGTGTGAGGGAATAAACATGAGAATAGTTTATTGATACTTCTCCTATTTCTCCCCCCACCCTCGTGAAGGTGGGGCTAGGGTGGGGGTAGAAACAAAAGAAAAATCTTATTGAGCTTTCTCCTCTTCCGCCCCCCCCCCCCACTTCACTAGGGTGGAGATTGGGGAGTGGGGGTGGGATAGAAACACGAGAAAACCTTATTGATATTTCTACTATTTCTCCCCCCACCTCCACCCTCATGAAGGTGGGGGCAGAAACAAGATAAATCATTATTAAGTTTTTTCTTATTTCTCGCTCCCACCTCATGAAGGTCAAGGTGGGGAGAGAAATAAGAGAAAACTTAATACATGATAAAATCCAAAATTAAAATAAATTTAGACTCATTTAATATTTTTTCTTTTCAAAATTAAAAATGTGTATAAATAATATATTTCTCTTAAACTTCTATGAGTATAATTACTTTTTCATCGGAATTTAGTAAATCAACAAATCTCACTGCAATTATTTTCTACAGCTATGAAGCGACAATTTTATATCACTTCAGCTAGAATAATTAAGAAAATTAATATTACTACAACTTATTTTTTTCACTTGCATTTGCTTTATGTCAACTTTCCCATGCACATGGTATTATAAAAGTCCAAAAACTTATTAAATTTGAAATATGATTATTATTTTTAAGGATGAAATTCGACTACGAAATCCTCTATTATGACACATTCTAACCATCAAATACAAGACTTATTCAACCATCATCAAATTTAACATGTGTTCAAATCCAAAGCATGCCAACACTTACCTTATAACATTTTCAACAATCCACAATCAAATTCAATGTCTCTCCAATAACTCCAAACAATAATTTTACTCAGATGGGGACTTAGAGCTTCCTACCTAAGACTATTTATTCAAATTTAAAACATATGTCTTAGTATACCATCAAAAATGTCAAATTAAAAAAAAGATTCAAAACATGCCAATATATGCCCACATTTCACAATCAAATTCAATGTCTTTCCTTGTAATTCCATACTATAATTCTTGTCTCTCTCCATAATTCCAGACTATAATTCTACATCGTTGGACCTTCCTCCCCCAAGTACCTTATTAATCTACTAAAGCCCTAAGAAAATAAAGAACCCTAATTCATACCTCCCCATCGTAAAATTGGACTTCATCTTCAACTCCACCCTACAAACAAATCATAAATCCCTCTACTCTACCATTTTCCATCCGCATACTAGACATCTCTCTCAACGTTGTACGTATATACAATATTTTTGTGAATATATAGTGGGTTCTTGTCAAATACAAAAATTCCTTCACAAAAGTAGAAACAATTATCCTACTAAGATTTGCACTCTGTGGACCTTCCTGCCCCAAGTCCTTATGCACCCACGTACACCTTGGCACTTGGCATAATGACGTTATGGGCCCTAGTAATATGTGGTTATCCCTTTATCTAATTTGATTAGAAATGAGTTTAATATACAAAGACAAAATCACTCAAACCCTGTGACACAATATTTTGTTATTTATGATGATTTGTTTTTTTTTAAAGAATATGTAGGTTTGGTGAAATTCATATATCAAGTGGGTCAATACTTCAAATAAAATACTATATTGCCATTATGTACTAATTTATTTATTTGAATTCCTACTAAACATTCCACTTAGTTTTAATTTATTTATTTGAATTCCTACGAAACATTCTACTTAGTTAGTTTTAATTAGTTTATTTTCTTGTATGATGTTTGGGGAAATTCATATAACAAATGGTGAATAAAAGACAAATATTCTATTGTAATTTAAAGATCTCATCAAAGCATTAAAGGTTTATTTAGCTTTTTTGTAAAGTTGGGTTAATGTTTAAATTTTAGCTCAATATGAAGTGAAGTAATTTTTTATTTTTATTTTTTTTCTGTATATCACTTTTGATCAATATTCTACAATCAAATTATTTTTTTTTTCACACGAAAAAAACATTACTTTGTTATTATAAGAAATCAAAAGTAATATTACATTACTACTATACTTCCGTCTCAAAAGATGGAAAGTGTATCATGTCAAAACCTATGACGTTTAGTCTACTTAACATAGTTCGATGAGAAGCATGTATATAGTCAATCGGTAAAATACCCATAGCTATCAAGAAGCATGTATTTTCACAGGTTTTTCTCAAAACCACAATTTTAAGAGCTGTAACAAAATTTGTGGGAAATTAATTTCCCATCTTTCAGTACTTTGATCCATGAGAGTCCTTCCTTCCACCCTAGAACCTCCTTTAAAAGTTTGTTCGCAACAATGTTAAATTCCGGATAGATATGTTGAAATTCAATCTCAGTAAAAGTCTTTGCTAGAGCTCTGATCCTAGTTAAACTATCTTTGTGTCATAATCAATTCGATGTGTCTCCCTAATAAGTCCCTACAATAATTATACCATGATGAGACTCTTTGAACCTTCCTACACATGTACCTTGTGAAACCACTAAACACCTTGGCAAGTAGGGGGGCCTATTTCGTACCTCCCCATCAGAATATTGGCCTCATCTTCAAATCTACACAACTGACAAATCATAAATCCCTCCTCTCTGCCATCTTCCACTTGGCACTGGATATCCATCTCACAACATTGTACGTATATACACAATATTTTTATGAATATACCTCTGTTGGAATGGGAAACCCATGCACCTTGTGAAACCACTAAACACCTTGGCAAGTAGGGGGGCCTATTTTGTACCTCCCCATCAGAATATTGGCCTCATCTTCAAATCTATACAACTGACAAATCATAAATCCCTTTGCTCTGCCATCTTCCACTTGGCACTGGATATCCATCTCACAACATTGTACTTATATACATAATATTTTTATGAATATACCTCCGTTGGAATGGGAAACCCATGCACCTTGTGAAATCACTAAACACCTTGGCAAGTAGGGGGGCCTATTTCGCACCTCCCCATTAGAATATTGGCCTCATCTTCAAATCTGCGCAACTGAAAAATCATAAATCCCTCCGCTCTGCCATCTTCCACTTGGCACTGGATATCCATCTCACAACATTGTACGTATATACACAATATTTTTATGAATATACCTCCATTAGAATGGGAAAGGGGCAGAGGAGAATATTGCAATATCACTCTACAGAAATTGAAGACGGACTTTAGCGGGGAAAGACGTGGAAAGGTAGTCACCATAGACTTTATGGAAAGTTTAGCAATAGTGTCGTCGCCAACGTAAACATTGGTTCCCAAGCACGTGCTACAATGATATTACAAAGGTTTAACAAATTTTGAATGTATTATTGATCCTTAATTAATTACCTTATGTCCCAACAACTTTTAAAGTACTATTGTACCTTTAAAAAATTATTAAAAGCAAAAATTGGACACTTTGTTAAATTCACTTATTCATGATGGTATTATGGGTTTGAGGTAAATTGGATGTGTCGGAAGCTTTAGGATTTGTAACATAAGGTTTAAGGTTATTTATTACAACAATATATTTATTAAGAGCTCAACATGTTATTTGTGAGAATTGAATGCTTAACGGAAATAATAACAATCATTCCTACCAATTATCCGAGCTAGATCCATTTGATAGATAAACGATAATATGTGGTTATTGAGAGAGTTAAAATGTGGAGCTTATTCACTATTATCTCTTCTAAATATAGTTTGTGATTATTTTGTGCAAGGATAGGGTATCAACCACTCATTCCAATTATTTTAAACAATGACCATATAACTAGGAATTGTTTTTGGTTGGAAACCCTAGCCGCAGACCCTCGATCCAAAGAGATGGGCCTGCATATGGTGGCTCTTGCGTTGGATGGTGTCCGTTCTCCCTCCCATAGATGACTTTGTTGTGTCTCAGGCTCCCGATCCGATGTGTTCGGTTTGCATAAGGTGGATCTGGTGATTGTTGGTGGTCGAGCTCTCTCCTGGGTGTGGCTTTGACGTGTCTCTGGTGTGTATTATCTTGTGTTGGTCGGGTCTTGTCTCGCTTTGCTGCATTTGGGGTTTGTGGTGCATCGTTCCCTATGATCAACATGTCTTATGCATGGATTTGGGATTGGATTTCTTTGCTTGGATCTTCTGCTCTGGTGACCTCAGGTTTTTTCTCTGAGGCCATCCTTTTTGCAGTCGGTTTTTCTTCGTGGGAGGCCCCTCTCTTTTGGAAGATGTATTTGTTGTCTCCTTTCGATCACCCTCTCTTGTTTGGAGGCATTTTCAGGGTTTGATGTATACCCTCTGCTTTGTGGTTCTGGTTTCAAAGTTATTGACGTTGAGTTCTAAATTTTTGATGCCTTGATTCAGGGTTTTGGATCCTTTCTTTTTCAAGAGGAATGTATGTTTCTTTGACCTATTCTGTCATGCTTATGGGTTTTCATTGGAGGCTTTTGATGATTTTTTCTATCGACAAGGTTTTTTGGGGGTTTTCCCACTCATATTTGCAGTTCCTCTCTCTATTGATGCTGGTTTTTTCAGGGTTTGGGTATGCTCAGATCCAGGTCCTTATGGAGGGTGTTGGTGACTCTCTCTTCCTCATATCATTTGGGGGGTTTGGCCAGAGATTTGAGGTCCTTTATAAATGCGCACAATGTTGATGTGTTGACACTTTGAGGTCCATTTTGAGGGCATACAACTTTTTGGTTTCTCTTTTTCTAATGTTCGTAGGATGGGGTCTTTTATGGTGTCACTTCCTTCTGGTTCTGTTGATGTAAGAGCTTCATGCCGCTCTGACCTAGTCCTTCTGGCATCCAGGGATTTCTTTGGGATTACTTTCCTGACATGTATTTCGTGGAGGGGTCTCTTGTTGTTTAATGATTGTCTTCCTAGCCCATTTATTGTATATTTATTTCTGGCTCTTTAGCCAGCTTCTACGCCCCTTTGAGATTTTATTTCTAATCACTTCACCTATGGTTGGGTTGTGCTTAAGGCACCTACAAAATTTAATTTGGTTCTCTTCAGATGAATAGAATTACACTTTTTTTTCGTGGAAACAAAATGTAGGAATTTTTGGAATAATCCAATACACATCGGAGCCATATCAATGAAAAACATTTCTTTTGAATATCTAGACACACCATAGAGACAATACGAAGACAATATCATTTTGATTCAAGGGTCATTCTATTTTTACATAGAGAAGGTCATTCGTTTGATTGAATAAGGGTTTCCAACATTTTACAGAGGATAACTGGTTATTGTGGATCTCACATGGATCGCTATTGGGAATGGTATCTTCCAATACATTTATATATGTGTAAACAATTATGTGAAAAAATGGAATAACATAATCCATTTTAATTTTGGATTTATTTAGAGTTCGATCAAAATTTTGAAAGCGTTTTTTTTAAGATTTGATTTTTTTTCTCAACTTGAGGTTAAGTGTGGGGGGAGAAATAGGAGAAAACTTGATATTTCTTCCCCCACCCCCTGTTAATTTTTCTCCTATTTATTCCCCCACCCCCATCTCCCGTTAATTTTTCTCCTATTTATTCCCCCACCCCCATCTCCAGGGATGATTTTAAGGATGGAAATTTATTTTAAAATGTAGAAACCTTGGCGAATCTTACTAATCCTTCATATGCCAACTATAAATTTCTGATGATATTTTTATAAAAATATTCAAATTTCGATGGATTCTATGTATTTTGTATAAACTTTTGACGATTTTTAAGGTAAAATAATTTTATCCTATAGAATTTGGGCAAATCTTTTTTAGAATGACAAATCTTTTTTTGGGGAAAAACAATGAAAAATTAGCCCATGAGCGAAATTTAGCCCCTAAAATCATCCTTTCCCATCTCCCGTTAATTTTTATCCTATTTATTCCCCCACCCCCATCTCCCTTGACTAATAAAGTTTTCTCCTATTTCTCACCTCCACCCTCACCACCTTTTAAGTTTTCTCCCTCCCTCATGAGGGTCGGGGGAGAAATAAGAGAAAATTTAATAAATTTTTTTACTCCTTTCAAGAGGAGGAGAATGGGGCTGGGAAGAGAAATAGGAGAAATCTTATTTCCCTTTCATGGAGGTGGGGATTTTTTATTTATTAAGTTTTTCTCTATTTGCGAGACTTATTAAAATTTTCTCCTATTTCTCCCCCATGGGGTTAGAAATATGAGAAAACTTAATGCTACTCCACTCCCACCTTCACGAAAGGAGAAAAAAATATTGATGGGGCAAGAAATAAGAGAAAATTTAATAAAGTTCTCCAAGTGGGAGTAGGGTGAGAAATATGAGAAACCTTTATTAAGTTTTCTCCTATTTTTGAAATTTAATTAGTTTTCTACTATTTCTTCTCTCACCCTCATGAAATATGAGAGAGGGTGAGAAAGAAATAGGAGAAAAATCAATAAAGTTTTATCTTATTTCACCCCCTCTCACACACTTTATTAAGCCACCCCCACCCCAACCCTCATGAGGGTGCAGGTGAGGGTCAAGTGAAATATGAGAAAACTTAATAAATTTTTCTTGTATTTCATGAGGGTGGGGTGAGTAGATAAATACGAGAAAATTTTATTAAGTCTCATAGTCTCATGAGCTTTGGAGTAAGGAGAGAAATATGATAAACCTTTGTTAAGTTTTCTCATATTTGTGAGTTTTAATAATATTTTCTTCTATTTCTCCCCTCATCCCCACCCTCATGAAATATGGGGTAGGGTGGATGGAGATATATGAAAAAACTTAATAAAGTTTTCTGTTTTCGTGAAGGTGGGATTGCAAGGAGAAATATAATAAATTTTTATTAAGTTTCTCTTATTCGTGAGATTTAATAAAGTTTTCTCTTATTTCTCCATAAACTTTTCTCCTATTTCTCCACCCAGCCCCATCTTCATGAAATAGGAGAAAACTTTATTAATTTTTCTCATATTTCTCCCCCACCCTCATCCTCATTGGGAGGTGAAAACTTAATAAAGGGAGAGGGCGGATATTAACTTTTCTCCTATTTATTACCCCACCTCCACCTTCACCCTTGTATTATGTTTTCTCATTCCCCCCCCCAACTCCATCGTGACACTTTATTAAGTTTTCTCCTATTTCTCCACTCAACCCTGCTCTCACACTTCATTAAAATTTATCTTATTTCTCCCCCACTCCCAACCTCATAAGGGTGAGTGTGAGGGACTAAACATGAGAAAATTTTATTGATACTTCTCATATTTCTTCCCCCACCCTCACACTCACCCTCATGAAATTAGGGTTGGGGTGGGGGTAGAAACAAAATAAAACCTTATTGATCTTTCTGCATTTCTCTCCCCACCTCATGAGGGTGGAGATGGGGGGATATGAGAAAACCTTATTGAGATTTCTCATATTTCTCCTCCCACCTCCACCCTCATGAGGGTGAGGGGAGAAACAAGATAAAGCCTCATTGATATTTTTCCTATTTCTCTCCCCACCTAATGAGGGTCAAGATGGGAACAAAAATAAGAGAAAACTTAGTACATGTTAAATCCAAAATTAAAATAAATTTATTCTCATTTAATATTCGCTCTTTTCAAAATAAAAATGTGTATAAATACTATATTTCTCATAACTTATATGTGTATGATTATTGTTTAATTAAAATATAGTAAATCAACAAATCTCCTTMCAAACCCTATTAATATTTCTCCTATTTCTCCCCCCACCTGCACCCTCATGAGGGTGGGGGGAGAAACACCATAAAGTCTTATTGAGTTTTCCTACTTTTCTCCCCACCTCATGAGGATCAAGGCGGGGAAAGAAATAAGAGAARACTTAATACACGATAAATACAAAATTAAAATAAATTTAGACTTACTTAATATTATTTCTTTTCAAAATAAAATTGTGTATAAATAATATATTTCTTTTAAACTTGGATGCGTATAATTACTTTTTGATCGAAATTTAGTATATCAACAAATCTCCTTACTGTAATTGTTTTCTACAATTATGAAGCAACAATTTTATACCACTTCATCTAGAATAATTAGTAAAATTAATATCACTACAACTTATTTTCTGCACTTGCATTTGCTTTATGTCAACTTTACTCATGCACATAGTGTTATAAAAATCCAAAAACTTATTAAATTTGAAATATGATTATTATTTTTAAAGATGAAATTAGACTACCAAATCTTCTATTATGACACTTCTAACCATCAAATACAAGACTTATTCAACCATCATCAACTTTAACATGTGTTCAAATCCAAAGCATTCCAACACTTATGACATTTCCATCATTTCACAATCAAATTAAATGTCTCTCCAATAAATCCAAACACTAATTCAACCGAAATGGGGACTTATGACTTCCTACCCAAAAACATTTATTCAAATTTAAAACATATGTTTTAATGTACCATACCATAAAAGTGTCAAATTAACCTGAAGATTCATAACATGCCCATATATACCTACATTTCATAATCAAATTCAATGTCTCTTCAATGTCTCTCCAATGTCTCTCCCCATAATTCCATACTATAATTTTACCAACCAAGATGAACTCCACTAAAGCCCAAAGAACACTAATTTATACTTTTCCTCAAAAAAAAATTAGGATTCATCTTCAACTCTACCCTACAAACAAATCATAAATCCCTCTACCTTGCCATTTCCATTGGCACACTAGACATCTCTCACAACCTTGTACGTATATACATATTATTTTTGTGAATATACTTTTAATATTTTTTTAAGGCATGTGCTTGGTTCAATGGAACAATGTAAACTTTCCTCCAAACACATGCTACAATGAGATTCCAAAGGCTTAACATTATTTATACTTAATTACATTACATGGCATGCCAACTTTGAAAGTATTATTGTCCCTTTGACTAATTTATGTGCTTGGTTCAATGGAACATTGTAAACTTGCCTCCAAACACATGCTACAATGAGATACAATGAGATTCCAAAGGCTTAAGATTATTTATACTTAATTACATTATGGCATGCCAACTTTGAAAGTGTTATTGTCCCTTTGACCAATTTACTAAAAGGGTTCTTGTCAAACACAAAAATCCCCTCTCAAAAGTATAAACTATCATCCTACTACGATTGGAACTCCTAAGATTTGAACTCTTTGGACCTTCCTGCCCCAAGTCCTTATGCACCCAGGTACACCTTGGCATAATGACATTATGGGCCCTAGTAATATGTGGTTATCAGATTTGAACTCTTCGGACCTTCCTGCTCCAAGTCCTTATGCACCCAGGTACACCTTGGCATAATGACATTATGGGCCCTAGTAATATGTGGTTATCAGATTTGAACTCTTTGGACCTTCCTGCCCCAAGTCCTTATGCACCCAGGTACACCTTGGCATAATTACATTATGAGCCCTAGTAATGTGTGGTTATCCCCTTATCTAACTTGATTAGAAATTAGTTTAATATACAAAGACAAAATCATTCAAACCTTGTGACACGATACCAACTTGTATAGTTTAGTCTCTATTATTCATGATGATTTGTTTAAAGGATATGTGGTTTTGGTGAAATTCATCTTCATGATGAATTTTTTTAAAAGGATATGTGGTTTTGGTGAAATTCACGTTCATGATGAATTTTTTTTAAAGGATATGTGGTTTTGGCGAAATTCATGTATCAAGTGGGCCAATACTTCAAATAAAACACTATATTTACATTATTTACTAGTTTATTTATTTGAATTCTTACGAAACATTCCACTTAGTTTTATTTACATTATTTATTAATTTATTTATTTGAATTCCTACTAAACATTCAACTTACTTGGTTTTAATTAGTTTTTTTTTTTTCTTGTATCATTTTTTTTAAATTTATAAATAAAAGACACGAATTCAAATAAATATTATATTGTAGTTTAAATATCTCATCAAAGCCCTAAGGGTTTATTTAGCTCATTCACATAGGAAAGTACCAAGGGTTTTATTTAGATTATTCACAAAGTTGGGTTAGTGTTTAAATTTTACGTTCCATTTGAAGTGAAGTAAAATTTTCAGTGCTGTAAATTTTATAGGTTATACAACAATTTACTGGTCATTTGCTTCTTATATGAGTGTTTATCTTTATATAATCTCAAAGTACACTTAATGAAAATAAACACAGTTTCTCATTTGAAAAAAATTCTATACAACAATAATATGAAATCCAATACCAATAAACAACTACCAATTTATCAAGGAACTACCAATAAAATCATGAATTAACCCCTTTTATAATAAAATATCAAGGGATAAGTAACGTAAATCGAGGAAACATAAAGTGTTTTTTTTATATTGTTTGTTCATCTCTAACAACACATTAATGTACAAGTGTTGGGAAGATGAATAAATAGAGATAATGAAAGTATGATCCATTACTAATATAGAGATTCCTCCATAGTCATTCACTACTAAGTTCTATATATGTCACTACAATGTGCACTTTATGTTAAATCCATGAAGGCATGTCACACTTTCTATATCTCTCAAAACTTATATATGCTTTAAGAATTTTGTTGTGTAGTAAAAATGAAATTTGTAGGGAATTGTGTTATATTTAGATGGGGATTTTGTTTTAGCTAATAGATACAAAAGAAATTTAGAAGACTTTACTGAGAATTTGTATGGTATTGAGCTAATCTAGCTTTGTATCTCTCAATATTTAATAATTTGCAATGGTCTAATGAAGTGGCTGAAATCTAACCAGAAGACATGAATCCATGGGTTAGGTAGCAGTGTTGTGGATTATGTGATATTAGATATCTCTGTATGCAACCAAGTAGTCAATTTTGACCTTTCAAACGACCATGAGCCTAAATATGATCATAGACCTTGAACCCTAACTCTAAATTTTATCATATGCACAAAACCCCATTGAAGAGAACTCTAATAACCAACGACACTTGTTTTTTGACAAAAATAAAGTCGATTTGTTCTTGAAGGACTTAAACACTAAATTAAATCTTCTATCATATAAGAATAATATTGAAGACCTTTATCATAACTTTACGACAACCCTCTCTACTTCCATACAAAATTTATCTATTGAAGGGTTGTGTAAAACAAAAAACAAAATTTCCAACCCTTGGAATGATAATGAGTGTAAACTTGCTAGAAAAACCATTAGGGATGCCTCTAACGAGTCTTTGAAATCTAATAAGATTAATAGATACAAAGCCCTAATTAAAAGGAAAAAAAAAGGTACCACATAAATAGAAAGCAAGAGAAGCTTTTGCAACTATCTAAGATAGATCCAACGAAATTTTGGCAACAAATTTTGACTTGTAAAACTAAAGAGATGGGTATGTCCCCTGACAGATTGGAATTCCTACCTTAACAATATTTACAAATCCCCTAATGTTTTGGATAACATTCCAAATGTTTCTACAAAGGATTAAGTTTTTTCTATAGAAGATATAAAATTTGGGATTAAATGACTCGCAAATGGGAAAGCTAAGGACATCGAAGGCTAGCAAGCTAAAATATTAAAAATTGGAGGGCCTATCTTCAATCGAGAAGTGAAGCAAGGCTTCCCTAAACCCTATACCCAAAGCATGATTATTCCTATTTTTAAAAGTGGGGATAAAAGCAATCCCTCCAATTATAGGACCATTATGATTAGCCCCATTTTAGTCATGCTATATGGAAGTATTTTGGAAAAGAATATAAGAATATGGCTAGAAATCCGGGGAAAAAGAGCTAAAGGATAGGCCAGTTTTAGGCTATCATTCAACCGTGGACCACCTTGTAATGCTTAGGACCATTGCAGAGGAGTTCCACAACAATAAAACCAATCTCCTTCGTTGTTTTGTTGACTTTATGAAAGATTTTGACACTGTTCCTAGGACTAACCTTTGGAATAGGTTAAAAGAGCTAAAAGTTCCCTCTTAGCTAAGAGATGTTATGGTACAATTCTATGAGACATTTATTACCAATTTTAGGATAATTGAGGGATGGTCGGAAGAAATTAACTGTAATATTGGAGTCAAGCAAGGTTGTCCTCTATCCCTTACCATTTTTGACATATATATTGACAAGTTAGAATATTGTTTAGAAGATGCAAGTTGTGTTAGACTGACTCTTGCTAGTATAGTCATCATCCTTCTCATGTATTATGGTAAGGAATACCTATGACCTCAGAAAGTAGCTTAGAATTGTCAAGGACTTCTTCTCTAGTACATGGTTTACAATGAACATTGAAAAAATGAAGGCTATGATAATTAAATCCCAAAAGATAACCTACGATAGTTTCATGTATGACAATAGTAGCTTGGAGGAAGTGCCTTCATACAAGTATCTTGAAATCAATATTCATCACAAGCTCAATTTATTATGGGTTGGAAAATAATTGTAAATTAGTGAAGCTTTGGCTATGGGATAAGAAAAATATCCTCTTTAAGACTCTTGTCACCCATGTTATATTATATGGATGTGAAGTTTGGGGATGCAATATCTCTTAAGATTCCTTGAGAAAGATAGAACAGATCCAAAATAAATTATTGTATCTCTTATAATCTGAAAATTAAAGGCAATACACCCTATCCTATCCTCCTCATAGAAGCCAACCTTTTCCCCATTGTGAGTACAACTATGATTCGTTACTTAATGTAAAAGAACAATATAAACAACATGGATGGCACATGGCTCCCCATAATTTCTTTAGACTCCAACCAAAATCACCAATGGCTTAAGAGGGGATGGAACAATGATGCCATGTCTCGGCTAAATCTGTTGAATTTCTATATGAGATGATATGTGATCGATATATTATTACAATGATGAGTGTTCCATATACAAAGAACATATGGTGACCATCCATGAAAGGATGCATCCCTTGGATAATAAATAACTACTTATTTATTATATATATTTATATAACTTGTATTATAAATATCATGTCATATATATGTGTGTGTGTGTGTGTGTGTGTATGTATATGTATATGTATATGTAAATTTATATTTATATATGGAAGAATGTCTTCCCAATGTTGTCCAAATATAAACACTCCCTCTCAACGAGGGAGACATTATTCATCATGACAAAGCTTGTCTATGAAGTATACAAACTTCGCCCTAGACTCATGACACTTTCCTGTCAGTCTTGGGAGATGTCTCTCTCCCACTTGAAATGAGGGGAAACTCCTTCTGCATCTCTCCCTCTGAGCCAATTGTCTGTCTTTGAGATCAAACTCACTCTGGGACAGCATGTGATAGAATCTAGCATCTTGAGTCTTTATCATTGCTTGTCAAATCACCATGACTAGGACAAAGAACACACCAAGGTCGTTCACCACAGGTACACCCCTGTGAGTGAATGTCAACCCAGTGCTAACTAACACGTGGAAAGCACCTCAATCACCTCGAGTACATATTATTCCTTGTCATGACCAAGGAAGGACTACACCTGGGCCCATTTACCACAAGTATACCTTTTTTATAAATGAAACCTATCTCCCTTGGTATGTAACCAAATCTATGAGAAGGTCTGCCTAATGCTTACTCGGGACATTGTAGCAAAAGGTTTGTTACACATGGCACTCCCATGTGGACTTATAGAGAATACTCCTTCTAGAAACAGTAGGGTCAAATCCCCATAGTGTGTCACGTCAAGGTCAACTCCCTTGATGTGTCCTCATGTGCTTTCCATAAGGGATGTGTCCTCATGTGCTCTCCACAAGGGACGTTGGGATACAAGACCAAACCCACTTATCCCTCTTGGATAAGTGTCCTCACAGATCAAATCAACTCAGTCATAGAGGAGTACGATATGGGGGATGTCTCAGGAAGCTACAAACATTAACACTCCCTCTCAGTGAGGGAGGCATTCTCTACCAAACCAAGTCTGTCACGGAAGTACTCAAACTTCATCCTGGTAAGGGGTTTGGTAAAAACATCAACAACTTATTTGTTTGTAGGAAGGTACTACACCAATACTTCCTTCCTCTTCACCATGTCACATATGTAGTTTATATACACAAGACTTGAGCTAACTCATCCTACAAAGGGTGGCCATTACCTTGGGGCTGATCATGCTAAGTCATCTTGGACCATACTTGACATATCGAGGTTCCCTCATGAAACCAATGTCTTAGACATATCGAGGTTCCCTCATGGAACTAATGTCTCACAAGACATATGGAGGTTTCCTCCTGAAACAAATGTCTTGGTTCCTTCATCTGACCATTTGAGGCATGTCAGGATGGAATCCACATTTCCTCCTGCTATTCCATATAGGACCCTCCAGGGAGAATGTCTCACGATGTTGCCTCAAACATATCTAGGACACATCGATGTTCCCTCATGGACCTAATGTCCCCCAAGACATATTGAGGTTTCCTCATAAAACCAATGTCTTGGTTCCTTCATATGACCATCTGAGGCACGTTGTAGCGCACCTTTTCAGCTACCAAGGTTTAATCGCTATTAAGAGAAGGTTATAACACCACTCTATACATAACTCATACAGATGTTATACAATCCACATGCATTTAAGCAAATAAACACATTTAAGTTCAGGGTAAAACATATTATTTACTGCCATAATTAGCAATCCATAGTATTCCATATTAATTCGTATACACAGCGGAAATCATGATAACATAAACAGTAGAGTCATGCAAAACGTGATAAAAACATAATCAGATACTTATCTTTTAACAGTGGTAGAATCCACCAACCAAGTGCAGGCCTTCCACTAACCTCCCAGCCTTAGACCACACTACTCATCAGCGCAGCAGTGGGTCACCCCCGAGCTGGGACTAAGCTCCACCCCAAGACAAGGAATCATAGGCTAGGCTGAGGTTACGAGGAAAACAACACACAACCACAAGGAAGGAATTCTCTCCAAGGAACCTCCCACGCTCACTGCCCACAGACCCTCATTCCCCACATGCCTGTTCCACCCCAAGAGTATACAACTTCTCTGTCACCTGGACAATCCTTCGGCTGCTAATCTCCCTTGCCTTGGGTTACAGGAACAGGCCAGACCGGAAGTATCTGGGCTCTGTGGCAGATACAGGGTTCCTTCCAGGAGTTCTCTCCTTCCTCTGCTCACTCTCTCACCTGCAGGGAGTCGCTCACAGGTCCAACAACTTGTTCTTCCAATCTTCAACCACCTCTCTCACCTGGAGAGAGTGTTGTACAAACTAGCCAACAAGCCACACAGGATCAAACAATACACGTCCACCACAATCCATGGGATCCAGACACGAACACCCCAGGGCAGCTCCAGACAGGTGCAACAGTCTAACTAGGCTTAGCAGGGACGAGACACTTCTGTTTTCTCAATTTGGCAACACAGAATAGACTCACATTCTGGATTCTCAAGGATGCGTGACGAGTCGTCCATGTAGGGGTCGATTCAGACTCCCAGTTTAGAACAGAGAGGGGGTGTACCAACTTTTCGGAACAAACACAGACGCTTTCCCCAAATCCACGCAGGCTTCTCGTTCAGGGAATATACACACTGGTTTTCTCAGAGCCAGACACAGACTTTTCGAATCACAGGGATGCACGAAGGTTCTCTACAGGAGTCGGGTTGGTAGTACTATCCAGGGCTCCGTACGCGTTCAGACAATCGGGTAGAATGGGGGAGGAACCTTGTCATGGCTCACCCTGGTCGTTTTATTCTCATGCGTCAGGGTTGACACTTGTCACCCATGAAACTGCATGCGTTCCACCAGCACGCATCTCCCTTGCATGTTATCCCCTTGCCAGAAACTTAGGATAAACATAAAATGTACATGTCTTTTGGGGATAATATTAAAATATTATTCCCAGGCTTAAGCCCCCTAGGCTCAACACTTAGCCCCTTTTTCCACCTTCCAGCCCCTAATTCCTTGACCATCTTATGGATGCTCAGTCCCCCTTCACTCATTCATTGTGGTAGGTCTGCACATGGCGGTGTTTATGTTTTATTAATTGTTCTACGCGATTACATATACAACAACATGCTCCTGGCCTTCAATGCTCAGGCTCCCTGGCCTAAAAACACATAAGCCTCCAGCTTATAAAAACTTGGCTCACCAGCCTATAACACATAATTACAATTCATTTTAGAACATGGTTTACAACGGGGCTCGGCCTTGGGGACACTACAATCCCCCTCCCCTTATTTTTTCACTGTCCTCAGTGCAACTTTACACAGCATCTGCAAGATTTTCAAAAATTTTCAAAAAGATGTGGGTACTCTGCCTGCATAACATCTGCATGCTCCCATGTCGCATCCTCAGGACCGTACCAGGTCCAATGGACCTTTCAAGCTCTATAGCTCGATTCCGGAGCTGTTTGCTTTTCCTGTCCAATATGCGCACAAGATGCACTTGCAGGACACCTTCTGGTTCCACCTGAATCACATTCCAATCGATAACATGATTAGCATCAGGTACATATTTCTTAAGCATTGAAACATGAAACACATTATGTACAGTCATAGATGCAGGTAATGCAAGCATGTATGCAACTGGCCCAATCCTTTCCAGGATCTCAAATGGCCCACAAAATCTTGCTGCCAACTTGGTGCAACTTCCTAGCCTCAGGGAACTACTGTTAGTTTTCACTTTCAGGAAAACATGGTCACCCACTTTGAATTCTCTATGGGTTCTGTTACTATCAGCGTAACTTTTCTACCTATCCTGGGCAACTTTTAAATTCTGTTTAATTCTTATCATTTGGTCTTCCATCTCTTTGAGTAGCTCAGGCCCAACTACTACTCTGTCAGCTGGATTATCCTAGCTCACTGGAGTGTTGCACTTTCTTCCATAAAGCGCTTCGAACGGGCTCATTTTCAATGATGCATGATACCCATTATTGTAGGCGAATTCTACCAAATGCAGGTAGTCTTCCCACCTTGATGGTTTATCCATCACATACATT
>ML778504.1:409564-429496 GCA_009831015.1 Picea engelmannii | reverse complement strand
TGCCACCTCTGGGATCCTGTACAATTTTCTACCCAAAGTAATAATAACACTGCAGGGTCTAGACTCATACACAACTTGATGCTTCCACAAATATGGTTGTCCTAAAAGAACATAAAAAACTTCAAGGGGATAAATATCACACAATACCTCATCTTTGAAAGGCTCGATGTCGTAGGGCAGACGACACCGTTGGCTGACACGAAGATCTCTTCCTTGCCGAAGCCAACCGATGGTGTAGGGTTGCAGGTGCGACATCGTTGGCAGGTCTAGCCGCTTGATGACCTCTGCCAAAATCAGGTTCTTCTGATTACTGCTGTCGAAAATGAAATGAATCAGATCCCCCTTGACTCGCATCTATGAGTGAAAGAGGCATTCCCCTTCCTTTTGTTCTTTTGGTTCGCTTGACCAGAATTTGGTGGTAGAGATCGTGGCACTGGGTTCATCATCGATAATGCACTTCCCTCCTTCAGGATTTCACTCGGAATCAGAATCGACCTCCGACTCAGAATCCTTCAGCATGGCCATGAGGGAATGCTTAGAGCGACATTCGTCGGTGTTGTGCCAAGGAATTTTATGGTACTCACACCATTTTCCCATGTCCTTCTTCATCTTCTCGTTTCCCTTCTTGTGTTGCAGTTTGGATGAATTATCCCAAGGGAGAACATCTTAGTTGGGTCCCTTGTTGTATGGGTTGGGGTTTCATTTTCCCTTCTTCAGCTGTGAGGTGTTTGCAGATCCAAAATCTCGTCGTTTCTGCTTAAATTTTTGCTCGATCTTGACAACGTATCTATAAGTTGTGCCCAATGAGGCGATGTCCAGGAACTCCATTTTTGTTTGAATATATCTATGCAAACAATCACAGTATTTGAGCACCAAATGACACTTAGAATATTTGATACCCAATTTGGTGCATAGGTTATGGAAAATATTGGTGAAGTCTAGTACTGTTTGGTCCCTTTCTTGACGTAGGGTGGTCCATCTAGTATACTGGTCCTCATAGCTTCCAATAGGGTAGTACTATTCTGTAATGGCATCCTGGAAGGAATCCCATGTAGGGGCCACCACAAAAACTGCATATTCCTCCATGTCCCTTTGCTCAGAGTAAGTATCCCACCAGTATTTAACATGGGGAACGACCTTGAGGAGTGCAAAAGTGATCTTTTCCCTATCGAAAAAATTGTGGACCGAAAAATATCCTTCAAGAAGATTCAACCATTTATCTACACCATCCACATCTATTAGTCCTTCAAATAATGGAATATCAAAATTTACCTGTACCTTGAAGGGGGTTTCATGGAGGCTTGATGAAGAGGCTTCTCTTGTGGGAAACCGTCAAAGGATCTGCGTGCAGTTGTCCATCATTTCGTTCCTTTGTCATGCGAGGGCTTCCTCGAGCAACATTTTAATAGGATCTCCTGCTCCATCATATTTATTTTCATCTCCCATGGGTTTTTTTTGGGCTCGACGTGACCGATCTGGTAATGGCTTGATTGGTTTGAGTCCCAACTTCTTGTACCCATACCTTATCGGGGACATGCACGAAGAAAAATAAATGGAGATCAGACTTCTCTGATACCACTGATCTGAATTTAGGAGTGGAACGAACTGATTAACAGACTGAATATCATAAAAACAGAGATAGGAAGTATGGAAATGAACGACGGTCAGTCGGACTCGTGATGTGAAGATATAGATGGATATAGAATTTCTCACTCCACCACCCCGGGAACCTGCGAGCATAGATATGCAACTAAGTATAGAACTAGAAACAGATAATAGAGGGGAAGAAGAAAAGGGAAAAACGGGTAATTATAGAAGAGGAAAAATAAAGGGAGAAAATAAATTTATGAATCACACAACAACACTTAGTATGATAATTATCAAGCGATAGAAACACATTAATTCTTTGAAACTTTTGTGAACCCGGAAGTCCGTGAACCCATGAAACTTTGAATAATTGACTAAGTATGGAAAGGCGTGGCGGTCAGACGAAGTTATCATAGGTAGAGTGAGACTTGCGAGTTCGAGGAGTCTGGGGTTGAATTGTAGATCACCAAATTTTTGGGTGCAATATGTATACCTCGACCACGAGGCATGAGAGTTCGATAGCACCTATGTGGGAACCCACAGCCATAAAATTGGCTAACTATGGAAACAAACGGTGGTCGGTTGGACTCGTGATATGAATATATAGATGGATATATAATTTCTCACTCCACCACCCCGGGAACCTGCGAGCATAGATATGCGACTAAGTATAGAGCCAGAAACAGATATTAGTGGGGAAGAAGAAAAGGGAAAAATGGGTAAGTATAGAAGAGGAAAAAGAAAGGGAAAAATGGGTAAGTATAGAAGAGGGAAAATAAAGGTAAAAATGGGTAAGTACATGTGTATATTGTTCATACTCGATATGGGTGTGCATTAGGCATACACATTGTATTTTCTTTGGCACCACTGTTGCCATACCTTTTGGAAGATTGTACTCCATGCTTCTCAGTTGTGGCACATAAGGCTTCATCCTTGTGTTCAATTAGTCTGTTCTTTTTTCAATGTAGCAATACAGAGAATACAATGGACATGAAGGCAAGTTGCTATGTAGGAACAGATGAAAAAAATATGTAATACAAATTTATTTATTTCAAGGTAGCGACACAGAAAATACAATTGACATGAAGATAAGTTAATATATAGGAAGATATGCGGTATCTAAGGGRAAAAAAACAAAAGAGCTCCAAACTAGTGGAATAAATATAGAAAGAGTAAATGAAAAACAATTGGATATGGAATACGGGTAGAAGTATGCACCTTTGTATGTATTCTTCTACATTTCTGGTTAAGAGTTCTTTGCCTTGTCTAGTTTTCCTGTTTGTTTCAATGAAGGAAAGTACAAAACACAATGAACATGAACGTAAGTTGATATGTAAGGAAAAAACAAGGAATATGTACATACAATAAATAAATTAGAATAAAAGGAATAGAGTAACAGATAGTGTTAGAAGCATGTACCGTTTTATTTTTCTTGATCCATGTATGTGTATATATACAAAAATTGTGTAAAAACTTTTTATGTCCAAAATCAATTACAAAACAGGAAAAACTAAGAAGTTGGATAACTTGGTTTTGTGAAACAAGCTAGACAAATATGCTTTGAGACATAGACACATGATTTTGCAATATGCTTGATGTATATTTCAAAATTCAAGTGCAATATTAATTGTATCGTGATCAGACCAGTATGCGTCTAAGATAAAGAGGTTGTATTGGGAAATGGGCACATTTGACCATACATGGACAATAAGTGTGTTTTGTACATGGTTTATCTTATCCAGAAGAAAGCGAAGATTGTATCTACACATGTAGTTTTCCAATTCTTTTGTTCTGGAATTATTTTGTAGCATGTCAATATTGGAGTCTCCTACAATGAAAATGGCTTCATTTAGATGCAAATTCTCTAATGAATTTGAAAGAACATTTAGTATGTTGGAGAATGTTGCATGCGGAGAAACATAGAGATTTAGTATTACAATTTTTGATCCATGGAAAATTACTTTTGAGAGCACCATCTCAACATTGTTTCATTGTTTTCTTCGAAATGCATATGCTCCAAAATTGTTACATGCTTTTTCACTAATATCATCACCCCATGTGTAATGTAACTTGATATGCAATTGTGATTTGGAAATTGCTTGTTTTGCATGCATAATGTTATGTATATTTCTTGCAAGCACGAAATATTAGATTGCATCGTGTCATATTCATTGAGTATATCATCCATATGTGCATGTAGGTTGTGCGTTTTAAGTGGGAGAATTGATATAGATGAGTTTGTTTGTATGGATTGGTAACCATACTGTAGATGCCAATTTGCGCTAGTCCTAAAGTGTTGCATCTCAATATCAACTTTGTGTTTGACTTTGAAGTTATCTTTTGTAAGAGTGCTTAGTAAATAAAAGGAGTATATACTTCTGACACGGGATAGTGTTGTGTATACAAGTACATGTATTCAAATTCCAACAGGGTCAAATGCAACACTATCAAGTTTAATTGGAAACTGTTTTTGAATCTTTAGTTGACCTATCTTTGCCGATGTCAATGTTGGTTTTGATATTCGTAAGATAGGCGTCCAATCATGTGCAGTGCTTGAATTATATAGATAATCCAACTTGTTTTCTTGTCGGTGGCCTATATGCGGCTCATGGAACTTAATCTAGAGGACATCAAATTTTTCTGTTTTGGTATGAGCTTTGAGTATTCCATCTACACCATTTACCAATCCATCCTGTGAATCATAGTTGCAGGCATATATTTCAACTAGCATGTCTAATTTCAAGACAAGTTGCAAAGGAAAAGTGGTTGTATGTTCATGATGTGGTACATTTCCATGGTTGTCTTCTTCGAGGTCAATTGAATTGATGATGATATCATCGCCATGCATGAGCGATAACATGTACCTGTTATACATTGCAACCTCCATATTAGTGTAGAACAAGTAAGGGAAGGTTGGGTCTATTGGTTCAGGTCACATGCACCTTGAATTGTTATATGTTAAGTCATCATTTGTCTAGCTATTTGTCCGCATTCTATTCAGAATTGCATTAAATGTTTCATTTGTCTGGCGCATTGTAGTATCTTATTCAAAGAATTTTATATTGTCTTTCCAAAATTCATGCGTCACTGTTTTCATATTGACCGTAGGTTGTTCAAATATCAAAGAATCTTGGATGGGTTGCGCTTGGTAAAGATCCCCACAAAATATCATGTCAATGTTCCCAAATTATTTGGTGTGCACATGTTTTATGTTTCTCAGTCGTTTGTCAATGGAATACAAGAAGTGAATTCCAATCAAAGATGCCTCATCTACGAAGACAAGTTGTAGTTCATCATAAATCTTAGACAAGGTATATAACATTTCCTTGTTGAGTGGAAGAAACTGTGACTTGTTAAAAGGCATAAAAAATCTAGAGTGGAATGTTGTTCCACCTGCATTATATTCATATTTTCCTATGTATGCAACCATTATCCCCTTTGGTTTCATAGGGTCCGAGGAATTGTTTTAATCATATATTCGTATAAGCATTTGGAATAGTGCTTTTGTTGTGAATGTCTTAAATGTTCCTGCCCCGCCTGTAAGAAAAAAGTGAACAGGAGTGTGCATGTTCAAGCATTTTTTAATTGTAATGTCCTTTAGAATTTCTTTCTGCTCTCGATTCAACAGACGTTTGACTCTGTAGTATTCGGTATTTTCAATAAAGAAGAGATGTTTTGTGACTTGAAAGCCAAGATTGATACGTTTTTCAATGCAGGTTACTCGAGGATGAGGAAAATATGCTTGCAAGTCATAGGACTCACAACAAGTTCTAGTTGTTTTATGGTTTGTGAATGTCTCATCAACATTGTTAGGGTTTTCTAGTTCATGAATTGCACTTTCTAAATCACCCCATGTTGGATTAAAATTGTATGTAAATCTAGATTCATTTGTTTGTACTATAGTCTCATAAGTAATATACGCAGCTTCCCATGTAGGGAATTTATGTTTTAATGTGTTTTCATTTTGATCAAATAGAACATACAACAATAGTTTTTCTCTACAATAGTTTTCATAGTTAGTATGTTTTTTGTATTTGACAAAGTGTATTACAGAGGGTTTTTTTCTTTTTGATATGGGTGCACCATTTTTTTTGTAATGCGATATGAACTATGCTAGGCATATATGCTTAATAAGAGATGGACATTGGGGGTAATAATCAATAATAGAGATATATAGTACGTCCTTTGAATTATCGGGCTCTTGTTCTAGCAAAGATGGTGGTTTAAGCAAAAATGTGCATTTCTCAAGTGGAGATGTGTTTATGAAGACACATTTCCTTGAACTACAGTTGAGGGGCAGTGAAAGTTTAATGTGGACTACTTGTTGAGAAAAAAATTGTTGAAGATTAAGTAATGTATTTCCAAGAGTACATATCATTTGCATAACATCAATATGACTTCTTTCATGTTCTTTGCGTATTCTTTTGAATTCACTTGTCATAGATTTGTCAACCTTTTTCATATACGAGGTATAATATGATGTTGTAGCATATGCATTGAGGACATACTGTGCATCTGTATTTTCATTCCACATAACTGGCATGTCCTTGGAGAAACTGTTGTTCCAAATATGGGAAAGTTTTCGTTTAAGGAAAATTGTTGGTTGTTTAATTGTAGATTGTATGGATTGGATGTACTCATCTTCTATTAGTTTTAGCTCTGTCAAGAAGTCGTCGGAGCTCATTAACTCATCAAAGTCTCGTTTTTCTAGAAATGCGAACAAGGATTTAGATTTCTCAATGAGAACATTGTCCTCTAAACTAATTGGCTCTATGATTATTGTTGTTCTCATTGGAGACACACAAAAGTTGTATCTGCAATGTGAATTTTTTCATTTTTTACAGCTTCTTGTATGATAATGTCTATGAACTTTGGAAAGTTTTGGATCCAAATGATATGTGTTGCATGTTATGTATTTTCCCACAAACTGCTTGGTCTGTGAGTTGTTTTCATTTCCATAGACCGGTGCACCCTCTATCCACAATAATGTGTGGTCATGCTCACTCCCTCTATTCTGGAATTTAGTCACAAAATAGTAGTGTGATATTTTTCCGAAGAACGTTTCATCATGGCGTATCAGTTTGATCAAAGCATTTATTCTATGCCTATAGTAGTGAGTACATGTCTCTGGGTATTTTCTTATGGGGTAGTCAATGCCATCATTTTCCAATGTATCAGTTTTTTTTTTCCTTTTCCTGCTCCTATACAATGCAGACACCATAGCCACAAACGGATCCCAGTGATGCTATGCACTTGTAAATGTGATGAAGAATATTGGTGGTCCCAATTGTCAGATCATTGTAAAAATGGTTTTCTTGTTTTGTTGCAAATAGTCAGGAGAGATACAAATGTTTTTGAAATCTATGTATCCAATATCAGATTTTAGGATTTTTTCTAGGTTTGCTTTGTACTTGACATATTTGGCCAATAAATTTCTTCCTTGTAGTTGGCCTTTTCTTATTTTCACCCACATGCAAGAGATCACTTGTTCAATTATTATGTACATTGTTTTGAATTTTTTTTTGTTATGTGACAGGAGAAGTCACCGCTTGAATGTAGCAGTTCCCATCGAAATATTTTTTGGTAGTTGAATCATTCTGTAATGTCACTTGGATGTGGATATCCATAGAACAATGTTGGGAAGTTCATTTCCTCATCAAATTTGTCCTTGAATATTCCAAGTGGACGTTTCCCTTCAACAGGTGCAATTTTGAAAATCTTGTCTTGCAAGTCACGAATGCGTTGTGAGTCAGTGAATCCATGTATCAATGTTTCAACAGGTCTTTCATTCTCTGATTCATCGCTTGTATCAAATTCACAAGCAGTTTTGAAAGTGTGTGCAGAGCTGTCATACCCTTCTCCAAGAACATTGTTCCAGTTATCATTTATACAAATGCTCTGTGCTTTGTACAGGGCCCTGGAACATAATTCTTTTAATGCTTTCATGACAACATCCACACACACTTTACCTATCTGGTATGCATTATTATATTGCAAACATATTCTGAGAGATACAACAATAGTCATTGTATCGCTAATGAATTGTGGCAATGATTTTTGTACAACATCTAGTTGGACAAGCACATTAATAATTGATCTTGTTAATCCCATTTGGGGTCATTTATAGCCCCAGGGTCTGATTTGTGCAAATGAAATTCGTAGAGACACAAGTCTCTCTTCAATTTCTGTAAGTGTAATTACATCTGGTAGTGGTGTATTACATCCTATTTGGTCAGGCGTTGCAAAGTGTGGTAGTTTTCCATTTTCAAGTGATCGTTTGCATGGAAGACAAATATTTCCACTGGAAAATGTTCTATCATTTAGTGTCAAGCTGAGGTATTATTCTTCCAAATCAGGCATGAAAGGCTTAGTGTTTTTTGAGAAATTCAATTGATCGTAAATCGCACATGCAATGGAAGGAGTGTCTTTAATTTGTTTTATATAGATCTTCTTTTCATCTTTCTTCCCTAGATAAGCATGTGTAGAAAGTGTTTGTTGGTTTTCATTGCTAGCAGTGCATGGTGTTGGCTCTAGGCCATGATATGTGATTTTTTCCTCTCGTTCAGTACCATGACCATTGTCGCATATGTGGCTACACATGTTTCTCTCACACATCTGTTTTTTCAACATGTGGTAGGTTAACTTATGGTTTCCATTGGAAACTAGTTTCACTTGTTGACAAGCCATGTTGGAGGTGGAATCGACATTTCTTATGAGAATTGAATCCTCACCATATCGATGGTGCAAACAGTGATGTTCTTTGTCATTGGACATGTGAGGTTTGTGTTTAGTAGAAAGTGCGAAAATGATATTGCGTTGTGCACGAACAATGCTTTTTAGGTTGTGATATGTGAGTTTATATCTAGAAGGAAGCGTACCAATGTATTTTTTTCTCTCGCGTATGACCCTTTTCAAGTTGTGATAAGTTAGTCTAATTTTTTTTCTTAAGCTTTGTATGACCTCATGAAAACTGGGATGAGTTTCATTTTGATTAAATAGCATGCGATGCTTATGCAGATTCAATGCGGTTTGGGTGGCATGGATAGTGGATCCTGAACTGGTAGTATTTCTTATACTACCAATGTATTTTTTTCTCTCACGTATGACCTTTTTCAAGTTGTGATAAGTTATTCTACATTTTTTATTTAAGCTCTGTATGACCTCATGAAAATTGGGATGAGTTTCATTCTGATTAAATAACATGCGACACTTATGTAGATTCGATGTGGTTTGGGTGGCATGGACAGTGGATCCTAAACTGGTAGTATTTCTTATCAAAGGTTGATAATGGATATGTGGCGTATCTGTTTTCAACGACATGATGTCAATTGTTCGATCGTAGTTTCAATCAATACAGTAGGAATGGACAATACCATTTGAAAGGGCCGACCATACCTGGATATTTACTTTGAATATGATAGATAGCCATTGCAAATAGAATCTGCCACCCTCTACATTTCCTTTCTCATATGGCATTGCCATGTTTACAAGGTATTGTTGCCAACTTCTAATTATCAACATACTTTCTAGGAGATGTGGTAAAAGGTGTTGATGCAAGAAGTTAAAATCCTATTGATTGTTGCCTATAATTGCATTGCAAAAGGATTGTATAGTGTAAAGGCGCAACGAGTGCACATCGAACTCTGTTGCTACCAGATAGAAAATTGCATTGAACAGACTATCTCCACAACTAGATGCAATAATTGTCGCTATGTGCAATCCATGGGAGTGTATATGTAATATACCAGATATAAAATGTATGAAGAACATAAATAAAATTCTAGAAATGGAAAAATAACAACAATATAACCAGAACATTCACCAAAATAGCACTGAAATGATATGAGAATAATAACAAAAATAACACTTTGAATCTGAAAGAAATGTTCATGGGCCTCTTCGAGGGGGCAACCTCCAGTTGAGAAAAGATCTATTACAATAATATCCAAGTTAGGATTCTCATACCCTCGACTCCTATTTATACTAAAAAGAAGCATCTAGAGGAAGATCTTTCTAGAAGCGAAAGCTTCTATTAGGTCTTCTTACATCCGCCTTATTCTATTTTATTGAAAGGCCTTATTAATATTGACCTTTATTACATTTGAATATGTTGTTCTACCTATGTGTGGGTTAGGACCCTAACATGTCCGCCCCCTTAAAAACAACCTTGTCCTCAAGGCTTGAGATGAGGAAATTGCTGCAAAATGGTAGCTAGTTCCCAAGTGGCATCTGTTGGAGTTGTATCTTTCCACTGTACTAGCACTTCCTTGATGGTTCTTTGACGTAGACGTCGCTCACGCGGGTCCAAAACTGCATCTGGTTGTAGCCAAATGGATCCTTCTTCATCTAACTCTGGAAGGTTGGTTTGAATTTGGCACTTAGCTCCAATCACCTTCTTTAAGCATGAAACATGAAAAGTAGGATGTAGCTTCGAATGGCTGGGAAAAGCTAATTGATAGGCTACTTGTCGAACACACTTGAGAATGGTATAAGAACCATAAAATTTGGGCACTATCTTCTGAAAATGCTCGGCCTTGAGGCAAGTTTGCTTGTAAGGTTGCAGTCGAAGAAACACTTGATCCCCTTCTACAAATTGACATTCAGAGCGACCTTGATCTGCTTGTTGCTTCATGCGATTTTGTGCCATGACCAAATTCTCTTTGAGTGTATGAAGAATAGCCTCTCGAGCTGTAAGTGTTAGTTCAACCGCCTGGACCTTCGAGGCACCCGGTAAATATGAGAGAACTGAAGGTGGCTTCTGTCCATATACCACTTCAAAGGAGTCATGTGTGTAGCTGTATGGTATGAAGTGTTGTACCATCATTCATCTAGGGGTAACCATTGAGCCCACTGATTTTTCTTTTCTGAGGCAAAACACCTTAAATATGTTTCCAAACACTTGTTGACAACTTCCGTTTGGCCATCAGTCTTGGGATGATAAGCTATGATGAGATACAATTCAGTGCCTTGTATCTTGAACAGTTCTTGCCAAAAATTGCTTGTGAAAGTGGGGTCATGATCAGAAACAATAGAGTGCGGCATGCCATGCAGCTTAAAGATCTGATCCATGAAAATTTGAGCCACAATGGATGCTGTAAACGGGTGTTGAAGGGCACATAAATGAGCATACTAGGAAAGGCGATCAACAACCACCATGATGACGGATTTATTGCCCGATTTGGGTAAGCCGGTAATAAAATCCATAGAGATATCCTTCCAAATAGTAGGTGGAATCGGAAGCGGTTGTAGTGTGCCCGAAGATTTGACTGTTTCTCCGTTGTTGCATTGACACACATCACATTCAGCTACAAAATTACGAATGTCGTGTTTCATACCATCCCAGAAAAAGGACCTTGTCATAGGTTTTGGTGAACCCGGAGTGCCCTGCTGTGGGTGTAGCATGAAGCTCAGAAAGTACCGTGGATTTAAGATTTGATTGTTTACTTAAATACAAATGGCCTTTGTATCGAAGTTCATCATGTAGTCAAGAGTACCTTGGGGAAGCTGGAGCATTGGACTGCAATTATTGGATCAACTGCGAACTTTTGGGATCTTGTAGCCATTCCTGGTGAACGGCTTGGAGCCAATCTGGTACAATGAATGAAAGAGAAAAAAGGGATCCTTCATCTTCATATTTGCGGGAAAGTGCATCTGCAACCACATTGTCTTTTCCTTTCTTGTAAATGATCTCATAATCATATCCAAATAATTTAGTCACCCATTTTTGTTGTTCTGGGGAGGAAATGCGTTGTTCCAGAAAATACTTGAGGCTTTGATGGTCTGTCTTAATTTGGAAATGTTGCCCCAATAGATAAGGGCACCACAGATCAATGACTTGCAGAATAGCCAACATTTCCTTTTGATAGATGGATTTGCCCAAATTTCTTTCAGATAGTTTCTTGATGGTAAAGGCTAAAGGTCGACCCTCTTGCATAAGGACAACACCAATTCCTTTCCCTGAGGCATCACATTCCAACAAAAAGGTCTTTGTGAAATCGGGAACGACGAGGACTGGAGTGGTGCACATGGCCATCTTCAAGGTTTGAAAATCTTGAGCAGCGGCTGGAGTCCAAGTGAAAGAGTTCTTTTTGAGGAGAGAAGTGAGAGGTGTTGCAATCTTCCCATAATTCTGAACAAACTTGCGATAATACCCTGTTAAGCCCAGAAATCCATGCAAGCTCTTAAGAGTCTTTGGGTGAGGCTAGTCTTGCATAGCTTCAATCTTTTTAGGATCCACCCTGACGCCATCTTTGCCAACCAGATGACCCAAGTATTCTACTTCTGAGGTGCCAAAAGCACATTTAGACTGTTTCAAGAAAAGTTGGTGCTGAGAGAGTAGATGGAGAACTCGATCCACATGAGCAAGATGGTCTGTCCAGGTTTTTCTATATATGAGGATATCATCAAAGAAAACTAAGACAAAATGGTGGAGAAAAGGATGGAAGACATGATTCATGAGGCTTTGGAAGGTGGAGGGGGCATTACACAAGCCAAAGGGCATGACCAAAAACTCATAGTGGCCCTGATGAGTTCTAAAGGCAGTCTTGGGAATGTCTACCTCTTTCATACATATCTGGCGGTAGCCCAAATGAAGATCAAGTTTAGTGAAGAATTGGGCCCCACTCAATTCATCCAAGAGGTCATCAATGCCAGGAATGGGGAATTTGTCTTTGATGGTAAGTTTGTTGAGGGCACGGAAGTCAGGACACATTTTCCAAGAACCTTCTTTATTCAGGACCATGACCACAGGAGAAGAGTAGGGGCTCGTACTAGGGCGGATAATGCCTGCATTAAGGAGTTCCTAGACCATTTTCTCAATTTCATTTTTTGGGGAAAAGGGGTGACGATACAGACGGATATTGGGAGGAAGGCTTCTGGGTACTAGGGGAATGGAATGATCATGAACACCACGGGAAGGAGGGAGTCATTGGGGAGTGGAAAAGACCAATTGATGTTTATAAAGGATGTCATGGAGGTCTTGTAGGACCGAGGGTGTCTCTGTTGCTTGTATGGCATGGAGTTGGGTGATAACACCAGAATGACCTTTTTTGAGAAGCTTTTCCATGCGATGGGAACTAATGATCTCAGGTGAATCAGTGGTGACGCCTTGGAACTTATATTGGTGGCCCTCCTGGTCGAATTGCATAGTTACGTCTTTAAAATCCATGAGAATGGGACACAAATTCCTTAGCCAGTCTGTACCTAATACAATGTCACAACCTCCCATGTCGATAGCAAACATATGGGATTTCAGGTGGTAGTCACCAATTTGGAGACACAAATTTTCACAATGCCCTCCACATTTCATGGAACCACCATTGGTGATCATGATTTGGAAACTATTGACGACATGGATGTAGCAATGAGTTTCTTGGGCAATGCGGCGATGAATAAAATTATGGGTGTTGCAACTATCAATCAGAATGATGACCTTCCGATGCTTGATGTAACCGATTAGCTTGAGGGTTTGGGGAGCGAAGAAGCCAGTGAGAGCATTGAGGGAAATGACCGGTTCTACTTCAGGAGGGTCTGAGGGAGGGGTTATGTCAGTGGATTCAGGTGACTCAGACACAAAAGGAGTTTATACATCCTCTTCCGAAATATCCTCGGAGATGGCCATAAAAAGAATTTTTTCTTTACACTTGTGGCCCGAGAAATATTTGTCATCACAGTTATAAAAAAGGCCTTTGAGTTGGCGTTCAACCATTTCAACTCTGGTCAATTTTTGGATCTTTAGTGGGGTAGAGGGAGTATTGGGATTTACTGGTTTAGGGCGAGGGATAAAGGAGGGTTTTCAATTTTGAGAAGATACAACCTGTTGTGCTTCTTTAGCTCTTTTAGTAGCCTCCACCCAACTCTGAGGCCGAGCCATGAGGACATGGGCCCGAATCTCATCCTTGAGGCCACTGATAAAACACTCTTGAAAAAATGCATTAGACATGCCCTCTGTTCTAAAATCCAGGCACTCAAAGGCATCTATAAAGTCTTCCACTATTCCTAATTGTTTCAACTTTGTCAAACGACCCAAATGGTTGGTGTCAGTGTCAAAGCGTTCATAAAGCTCTGCCACAAAGTGTGTCCAAGCAATATACCGTTGAAGAGAAGTTTTTCTCCATTGCCACCATTGCCAACGTTCTTGATCTAGATGGAGAACACCATACCGTAGTTTGTCCAAGTCATCTATAATTCCATATAAAGAGAAATAATGTTCCATTTGGGTTACCCAACTAGTGGGGTCTGAGCCATAAAATTTGGTCACATCCACCCGCGGAAGGTGTAGGTCATGTTGAAAGTGATGGTTCTGAAAGTTATGGGAATGAGGGGAATGGTCACCTTCAGTATGTGGAGGTGAGGAAGAGGAAGGGTTATCTGTAGGGATACGCAATTTGGTGTAGAGTGCCGAAAAGACTGATTCAAGCTGGGCAGTGAGGTCTTGTTTGATTTCCTGCCTTGAGGATTACATGGTTGTATTGATGGCGACAACATTGGCACTGAGTTGTTTCACTTCTTGTTGGGTCTCGATGAGACCATATTGCAAGGTGTTGAAGCGAGCTTCTAAGTCTTGGCTATGGGTATGGGCCATGAGGATGGGGGAATTGAAAAGGGGCGGGCGGGGTCAAAACTTTTACCGAAGAATGGTATGGATGAATGTGATATGGGGGAAGAGATGAATCCAATGGAATAGGTCTCAAATAATGGTGAAATTTTTTCCAGACTTAGACTCCGGTCTGAAGAATACTGCAGAGAGGAAATGCCCAAATGCTTAACTAGAAATAAGTGTGTATTTACTTGGTAACCCGAACACAGTTGTGTGGCAATAGATCTTGTCTGTTTTAATTTTTTTATGTTTCTGTCCCCAAGGGTTAGGTATTCAAGGGTTCTACAGACAAGGGTTTTCCATGTGTTATAGCTCTCTGATATACGTGTGGGGTCCAACAGTAGTACTCGGCCCAATATCTCAGGGCACTAACTAAGGAGGATAGATTGTACCCTTAGCCGTACTAACCGACTACCCAAGTATTAGAGAGTATCTTCCCGAGTGTTGTTCTTGGTGACACTATAATAGTCAGGCGTCCGATCGGTTTATCTAAAGAGGGCTTTCAGGTAATGTAGGCCGATCCATACACAGGTGTTGTCTGATGCGCTATCACTCGAAGGGGTACCAACAGGGGTTACAAGGGTGGCCAATAGATGTGCGCTTAAGTACCACTTGTATTTCTTGTGTGTGTGTGAATCCATCAACCGCGGGTTTATGCGCTTAACGACAGATCTTTGTGGCTTAAAGATGTTGGAATAGGTCTCTACCCTGGAAAAAAAATTAACCCACACTTTCTACCTAGGAAAGTGCTCTGATACCACTTGTAATATATCAGATATAAAATGTATGCAGAACAGAAATAAAATGCTAGAAATGGCAGAATAACAACAATATAACCAGAACATTCACCACAATAGCACTGAAATGATATGAGAATAATAACATAAATAACACTTTGAATTTGAAAGTAATGTTCACGGGCCTCTTCAAGGGGGCAACCTCCAGTTGAGCAGAGCTCTATTACAATAATATCCAAGTTAGGGTTCTCATACCCTCGACTCCTATTTATACTAAAAAGAAGCATCTAGAGGAAGATCCTTCTAGAAGTGGAAGCTTCTATTAGGTCTTCTTACATCTGCCTTATCCTATTTTATTGAAAGGCCTTATTAATATTGACCTTTATTACATCCAAATATATTGTTCTACCTATGTGCGGGTTAGGACCCTAACAATATATGATGCATAATTCGTTTCCAATGTGATTGAAGGTCTTTGCAAATGAGGGACAAGTAAATATGAGGTCCTCCAAGATTGCATATGGATAATTTTCTATAGAGTAGTGGTTCGTAATGACCACTGACAAGATTGGCATCATGGAACAAGATGCAATATGGATCCCTAGATGCAGTTTTGTTGAATAGTAGATATCTTGTTTTTCTTGTCAATGAACATATTCCAATTGATATATTCAGCCACTTGGACATGCACCATATAAAAAATCTATCTCCCCAAAGTCCCCTCTCATGTGTAGGCAGAATTGCATATGCAAACAACCACATCTTTGAAAAATACGTAGTGACATCGTGTAATCCATGCAACTCGCAAAGAAAATCAGATGCCAAATCATATTGATATCACTCCAATGCCTCAACGTTGCCATTTTCTAGACAAGCCAAGAAATGATCTATCAATCCATTGTGCAGGTTTGTCAAGGAATAACATAAATGCAATAGAACTTGAAATGCATCGAAGAGGAAATATCCCACAATATACGAGAATGCACATAATCTAAAAATCCCATTGCTATGCAATACCTGGATAATTTTGTCATGTACAATGGAGTCTGTATCTATTTCATAGAACTCAAAATCTATTACTTGCTTCATCTCTTAAGTTGTGATTTTCAAGATGTTTCTTAGCTATATTCAGATAATATGCAAATAGGGAAAAACAAATATGAAAACTCTAAGTCTGGAAATGCATACCAATTCTGCTATGTATCCTTCAACCTTCTTCCTGTCAAATTCAATCCCCCTGGTCGCTATAGCATATGACAAACAAACAAAGGTATAGTGAACAATGAACCAAGAAGAAGAGACAACGCAGATGAAATAACACTATAATTTTTTTCAGCACAAAGACCGAGTATTCAAGGCATATCATTTTTGAACCTATTCCACACGTGCATCCTATAAGTGTTTCAATGGCGGAAGATGCTTTGCAAGACACAAAGGACAACATAAAACCAACAACTAAACATGGTTTTTGATCCAGAGAATAAAAGCATTCCCTGTCACAACCTGGAAAGAAAGGATGACAAGGTCCTGTTAGATGCTTGCTCCAGAATGACAACTCTGAATTCATTTTGTAAACCCCTTTGCATTGCTATTTTTGAAATATCTATGGTACGATGTCCAGGACATGGAAGTGGGCATATGTGATTGGAAGGGAACAACCTGAAATAAATGCACCAAACATATGGTTTCCAGGAGAAAAAAATATGAGGAGAACATTCGATTTACTTTTTTATATGTCACTATGGCTGCAACAGATGTGGGTTATGTGTCCAACATCGACATTCAAAGGGGAACAAGGAATTTTGGAAGGGAACAGAATGGGAAAAATGCACCAAACATATGTTTTTCAGGACCAGAAAATATGAGGAGAAAATTCGATTTCTTTTTTTATATGTCACTATGGCTGCGCCAGAGGTGGGTTTTTTGATGAACATTAACATTCAAGAACAAGGACAAGACAACAACACACTATTGTTTCTCTACTCGTAGCATTCACACAAAAAGATGTTCTGCAAGAGGATTTTGACTCAGGCATTCCTAGTATTGAAAATTATTGCTTGCAAGATGCAAATAGAAAACAAAAAATAAAGAATAGGAATGAAACCATGGCACTGAAACTTACCCGTGAACGAGGAACGACATAAGCATAGTTCCAAATCGTGCAAACTGCAACAACAGGTCCAACTGCGGATGCATGACCCCAACCTTGCAAAGTTGAAGCAAACAAGAGAAAGCAACAAACAATGAACCAGTGAACACACACCAAGAGGTCCAACTGCAACTGCAGGACCTCAACTTTACAAAGTTGAATCAAGCAACAATATGAAACATCCAATGAACCGACAAGCAAGCATCAAATAGTGAACCAGTAATGTCGGTGAAGAACAATATTGCCCAAATTCACTGCAGACAAGACTGTATCCAAAAATCAGAGGAAACTATATTGTAACACACCTGTTGAGTAAACATTTAAGGCTATGAGGCTTGTTAGGTAAACACTTAAGGCTTTCAAAATTGTCGAAGGGCCTCACGCTGTGAAAACATTTAAGAAAAAATGCAGTGTTGCAGGCCTGTTTACGCACATAATAATGAAAATGCCTCTCTAAGTACGTAATAAAAAAAAAAAACATAATAATAATAACAATATTTCGAACAATGGAGACTATGCAAAAAACAATTAGTCAAAGGACAAAGTAATATGAAGTCAACTAATAAAAAACTGACTCTCCATGCTCAAAACTTTGTATATCTAAACATTTCAATATGAATAGTACAAATTTCAAAAAGACCGTAGATGATAAAAACTTTGGATATGCCAACATATAAAACATTGGGAATAACAAAGGTGGCAATAAGACCTCAAATCTATTATCCAATGAGATCATGACATATAAGGTTTTTTTTATTATATAAAAAATAATGTTTTTAGTTCGAACAATAGAGATTATGCAAAAATTTGTAGTCAAACGACAAACTAATTTGAAGTCAATGAATTATTGATTGCTATAGTCCCTCTACGCCTTCGGCATGGACTAATAATGAACTAACACCTTTTATATTTAGGGGATAAATAATACAACTAGAGGAACTATAAAGCATTTTTGCACATTGTTCATTCATCTCTAACAACACATTAATGTACACATGTTGGGAAGATGAATAAATAGAGATAATGAAAGTATGATGCATTACTAATATAGAAATTCTTTCATAGTCATTCACTAAGTTCTCCATCTATGTCACTATAATGTAAACTTTATGTTAATTCCATGAAGACATGACACACTTTATATATCCCTCAAAACTCATGTATACCTAGAGAATTTTGTTGTGCAGTAAAAATGAAATTTGTAAGGAATTGTGCTATATTTGTAATAATAATTTTTCCTAAAATTTGTAATGTCATTTAATATGCCAATTTGTTTTTTAATTATATGTTTATTCTTCGAAATTTATGAAAAAAAAATAAAAAAAACAATATTTGTTGGACGACAATTTTTGTTAGACCAAAACCTGCAGGCGTTAGTCTCCACCATAATCGACAAAGTTAGGATCCACGAGAGGGGGTTAACCCATGTCACAAAACTCGGGAGAAGAACTGGACCCAATGTCCAACAATATCTCCCCATGTGCGTGCCCGTCGAGTTTCGAACTTGAGACATGTTGCTCTGATACCATTTGTTGGACTACAATTGTCGTTAGACCAAAACCCACAGGTGTTAGTCTATGCCACAATCACCGAACTTAGGGTCCACGAGAGGGGGTTAACCCATGTCACAAAACTTGCAGGAATCATTGAACCCAATCTCCAACAATATTATAAGCAACAACTATTGTAGTGTTAAATGTATAATTAAAAAAATATAGTAGTATGACCTACACAAAATAAAGTTTATCTCACATATTTTTAATTTTCTTTTTGAAAAAATGCATTTTCTATTTGACTATGTAAGCTTCCACAATTAGTCAGATTGCTGAAGATTTTTTTGGAAAAATATTGTTTCTAGCCTTCACCTAATTTAATCGACTAATTTTACACTTCCTTTTTTCATTATGTTTCTCATCACCTTTGACTAATTTATCTTTATCTCAATGACTACTTCCCTAAATTAATTGACAATTACTCTCTCCCTCAATGATCACTTACTCTCTTGTCTTATAAATATCAAACTTAACACTCTATTCTACCATAAAAAAAAATTATGTCCCTGATGATGGGTGGAGTGTCCACTCAAAACGTTGGATGTTTCAAAACCTCACACACAATATTTTTCCAAAAAACTCTTCTACAACTAATTAACACATGAGTTGCATTTTATACACCGCTATGTTTGTAACAAAGTTTTTCCTCTTGATTATATAAATTGAGAAATAAGAAATACCCTTTTGAAGAGTAAATATACAACTATCCCAAAATTTTTTTTTCGATTTTTTTTGGTTCAGTAATTTTTAAGATAATTTCTCTCTAGGGGATAAATTGTGTAAAATTTTTAAAACAAAATAAACAACAAATAAAAGTAGAACAATATGTGACAATGAATAGAGGATTTAATGATGAATCCACTAACATTAATTCCACCATTTAATAGGGAAGACATGGAAAAATCTCACTTATTGGAAGTTGCAACACTGTGAAAATCCTACAAAAGGGGGAAGGATTTATAAATTTTAAACCCTTGATCAAGAAATATATCTTGATTGAGGGTTTACATGACCTTGATTGATGGCTTAAGTGAGAGTTTCAAAAAACCTCAAGTGAGAGTTAATTTAACCCTCAATTAAGGTTTTGTTGGGTTAATATTAAATCCTTGATCTGAAAAGGAAGGAGCAAGCGACTAGAAACATAGACTTTAGTTGAGTAACTAGTCCCCCTGTAACACCCTGTTTCCCCCAAATTTGTAATTAATCCTAATACAGGAATTACCATGCTAAAGCATGATGAAAATGTGAATGTATGATGTGAAGGGACCTTATGAAGAAGGTCGATAAATGTAAATAACATTATGAATT
>ML778504.1:318581-403295 GCA_009831015.1 Picea engelmannii | reverse complement strand
CTCATAAACTGTGAAATGGTGAACAATTATATTATAAGAATGTCTGTGTAGTGTTTTGATAAGAGATGATACATATTTATATATATATGCTTATAATAGAAAGGCCCCGCGTGGCTTATGTTGATAAATGGATTCAATTGTGCGTGAGATGAACCAAGTCAGATCTCCAACCCATCCTCGAAAGTTCGTTTCCCTTTGTCCGTTTCCAGGAATGCCCCGGAATAGATCTCGTCGCCGAGATTTTCCCTCCTTAGAAAGGTTCACAAAGAACCCATAAAAAGGGACTTGAATGGGCAAGTCTTAATAACCCTGTACGAGGAGGAATGACCCTCTTAAGGTTCCGAGGTAGTAGCGTAGGGATGAGTAACCAATCGACGGATGAGATCCTGTCGGAAGACCCCTGGTCATTCACGACCATCAGATTGACGGAAGTAGTAAGAGCGTTACGCCTCTTGTTTATTTCCCCCCCCATCTTCGTAATCAGCGAGGAAATCGGGATCATAGTTTCCCCAAGGTCCATGAGAACATTTGGACCATTGATCTTTCCACATCCATGAAGTAGTGGAAGAGTGCGCGAGGTGGAGCAAGTCTGAGTCGCCAGATATTGAGTAGACACTCGTCAGCCGTTGGATCGGGAGAAGATGCCTGGAGCTTAAGTCTCTGGAGTGTGCGCAGAAGAACAAATCTGGGCTGTCAGATCTGGGAAAATTACCCGACAACCGTCAGATTGAACAGAAGTGGCTCGAGGTTTAGCCATCGAGAGATCGGCACTCGGGAAATCGGGATCCTAGAGGTCATAAGAACTGAGACATCACAAGTCTCGAGATCCCGATAAGGATCTGGATTGTCCGTTGGCAAAGGACACGTGGCGGAGATCAAGCGCCATCGACGTTCGGTGTATCGGGGAAGTTCCAGGCGAAAACACCGACAAAATCCGAGCCGTCCGTTCAGAGGGACAGGTGTCAAAAATCTGACGAGAGTCGGAGAGTTGGGAAGTCGGCATTTCTGAGGTCACAGGAATCAGGACAACGAAAGTTCCGAAGTCCCGACAGAATTGGGACCGTCCATTTGGAGGGACACGTGGCAGAGGATCCCGGAGAGTCAGAGTTCGGCATATCGGGGTTTTCGAATACATAGAACTCTTGCCACCCGGAATCGCGATCCGCGATTTACCGACAAGATCTGAGTCGTCCATCTGAGGGACAAGTGTCGTAGGTCAAGGCGCTATCAGAGTTGACGCATCGGAAAATCGGAGTTTCCGAGGACATGGAATGCTCGCAACAGGAAATCGCGATCCGCGATTTCCCGACAGAATCAACACCGTCCATCAGCGAGGACGCGTGGCGAGAGATCCCAGAAAGTCGGAGTTCGGCATATCGGGGATTTCAAGGACATGAAACCCTTGCATTACGAAGCCGCGATATGCGAATTTCCGACATCATCATAAGCCGTTGATCCAAGGGACACGTGTCGAGCATCCAGAGAGAATCTGAAATCGGGATATCACGAGCCCCGGGTATATGTGTTTTGTGTCATCGCAAATGCCGAAACCCCGATGGAGGGTTATACGGCTGCAGTCGTGTGGTAAGTGGTCACATGGACCATAGTATAGCCAAGAAGGCTAGCCAGTGTAAAGAGCGCGTCAGGAATCGGGGAATCGCCGATCCAAGGTGCTTATGCACTTCGATATTAAAGAGCCCGAAACCCCGACGAGAAGCTGTCGTATGGTCATATAGGAACCGGTCGGGTAGATCAAAGGCTTAGCCAAGTGGGGCTGATGCAACCAAGGAGTGAATCGCATATCGGAGATTGGTGAGTGTAGTCGCCAAGACATCGTGGGTGTCAAAACCCCGATGGAAGAAACCCCGAGTCCCGATATAGAACCAGGGATTCGGCATTTCGCTAAGGAAGGCTTGTGGGAACTTCTAGATTGTGGGAGATTAACCCAAAAATTTTAAATTATGATAGTGGGTGTGTTACACCCCCCATGCATCAATTGTGAATTAGACAACAACCGCACTTTGCATGCTTCATGCTTAAAAAGAAAAAAAAATTACAAGAAAATATATTTTGTTTTCTATATGCTAAAATATTCTTTATAGTTCACATGCTTTATGCTGAAATTCTATGTATATATATATATATATATATATATATATATATATATATATATATATATATATATTATTTCAACAATTTTTATGTCGAGATGGGGTACATAGCAAAACATATAAGAAAATATGATTGTAAATGACCTAACAAATATGAAGTAGGGGAGAATGCTAAAGCAAGAATGAGAAAAAGATGAGCATAAAGAACCAAACCCAATATAAATGTAGGTGATGACATGTACAAAGAACCAAACCCACTGGAAAATGTAGGTGATGTTTAGCATAGACATCATTAGGGAGTCTACATACCAACCCATCAACCAACCTGTTGGTGAACCAATTGGCCAAGATTCAGTGCAACTAATTAAAGGGTCTCGAGGGAATTTGATTGAAGAGAATATCAACAATTAAAAATAAATACAAATGGATATTAAATTCATAGTCTTGATTTTTCTTCCAGTTTATAATTTACAAAATATTTTTAATATTTTTACATGTGTTTTATATGTACACATGTATAAAATCCATTTAGGGATGCAGGGAATCTAACCAGTTGTTGTCATAATTTGTCCCCCCTCGGGTTTCAATAATAACTGGAAGTTGTAGTGGTCTCTAGAGGGGTGGAAGCATTTTAGATAAATTAGATGCAAACAAAAATGAAGAAATTGGGGACCCAATTCCTAATTGGATAGTGAGAGGACATGCTGGTAACATAATTAAGATTTTTTTTGAGTAAAAAAAAATATTTCATAGGCTCAAATACATGGATTGGTAAAACCACATGAGATTAAGGGATTGCTAAACACACAAAGGAACATGAGAATGTATCAAAAGTATTATTTTCATTTGGGAAATCAAGAAAACCTAATCTCTTTCATGTATGTGGATGCCTCCCTTAGCTATCGAGGTACTCCATATGGAATTCATTCTCTAATTAGCCAACTATTAAGCTAAATTCAAACTCTAACAACAACATTTTGAAATCATATGCACAAGCAAATAACAATGGAAATCACATATATATTTTGAATTCATTCATTATAAATCCAATTCCATGAGTTCACACAACAACTACAACCAACATGTATTCCACACAAAGCTAATTATGAATACTTATATGTAATGAATGCATGTCGACCACACTAGTTGTTGAGGAGCAATTCACCACCCAACAAAAGGAACTAGTTATGGATTCCACCCCAATGCTATGATTCACCACCCAACAGAAGGAACTATTTATGGATTCCACCCCCAAGCTACAACATGAAAGAATGATCATGAAAGGCAAGAATGGGACCTTTTCTTTGCTTGAGACCTCCTTCCTTTCCAAGGATGTGACAATATGTACTTGGATATACATAAGTCAAATATTGAATCTTGGAGAGATTTGTAAGAAAGCATGGACAAGAAAGGTTATACCCCCAAAGATAGGTAAGTCAAATCATACATGCACCCCCTTTTCTTTTCCCCTCTTGTGGTATTATGTTCCGTTTGTTTCTTCTCAAGAAACCTTTTTGGCGGATTTATACTATTATGTATACTCATTTTATCCATGCTTTTACATACATAAGTACACCGTGGAAAACATAAAAATCACACCATAATCCTAGCCCACCTTGGGGACTCATACAAATTCTCTAGTTGAGTCTTGACCTTGAGCTCCTTACTAGGAATATCTACAATGCAATTAGATTATGTACATACAAAGTCATTTAACTTAGCCCATATGATTTGACTTCCATCTCACAACCCCATCATTCAATAATACATTATTAACATATTATAGTTTTTTTTTTTGTAAATAAAAGTAACTATATATTGATATTCACAAATATATGTGGCATTACAAAATATGGAGTCTGCCATCTGTCCTACCACAGCTGGGAAACCATGATAGGTGGCTACCAAAATTTAAGTGCAATTGTAACTGTTTGGACATGACAACAAGAATGTCTAATTGAGAAAAAAAGTCACAGTGATCAACTAAGTAGTGGCCATGGCCCACTGTCATACAATGCTTGATAGAGAATCTCAATTCTCTGCGTAATTGACTTAACCAAAAGAAAAACATTAACCTGGGGGAGCTATTCCAAGTGCGAGCTCGGACTCGGCCAACCATGGGCATTGTAGGCTGTGACAAATTTATGGCCGCATGTTGGGCACCGTTTGCTTGCAAGAGTCGTCGTCATTGCGCCGAACAAGAGGTCCATACATTTTCCCAGGAATTGTTGAATGTGTGCCTGGTCTTCCATTTTCTGCTGCAACTCGAAGATGAGTTCAAGGTGCTCGTCTAGAAGTTGAATTGGGGTGGGCGGAGGAAACTCCTCCATCAGATATGCATTCATCTCCAAGTCTGCATCCACTGCTTCCATTGTTGTCATTAGAGTAGCCACTTGCCAACTGGGAGGAATTTATTCCTCCACCAAGCATTCTCTAGTGCCATAAAAATGGTCCAGAGTGTGGGTGCTGGTGGGGGGGGGGGGGAATTCCTAGGTGAAGGCTAGGTGGAGGGGGAAAATTCTTAGGAGGGAGAATTTCCTCCTTGATTGAGCAACTGCCAGGGTCATTGATGGGATTAGGGGTGGGAGACTGGGGTTGTTGAGGCTGATTATGGCTCTGTTCGAGAAGACTGGTAATGATGAGGGATAACTGAGAGGGGGAGAGTCTGTTGCATCTGGTAAGGGCGTTGTAGTACAACAAACCCCTTCTGGACTTGCCCCTCTCTCTGGGCATGGTGTGAGCGATCATGTGAGGATTGGGATGGATACACAATGGCGGAATGACTGTGGGCGGCCAAACAATCGAGTGCAAGGCAAAAATGAAATGGGAGATCCAAGGAACTGTCGAGCACAAGGCGAAGAGAAAGCCAAGGAACAGTCGGGCACAAGGCAGGGAAGTAATGAGAGAACGTTCCAGAGCACAAGCCTTCATATTTCCTGGAGAATTGACACGGGTGAGAACCATGAAGGCTGAGGTGACTTTTATCCTGGTGCAGGTACCTTGCTTGGTACACCTAGCCTGGTTAGTGCAAGGTTGTATTAAGTTTCCTTGGAGTACCCAGCGCACTGCCATTAATCCACGATGAGTGCGGCTCATTCGGTATGGAGGGAAGGGAGGCCGACGACAGGGATTAATAGCTCCCTACGCGGCCTATCTCCACCTGTTATCCTTTGCATTCCCCCTATCACCCCATCCGAGATATTATCATATTATAGTTAAAGGGTCGAAACTGAGATATTACATCCCCCCCCTTCTTGGAGTAACGATGTCCTTTGTGATCTTTCTTTCAAGCAACGAGACCATGTCTCAATTTTTTAGCTGCATCCACAATGCTATCCTTTCCATTGCAAACTTGTCTTTGTTATCTTGAACAACAATGTTCAATGATTCCTTTCACTTCCTTGGTTGCATCCACATTGATATCCTTTCCATTGCAAACTTATCTTTGGTGTCTATCTCAAATAACAACGTTCAATAATTCCTTTCACTTCCTTGAAATGCTTCAAAGGTCTTAGCATTTCTACATATACCTATTGCAATCATCAAGGGAATACACTTGTCATACCCATTTCTATGCAACAATTATTCCATCCACAAGAATTTCAATTCATCATTGAAACACATATGCTTTCAATGCAATATACAACATGCAATTTCAACCTAATACTTATTTGTATAAATATATGTTCCCTTCACATGGTTGCCGTGGGCTAAATTTAACTAACCATATTCTCTGACACAACAAAAATAATTCATCTTAATTTAAACCAACGTATGTTATGAATTTCACACAACAAATTCATTCAAATCACCTCTTCTTTACAACCACTCAACCTTCCATACTCAAGTATTCCCTTTCCTACAAAATAATATCTTAAATGATCCAACATTATCATAAAACTATCAAATTACCAAATAGATTCAAACCATGTCACTTCATGCAAAAATTCTACAATCAAATTCGATGTCTCTCCCCAAATAAGTCCATACAATAATTATACCAAGATGGGGACTCCTTGGACCTTTCTACACATGTACCTTGTGAAACCACTAAACACCTTGGCAAGTATGGGGGCCTATTTCGTACCCCCCATCAGAATACTGGCCTTCATCTTCAAATCTGCGCAACTGACAAATCATAAATCCCTCCACTCTGCCATCTTCTACTGGCACTAGATATCCATGTCACAGCGTTGTACGTAGATACACACTATTTTTATGAATATACCTCTTGGAATGGGAAAGGGGCAGAGGACAATATTGCAAAGCAACTAAAATGTCGCTTGTGCATAAATTGGAGACCAACTTTAGCGGGGGAAGACGTGGAAAGGCGATTGTGGCGTCGCCATCGACTTTATGGAAAGTTTAGCAATAGTGTCGTCGCCATCCACTTTGTAGAAAGTGTAGCAACTCTTCTAATATTGCTTGGTTAAATGAATCAACGTAAACATTCGTTCCCAAGCATGTGCTCCAATGAGATTCCAAAGGCTTAACACATTTTGAATGTATTATTGATCCTTAATTACCTTATAAAGGCAACTTTGAAATTTTATTTTATTTTATATGTTGGGGATCGGTAATTCTTGGTTTTATTACGCACATAATATGTGGTTGATACTTGTCCGTTGTCCATATGTCATACATCCTTCAAGTATGGAACACAGACAAAGTGAGATGAGAATCGAAATTGAGACCTCCTTTACATAATTTCTTCCATTTACATGGCACATGCCAATCAATCTACACCACTGTCGACAACACAACTTTAAAAATTATTACCAAAAACTTTTTTATTAAATATAAAAATTCAATTTTTTTTATTAAATATAAAATTTCTAAGAATTTTTTTATAATGATATTATAGCATTATACTCATTCAAAATTCAACCTGAATTGAATTTTAATAAAAAAGTAACGATTATTTTTTTAAACTAAATATAATTGACAAATTTAAATACCTGATTAAAGTGGACAAATTCCAATAAAACAAAATTCATCATAATATAATTACTTTTTAAAATATTAATGAATGAGTTAAAATCTTAAAAACAAAATTTCATATTCAAAATTTTTTCATTAATTCAGTAGAACTATACCTTTTAATACTTTTATCAAATTTTAAAAAAGTGAACTTATCACATTTTAGTGATTCCATATAGTTTATCCCCTTATCCCATATAGAAATAAGTTTAATCTAAATACAAAACCATGTGACACGATATTAACTTAGCTTATAGTTTGTATTTCTTATGATATTTAAAAAACAAATTAAGGATATGTAGGTTTGGCGAAATTCATGTATGAAGTGGGCCAATACCTGAAATAAAATATTATATGGGATTATATGCTAATTTATCTATTTAAATTCATACTAAACTTTCTACTTAGTTTAATTAGTTTATTTCGTAGTGTCTTTTGTTGTACGAAGAAAATTCATGTACAAATGATGAATAAATGACAGCTTAAAATAAAATATTATATTAGAGTTAAAGATTTCATTAAAGTACTTAGGAAATATTCAATTTGTTCACTAGTTATTGTGTGAATTTTATGTTTAATTTGATGTGGGTAAAATTGTTTAAGTTGTAAATTTTATGGGTTATATATATATATATATATATATATATATATATATATATATATATATATATATATATATATATATATATATATATATATATAANTATATATATATATATATATATATATATATATATATATATATATATATATATATATATATATATATATATATATATCAAATTCAATAAATATCAATAAACAACTATCAATTGATCAATTAACTACAAATAAAATTATGAATTAACCTTTTTTATAATAAAATATTAAGGGAGAGACTAAATTGGTGTATAAGACTTTTTTATTTGTGGTACAAGAGACCTTCTTCGCGTGATTTGACTGCTAAAGTCTACAAGAGAGCTCCTTCGCGTGATTTGACTGCTAAAGTCTACAGAGGTATACATACCCTACCCCCTTTGGATTTGAACTTGTGACGTCTTAAGAGGAAACACATGTTCTTAACCATTAGGCCCACTCAAGTTGTTGAGAAGATGAACAAATAGAGATAATGAAAGTATGACCCATTACTAATATAGAGATTCCTTCATAGCCATTCACTAAGTTCTCCATCTATGTAACTATGATGTGCACTTCATGTTGAATCCATGAAGGCATGTCACGTTTTCCATAGCTCTAAAAATTCATATACACCTTAATAATTTTGTTGTGTAGTAAAAATTGTCGATGTAGTCCATACACAATTCTTTCTTTAATTAACAAGTTGTTAGGCTAAATTCAAACTCTAACAACAATACCATTTTAAATTCATATGTACATATAAGAAACAACATAAATAACTATGTATATTTTGGATTCATTCATTACACATTCAATTGCAACAACTACAACCAATAACCAATAGGCATTCACCACCCAACCGAAGTAATCAACTATGAATTCCACCTCCAAGCCAGACCATGATACCACTAGGGTGAAGGAAGCTTCAATAGAGCTCCAATCTAAGTCAAGCCAGACCATGATACCACTAGGGTGAAGGAAGCTTCAATAGAGCTCTAATCTAAGTCAAGCCAGACCATGATACCACTAGGGTGAAGGAAGCTTCAATAGAGCTCCAATCTCACTCAACCGAACCTATCTCTCTCATGATAGAGCCAATTTTCTCACTCCTGAGCACTGTAATCCCTCTTCCAACCACCACTCCATCAAGGCACTCTTTTTTCCTTCATAGCACAAGGAATATCTTCTCTTTCTTTGCTCCAGTGTAGTCCCTTAGGGATATTCTAGTGCAAGCAAAAAGAGTCCAACACTATTGGCTTCCTACTTCAAATTGTTGATACTCACAACAATACTGAGAGGGGGGGTGAACATTATTGTAATAACCTTATGTATTTTTCTTTCGTTCCAACCAGTTAAGTTATTTAGAAATGCATACTTAATGACAGATACAAGAAGAAATCAAAATAACCATCTAAGTTATTTAGAAGTGCACTCTTAGTGACATATACAAGCAGAAATCAAAACAACACAGTGAACAAAGTACACCCAGATTTTTACATGGAAACCCAATGTGGAAAAAAACCACAAATCATCTTCTTTATGTTCTTCTGTAAGCACCAACTTACAAGTTATAAATTTTCATCTCAACAGGAACCCACTTGTCGTAGAAAACGAGGACACTAATCCTCTTAAGAACCAACATATCATAGATAACGAGGACACCAATCCTATCAGGCACCAACCTATTACACAAATGAGGACACCATTTCTCTCAGGCACCAACCTATTACAAAAATGAGGACACCAATCCTCTGTGAGCTTCGACTCACCCTAGCACCACCTTGCCACCCTAAACTCAGAAAAATTTGTTACATCACTAAATATTTCAACACATCTTGACAAATTTACATTTTTGTTCCTATGAAGTATTATATTATAATCTTCCACTCTTTTTTTTTCACGCACACATTCACGATCAGATTGCATCCATACTTATACTAATTTGCCTGAGTTCACCTTCCTGTATGTGGATGCGTAACAATTACAATGTGGACAAAATTTAACCACATCAAAATCTTGTTAGTTGCGATTTTGTCTTAATAAGGTATGAAAATTATATTGTGGACAATATTTGACCATATCAAAATCCTGTCAGTTACAATTTTGTCTAAATAAAGTATGTGGATGCATGATTGTTACATTGTGGAAAAACGTTGACTAAATCAAACGGACCAAGTCTTCCTATGACTGTGGTCCAGATTATCTGAGCATCTCTTGAAGAATGACACAATAATTTCATTATGGTCTACAAAGCATCCACAGCGCAAATAGTACTAGAGAGAAAGACTCAAGTCACAAGTTTTCATCTTGTCACACTTGTCCTACAATGTGCTTACTGAATCATTCCATTAGACTGTAAATTCGCCTGGTGACTCGTTCTATCGCTTTCTACTTCGGACTTCATCTCGTCACACTCCACTACACCATTCATCGCATTGTCTCAAGGCACCCTACATATTTTCATTTGTGCAATCTTCCACACACTCCGTCGCAGTTCACTCTGTCACTTGTTGCTTGCTCAAAACATCATTACGTTGTGGCATACACATTCGTTGAGCCATTCTGCGATCACAGATAAGGGAATGTTTCGCATTCCACTTTAATTTTGTACTATGTCTTAGGTTATCCTCCTATTATGCATGCACTTGTAGCAGACTCAATCACTTCTATGATTTCTATGACTCCTTGAATCCTTCTGCACACTTTTGTTTTCACCCTTTCACAATTTCTTCTAGTAGTTCCATTTCATGTGGATATGAAATAGTACAGTAGAAAGAATCCTTTGACACACTTCCTCTGCAAGCCTTCCACACACTTCCTCTGCAAGCCTTCCACGCACTTCCTCTGCAAACCTTCCACGCACTTCCTTTGCAAGCCTTCTGTGCACTTCCTTTGCAAGCCTTCTGTGCACTTCCTCTACCTGTGCACCAAATTTGTGCCACACTGTATGTGCACCATACTGTTTGTGACCTTGTTCACATCAATGACAACACATACTCAACAAACTCCCCCTTTGTCATTGATGGAAATTCTTATTGTTGTGTTTCTCCCCTTGTCAATGTGTTCCTCTGGCCTTCACTCCCCCTTGTTGTATGATCCTCTTTGTCACAGTTGCATGTTTCTTCCCCATTGACATCAATGGAAAAGGGAATAGTCCTTCTGACTATGCACATCTTGAGAGTGACTCCCCCTATCAAAATGTTGTATTTCTTGTTGCTCAACTTCTCCCACTTCTTCCCCTAAGGTTGGGAAGGTCTTTCAACAACCTCCAACATGTCATGAAGATTTATGCACCTGAATGAGGAGTGGGAAGGACTCCCAACTTCTCTCTGAGGTACTCAAAGGAGTCCCTAGGTAATGGCTTGGTAAAGATATATGCAATATGCTCTTTGGAAGGAACATATTCTAATTTAACCACTTGATCCTGAACCTGTTATCTGAGAAAGTGATACTTGATGGGGATATGCTTAGTTTTAGAGTGTTGAACAATATTTTTTGAGAGATTAATAACACTTTTACTGTCGCACATGATAGAAAAAGGTTGATTACAAGGAACTTGAATATCCTTGACATTATTCTTTATCCACAACACTTTCGTACAACATGATGTTGCATCTATATACTCTACTTCAACTATAGAGAGAGAAATGTAAGTTTGTTTCTTGCTAAGCCAGGACACTAAACAACTTCCAAGGAAGAATGCACCTCCACTAGTGATTTTTCTATCATCAATACTTCCTGCCCAATCTGCATCTGTATAAGCTTTGAGAATGAGGTATGTGTTTTTTGGATCCCATAATCCATAATCAATAGTGCCTTGCAAATACCTGAATATTATTTTGACTGCAAGAACATGAGTTTCCTTAGGATTCACTTGAAATATACCTACTAGACCCACTGCTTGTATGATGCCAGGCCTTGAAGATGTGAGATAGAGTAAACTTCCTATAATATACGTGTACATGGTTTGATATACTTCCAGAGCATCATCATCCTTTGTTGATTTGACAACTGGTAGTCATTGGAGTGCTTACTGGTGCACAAGTTTCCATGCCAAATTTCTTCAATATTTGCTTGAGATATTTACCTTGAAAAATGAAAATTCCCTTTTCTGATTGATGAATATGTAACCCAAGAAAGAAAGAGAGTTCTCCTAACATGTAAATCTCAAACTCTTGATGCATTGCAACTGCAAACTTCTTTCTTATTAATTCAATATTGCTGCCAAAAATAATATCATCAACATACACCACAATAATTAACAGATCATTACCTTCGACCTTGATGTATAAGTTGCTATCAATATTTCCCTTTTTAAATCCTTGCTGGTGCAGATACATGTCCATTCTATAATACCAATATCTTGGAGCCTTTTTTATCCCATACAAGGCTTTCTTTAGTCGATAGACATAATAGTAAGTAGAAAACCTTCAGGTTGATCCACATAAACTTCTTCCTCAAGGTCACCATTTAAAAATTTTGATTTGACATCCATCTGGTAAACTTTGAATTTTCTGTAGCATACAAAAGCCAAAAACATCATGATAGCTTCAATTCTTACAACATGAGCAACATTTTCTTCAAAGTCTACTCCTTCAACTTGAGCATACCCTTTGCATACTAATATGGCCTTGTTTCTGACTATTTGTCCATCTTCATATAGCTTGTTTCTGTATACCCATTTAGTTCCAATTACATTCTTGTCATTTGGTCTTGGAACAAGATCCCAAGTCTTATATTTCTCTATTTGGTCTAGTTCTTCCTTCATGGCTATTATGAGGAAAATATCTCTATGGCTAGGGGAAAACCAAAACAGACAGAATGACACCCAGAAATCAACTCTAATATCAAGTATGGTATATAAATGAAATACTAACAAGAGAAGGCTAGAATCCTACCTCATACAGACATTTGAAGAAGACCACCACTGAGCACATGACCCAAAGATTTACACCTGGAACTTGTCTTCAAAAACCAAGATACACAAGCATGTGGTAATGATATATAATGTTAGCATATAAATTATCATAATCCATTAACATACATAACAAATACGCCCATGGAAAGCAATAAAAATATTTGCAAGATATCAATTGGACGAGAAAAAAATATTTCTATTAATGTAATAAACTTAAGTACATAGGTGACAAACTTCTGTAATGACACATATCGGAACCGAAAAACTAAGTCCCTCCAACTGGGCCTCCACCACTTTAATCCTCCACAAAGGAAAGCTCATATGTAGGAGTCAATGAAGTTCTCCACTACAAGATAGGAAGATCTTGGGGGCTGAACACAAGAAGTTCACACTTTCAAGGACAAAGGCATGCAGACTTAATTGAAGTGAAATTTATCCAAAGTATCTTTTCTCTCAATATGATGATGGATTGTGTATGTTCAAGGCTTGGATATGGCTCAATTTATAGCCTCCAAATGGAATTCAAGGGTTGATTAAGAGCGTTTCCAGTATATGAAAGGTTAAGGATCATGGATCTCGTGACATGGCATGGAAACCCGATGCATTTTTTAATTTTTTGAGCGCCAAACCTAATGTACGTGGGTTGTAATGAAGCATCCCATGTACGTATGTGAGTTGTTGGGAGGTCACATACATGGAAAAAAGTGTGTTTTTTTAGCTATGGAGTGATAAAAAAAGGGGAAATGAAGTCTCCAGAGGGGAATGGAAGGACATCCAAGCAATATGCATGTAGTGTGGAAAAATATGCTATAACATTGGCTTTGATACATCGAACATCCTGCCTTGCTTGCAAAAGATTTTGGGGTTCAATCATGGAAAGAAATGCAAAATTTGCAGAGGTAGATATATCTGTAAGTTTTCTTTTGGTTTGTACACATGTTTCCTTATTTCCAAGAATCTAAGTTTCTGGATGATGTTTTTTAACATACCTTGATGGGGACTTTGGTTATGATGTTTCCATTCTCTCTTCTTCTTCTGAATCCTCTTGTTCTTGTCTCTCACCCATTCCATCGTCTTGTAACTCGTTGTTGGTAGGTTCATCATTATGGTGCTCATATCTCATTGAATGAAGTGGTCCCTCATCCAGCTTTACATATATGCTCTCAATTATCTTATGGAGCCTTTTGTTATAACACTTGTATCCTTTACTTATGGAGGAGTATCCTAACAAAATTCCTTCATCAACTCTAGAATCAAACTTACCTAAATTGTCTTCATTTCTTTTAATGTAGCATTTGCTTCCAAAATTTTTGAAGTGCTTTGTCGATGTTGATATTCCATGCCATAGCTTATAAGGTGTTTTATCATTGTTTACTCTTATGTGCACCTTATTGAGAACATTGACAATAGTTTGAATAACCTCCCCCAAAAAGGTTCTGGGTACTTCTGACTCATCAAGCACGGCCTTGACCATTTCTTGAACTTTTATTTTCATCCTTTCCACTACTCCATTCTACTAAGGGGTTCTACCAATACAAAACTATCTCTTGATTCCATGTTTTTCACAAAAAACTTTTGAATTCATCAGATGTGAATTCTCCTCATATGTCTGATCTTAGGCATTTTATTTTTAAGTCCATTTCATTTTCTACTTGCACTTTGAAGATTTTGAGTTTTTCAAAATCCTCAAATTTATGCCTCAACAATCCAACCCAAGCCATTATGGTATAGTCATCAATTAACATAATGAAATATATTTCACCTCGAGGATATTGTGTGCTCGTAGCACCAAAAAGATCTGTATGAATCAAGTCAAGTGGTTGAGTGGTGGAGTGTTCTCTTTCCTTGAATTGAACTCTTTATTGTTTTCCAAATTGACATGACTTGCAGACAATATTCTCAGGTTTGAATATCTTAGGCATATCTCTCCTATCATTTTTTCTTCCTATCTTAACAAGATGATTAAAACTAAGATGACCTAGTATTTTGTGCCAAAGCCAACTCTCATTAGTTTTACCAATGGAACATTTTTTTCTTCTTCTTCTATAACATACACATTCCCTAAATTTATGACTGCCTTAACAACAATCTTCCTTGTATTCACATCCATTACCTTATATCCTCTTGAATGAAAAGGAAAATTGTGTCCTTGGACACACATTTGAATTACACTTAATAATTTATGTCTTAGACCATCAACATACAACACATTCTATGCTTTGGTCTTTCCCTTTTTATCTTCATCTAATACAGCAATTCATTTTCCTCTGGTTCTGGCTGGAGCATTGTTTCCAAAAATGACATTACCACCTTTTTTTTTCCAGTTAAGAATTCAAACTTAATTTTGTCTCATGTCATGTGCTTGGAGTAGCCACTATCAATGTACCATTAATTTTCTTGATTTTTGGCATATATGGCTAGTCCACAATTTTCTGCACTTCTATTTTTCTTCCTCCAAACCTTGGTAAAATATTCTTGTTTGTATTTCCTAAAGATATGAAACAACTTGCTTCTGCATTCACTTGCCTTGTGTCCAAAATTATTGCATATTTGGCATTCAGGGTCATTTAGTAAAGGAGAGAAGGCATTATTGAAAGAATTTTGAACCATGGACTTTTGAGGTTTGTTGAATCTCTTTCCTATACTTCTGTTATATCTAAAAAATATGTAACTTACAACCTTATGTCCAAAGCTGCCACAAGAGAAACAATATCCAGAGAGAAAAATTGGGTGCCTTGGAATGAAAAACTTACATGTAGGAATCAATATTTATTTGCCAACTTGATAAGATTGAGGAACTTGTTTCTTCCTTGCTTCATAGTTGGGTTGATTCAATTTTGACTACTTCTTTTCATTTTTTCTTGGTTAGGTTGACTGTTGTTTCCCTGGAGAGAATTTGCATAGCTTGTAGGATTCCCATTGGCTGTCATGCTGGTGCTTGACTCACCTTTGAAAATTTTTAGACTTTCCTTATATCCCAACCCTATATTGTCATTTGATGCTCTCTAATTGATTAGAATGTTATCTAGAGTTTCAAAACCTTTTATGAATTTTATTTGAGTCTTGGATTTTCTATATCTTTTCTTAAGGAAACTATTTATGCTTCTAGTTTGTCGCAGATATTCTCCTTTTATTTTATCTAATTTATTGATACTTTTTCCTTTCTTTTGGCTTCTTGTATTTTTAAGATGACTATTTCTTTATTGACCTTATTGTATTTGTCTTTGTAGACCCACAACTATTATTTTCTTAGTATGTTCTTTTTCTTGAGTCAAGAGATTTCCTCCATAGCACTAATGAGTTATCCTTCCATGTCTACTACAACTTCACACTCTTCTGTGTCTGTTTGATCATATTTGAGTTGTTCCAAAGACATGGAAATTTTTTCATCCTGAATTAGATCTGGATCATCTTCTTCTTTGTTAGAGTTGTTGCTATCCTCCTTTGAATAAAAAATATTCCTTTTAAAAGAATTTTTAAAATTGCTAGGTTTATCCTTGCCTTTTCTTTCCTTTTCATTAGTGCCATTTCGTTTAAAATGACCTTTAGAGTTAAAATGACCAACTTTACCATAATGAAAGCATTTAAATGGTAACATACCTTTATATTTTCAAGAGCCCTTCTTCATCTTCCTCACAAAGTTATCTTCTTCTTCATCTGAGAATTGTTATGATGAATCACGATCTTGAGATATTGACGATTTGATTGATGCTTTGAAGACTATGTTATTTAGATTTGGCTATTATTTCCTAGTTCTCATTTCATAAGTAGTCAGAATTCCATGGAGCCTATCCATAGTCAATTTGTCTAGTTCATGCATTTCTTATATAGCTGAGACATTTGCATCAAGTCTTGAGGGAAGAGATCTCAATACCTTCTGAATTACCATAGGTTCTTTAATTTCCTCTCCTAGCCCTTTCATGGTGTTTACAGTCTCATCCACTCTAAGAAAGAAACTTGCAATATTTTCATCTTCACTTGTTCTTAGGCTTTCAAACTACAATTTGTGAGCTTGAAGTTTGGACAACTTTACTTTCTCGTCTCCTTCATAACTGTTTACCAGTTTGTCCCACATTTCCTTTGCGGATTCTGGTAGGATTCAATCCTAAACCCTCTCCATCAATCATTAGTTAGTAGGATATGTTTTCTATGTAATAAAGGTTGACATTAGTTAATAAGGCCTAATAAATAAAGGAGAATAATCCTACTAAATAAAGGAGAATAAGTCAATGTAAGAATACTTAATAGAAGCTTCCGCTTCTAGAGAGATCTTTTTCTAGAAGTTTCCTTAGAAGTTATAATTAGTATAAATAAGAGTAGGAGGTATTGGATATTGTTTCTTGGAGATTATTGTAATATAGCGCTTCTCTGTTGGAGGTTTCCCCCTTGAAGAGGCAAGTGAAAATCACTATCATTAATGAAGTTGCTCTTTCTGGTGTTATTATGGTATTCTTCTGGTATTGTTCTGGATATATCATTGTTGTTCTGCCATTGCTTGCAAAATATTTGTGTTCTTCATATTATATTACACATGGACTATTGCAAGTGGTATTAGAGCTCTTTCTCGGGAAAGACTTGTGGGGTAAATGTTTTTCAGGGTACAGACGTATTTCGACGTCTTTAAGATACAAAGATCTGTCGTTACATGCATAAACCCATGGTTGGGGAGTCATACACACAAGAAATACAAGTGTTTCTTAAGTGCACATATGTTGGCCACCCTTGTAACCCACGTTGGTACCCCTTTGAGTGGTAGAACATCAAATAACACCTGTATACAGATCAACCTAGGAATCATGAAGCCATTTGTAGATAAATTGATCATCCACCTGACTACTATAGTGTCACTGAGAACAACACTCAGGAAGAGACTCTTTAGTACCTGGGTAGTCGGGTAGTATAAATAAGGGTATGGTCTAGCCTCCTTAGTTGGTTCCCTGAGATATTGGGCTAAGTACTAATGTTGGAACCCACACGTATATAAGAGAGATATAGCACAGGGAAAACCCTTGACTATAGACACGCTACAAACCCTAACCCTTGGTATGAGAACAAATCATTTATTGCATTACAAATTGGCCACTGTCACATTTTTTTGCTGTAGAAACACTCCTTGCCGACATTTTTTTATTATTGAAAATTTGGGAATTCTGCCACTGCAGAAGTATTCAAGGCGAAGTATAACTCCACAAGAGTTAAAAAAAAAATTCTGGGGCCACTCAACATGATTATTTTTAACCTAGTCCATTGCATTCCTCTCTTCATTCTGATTGTTGTGGTACCCTTTATTTTTAAGCCTTTTTTTCCACGGTTTGACCCCTTTCTGAGACACCCTTATTTGAAACATATCCCGTTGGAATCCTCTCCTTGTCCTGATCACCCTGGTACATCTCACTTTTTGTGGCCTCGATTTCCATCTAGGCACCTCATCCACTACATAATCTTCTACCATGCCAACCATCGGAGCTCAGACCCAAGAATACTGGGAGACTAGGGTGTCCAGCTTAGAAATGAAAATGGAATCCATCACCACTACCATACAAGTCGAATTCAAAGAGTCCCTCCAAGTAGAAGTCAAAGTCGCCATCCATGAATCCATGCAACAATTCAAAAAAGGTAAGCAGGTCTATCCCATTGGAGAAGACCCTCAACATTCTCAATATGAGCATACTCATTTGTCCCAATCCCCTTAGGGTTCTCCACACTCTTGGAATAAGGTGCCCAAAGTTGACATGCATAAATTTGATGGATCTAACCCAACAAGGTGGGTTTCTCAAATGGAACAATAATTCTCCCTACATAATATTTGGGATGATGAGACCAAACTCCATGTAGGGGTTTTGTACCTATATCAAGAATGATGGAAGTGGTGGCAGTGGCATATGAAATGTTATCCATGAATACCCACTTGGATCATGTTCACTAAATAAGTTTGTACCCGTTTTGATAGGGAATCACATTTTTTGGGTAGGCTCACCAAGCTACGCCAAACTGGATCAGTCACTGATTTCATCATGACATTTGAACAATTGGCTATCAGGACTGGGGCCTTATCTGACGCATTTTACCTTGAATGTTTTATTAGTGGCTTAAAGGAAGCCATCTGGGCTGATGTGAACATGCATCATCCTATTACCTGGTTGTAGGCATGTCAATTAGAAAAGGAAGCCAAGAACATCCTTCAGGCCCCACCCATGAAGGCTCCAGTTTTCACCTGTCCTCGCCTCAGGACTCACCCAACTCCGACACAAACATTGAAGCTCCAAAAGGTATATCCAATAGAAATGGTGGAACGTCGCAATAAAGGAATTTTCTACTATTGTGATGAAAAGTATTCCCCAGGGCATAAATGTAGAGAACACAAGTTCTTCTATATTGATGCATCAACTTCCTCTCCCTATGAAGACATCCCATCTGAAGAGGCTCTCGACCCATAGGAGGCTCAACCAAGTGATCATGTCGAATCTCCAGTAGTAACCCCTATATAACTAGAGGAACCCATCATATCTCTTCATGCACTCTCAAGTATTTCGGGCCCGCAAACATTGAAGCTCAAGGGATACATCAAACATAGGCCGGTGGTGGTATTGATTGATAGTGGTAGAACCCATAATTTTATTCATCGCAGGCTTGCTGATGAGGTCCATTTCTTTGTCCGACCTATTTTTAATTTTCAAATCCTCATCACTAATGGTGGTACTATGAAGTGTGGCGACCACTGTGAGAATTTTAAACTCCAAATGGGTGATTATCGTCTAAAAACCCACATGTTCTCTATTTCCATGGGTGTTTGTGATATTTTATTAGGAGTGGAATGGATCTTCACTTTGGGGCCAATCATAATGGATTACCAAGAATTATATATGAGATTCACTCAAGACGCTCACTCTTATACCCTATGAGGTCTCCAAACGGGCTCTCCTGAAATCATCATCTCTCATAGGATGTAAAAACTGTTGAAGAAAGGACACCATGGTGTGATTGCTTAATTTAATTCCATATAGGTCATTGAACATACATCTCAGGTCGTTTCTCCTAGACTGCAACTCATCTTGGACAAGTACCCCAAGGTTTTTGAGGTTCCCACAACCTTACCTCCTTCCAGGGGTGAGCATGATCATAGCATCCCTCTCCTTTTGGGAATTCAACCCCCCAATGTACGTCCCTGCAAATATCCATTTTCTCAAAAAAATGAAATAGAAAATATGGTACAAGAATTACTGGAGGTAGGGGTAATTTTCCCTAGTACTAGCCCATATTCTTCACCCGTGGTGATGGTCTTCAAGAAATAAGGTGTTGGGCACATGTGCCCTGATTTTCATGCCCTAAATAAACTGATCATCAAAGATAAGTTTCCCATTCCTGTCATTGATGATCTGTTGGATGAACTCCAAGGTGCCTGTGTATTCACCAAATTATACCTTCACTCCGATTATCCCCAATTCCGGATGAAGGATGCATATATTCCGAAGATTGATTTTAGAACTCATGAAGGCCATTATGAATTCTTAGTCATGCCATTTGGAATTTGCAATGCCCCATCCACCTTTCAAAGTATCATGAATAAACTATTGAAACCTTAACTTCGAAAGTTTGTCTTGGTTTTATTTGATGACATCCTCATTTACAACCGCACTTGGGATAACCACCTTCTCCATGTGGAAAAATTCCTTCACTTCATTCAGGAAAACCATTTTTTTGTCAAAAAGACCAAATGTTCATTTGGAGCTAGCGAAGTGGAATACTTGGGACACATTGTCAGTCCTGAAGGGGTAAAAGTGGACCCCAAAAAGATACAAACTATGTAGGAGTGGTCGCGACCCACAACCTTAAAACACATAAGGGGTTTTCTTGGTATCACATGATATTACAAGAAATTTGTCCACCATTAAGGAAACATTTCTAAGCCCCTAATCAAACTCCTTAAGAAGAATGCATTTCATTGGACACCTGTTGTTGAGAAAACCTTTACATAGTTAAAGATGGCCATGTGCACTACTCTTGTCCTAGTAGCTCCTGACTTCGTCAAAACCTTTATGGTAGAATACGATGCTTCTGGCACTAGCATAGGAACAATACTCACACAAGATGGTCGACCTTTGGCCTTTACTAGCCAAGCATTGTGTGGCCATAATTTGGGCAGATCTACATATGAAAAAGAAATGATGACCATTCTCCATGCGGTGTACACGTGGCGACCATATCTCTTAGGACGTCGTTTTCTGATCAAAACATATCACCATAGTCGGAAATATTTTTTGGAGAAATGACTATCCTCCCTAGAACATAATAAGTGGTTGACCAAAACATTGGGTTATGATTATGAAATCATCTACAAAAAGGGAAAATATAATATAGTAGCAGATGCATTGTCAAGACAACATGAGGAGGACGACTCCCTCTTTTCCTTATCCTTACCGATTCTTGATTGGATTTAATAAGTACGCCACAAGTGGATAAGACACCCAAATATCTCCAAGATAATTCAGTGCCTTCAGGAGGACCCTAATCCTCCCATCATCTATGCTTGGCAGGACAATATTCTCAGATATAACGATCGCCTGGTTCTATCACCCTCTTTAGCACTCAAGCCGAGGCTCTTAAATGAGTTTCACTCATCAACTATTGTGGGTCACTCGAGATTCCAAAAGACATATTGTTGTGGCCGTCACTAGTTTTTTTGGGCAGTCATGAAGAAGGATATCCTTCACTTCGTCACAGAATTTGAGGTGTGCCAACGTAATAAAGGTGAAACTATCAAGCCTCCAGGCACCCTACAATCCCTTCCCATTCCATCTTCTATGTAGACAAAAATATCCATGGATTTTATAGTGGGCCTTACTAAATATGGGAAAAAGTCCTTCATCGTGGCGGTGGTTGATCGCCTCTCTAAGTATGCTCATTTTTGTGCATTACCCCACCCTTTCATACCCACACTAGTAGCACAAGTTTTCCTTGATCGTATTTTCAAGTTACATGGCATGCCCACCTCTATTGTATATGATCGTGACCCAACTTTCACCAACACATTTTGGCAAGAGATGTTTAAATTGCAGGGCACCCAACTGAACATGAACACAACCTATCACCTCTAGTCTGAGGACCAAACATAAGTAGTCAACAAATGCTTGGAAACCTACTTGTAGTGTTTTTCTTCGGACAAACATCACCAGTGGGTGAAATGGATCCCCTTGGCAGAATGGTGGTACAATACTTCCTATCATATGACCATTAAACTGACCCCCTATGAAGCCGTGTATGGCCAACACCCACCTACATTCACAACCTATCTTCCTGGCACATCAAAGGCCCAATCTATTGATGCAATGATGCAAGGTTGCACAACCACCCTAGTGGCTCTGAAATATAACCTCCACATGGCCCAAAATCGCATGAAGCAATAGGCAGACCAACAACGTTCAGAAAGGGTTTTTTAGGAAGGTGATCAGGTGTTTTTCCAACTCCAACCTTACAAGAAAACGCCTCTCAAAGCCTAGGGATATCACAAGTTGGAACCCAATATTTATGGGCCCTACCATATCATCAAGCGTATTGGTTCAGTGGCCTAGAAATTGACCCTTCCTACTACTTCCAAAATCCATCCGGTGTTCCATGTTTCATATTTGAAGAAAGTGGTGAGATATAATTGCAGGGTCCAAACCATCCTTCTAGAACTAGATGAAGAAGGATCCCTTTGGATCCAACCATAAGTAATCCTCAATCACCGTGAACGTCGACTTCATGGAAGAACTATCAAGGAAGTGTTGATCAACGGGAAGGACACATCAGCAGAGGATGCAACATGGGAAATAACGGCCACACTCCAACAATTTCCACACCTGCAGCCTTGAGGACGAGGCTAATTTTGAAAGGGGAGGGCATGTTAGGATCCAATCCTAACTCCTCTTCATGGGTCATTAGTTAATATGATATGTTTTCTATGTAATAAAGGATGATATTAGTTAATAAGTCCTAATAAATAAATGATAATAAGTCAATCTAAGAAGACCTAATAGAAGCTTCCTCTTCTAGAAAGATATTCCTCTAGAAGTTTCCTTAGAAGGTAGAATTAGTATAAATAAGAGTAGGAGGTATTGAATATTTTTTCTTGGAAATTAATGTAATAGATCTTTTGTTTGTTGGAGGTTTCCCCTCGAAGAGGAAAGTGAACATTGCTATCATTAATGAAGGCGATATTTATGGTGTTATTTTGGTATTCTTCTGGTATTTTTCTAGATATATCATTGTTGTTCTTCCATTGCTTGCTAAATATTTCTATTCCACATATTATATTACATCTACAATATTGCAGATTCCAACCGCATCACTTTAACAAAAACAATTTCTGCAATTCCTCCTTGGGTATCATTCATATATTTTGCATTACTATAGTAATATTTCTTACCAGCTTCATCAGTTGGAAGAGTAGTTGGGATTTTATAACCATATACCACACTTTTCCAGATTTCCATACCAAGAGACATCAAGTAGGTATTCATTCTGATTTCCCAAAATGCAAAATCGTTTCCATTGAACAGAGGAGGTCTGGTTGAAAAAGAATCTTGAGTGGCCATACTTTCTGTGTGATGTTTCTTCCAACTGTTAGACTATAACTAAATAAACTTCACTCTAATACCAATTTTTGATACTCACAATAATACTGAGAGGAGGGGGTGAACAATATTGCAATAACCTTCTGTATTTTTCTTTCCTTTCAACCACTTAAGTCACGCTCCTTCTGTTGCATTATACTTTGGACTTAAGTCACACTCCTTGAGATNGGGAGGTGACTCGTTCTTTCACATTCTACTTCAGACTTCATCTCTTCACACTCCACTACACCATTTGTTGCACTAGTTCAAGGAAACTTGCATATTTTCATTTGTCCAATCTTCCACACACTCCATCTTAGTTCACTCTATCACTTGTCGCTTGTTCAAAACATCATCGTGTTGTGGCATAAACATATGATGAGTCATTCCACAATCATAGACAAGGGAATTTGTCACATTCCACTTCACTTTTTTACTACATCCTAGGTTATCCTCATATTCTGTGTGCACTCTTGGAAGACTCAATTCCTTATGTGATTTCTTTTGCATCGTTCATCCCTTCATCCTTCAATCCTTCTATGCACTTCTATTTTCACCCTTTCATGATTTCTTCTAGTAGTTCCATTTCATGTGGATATGCAATAGTACAATAGAAATAATCCTTTGACGCACTTCCTCTGCAAGCCTTCTGTGCACTTCCTCTACAATCCTTCCATGCAATGACTTCCTCTGCAAGCCTTCCACACACTTCCTTTGCAAGCCTTTTGTGCACTTCCTCTGCAAGCCTTCGACACACTTCCTTTGCATGTGTGCCAAATTTACGCCATACTATCTGTGAACGATATTGCATGTGACCTTGTTGACATCAATGACAACATATACTCAACAAAAATTAATTGGAGGAGATTACCTAGCCAAGATAGTGAATGGGTAGCAATAACAACATTACAAGTTTGTGGTATTTTCTTTAGATGTTGTGGACATTCCAATCATGGTTTTCCCCTCAAAAACATCCCATTTCTTCTAATTTAGCAACAACGAACCTATAGCTTCCACATGATCTTTCCTCATGACTTCATGGGATTCTCTTACCATTTATAGGCATAAAGAATTATGGCTTTACACAAGGTTTCTTCATACCAAGGAAAATTAGAATGGGAGGGGAATGGGTATTGGAAAAATGGAAGAATGGCACAAAAGGCAAGAAGGGACATTTTCATTGCATGGCCAAATATGGATTTGAGAGATTTGTAGGGAAGCATAGACAAGAAAGGTTTTACCCCCAAAGGACAAATGTCAAGTCAAATCACTCATGTACCATCTTTTCTCTTCCACTCTTATGGTATCATGGTACTCTTGTTTCTTCTCTGGAAACCTTTTTTGGTGGATTTATATTATTCGGTACATTTGTTTTACTCATGCTTTTACATACATACGAACACCATGGAAAACATAAAAATCACACCATAATCCTAGCTCACCTTGGGGACTAATACACATTTTCTAGTTGGGCCTTAGCCTTGGGCTCCATGCCAGGAATATTTACAATGTCATTATATACACATGAAATCATTTAAATCAACCCACATGACTTGCCTCCCATCTCATAGTTTGAATAAGATATTATTAACATACTTTAAGTCAAGGGTCAAAACTGTGATATTACATTCCCTCCCGCTTGGAATAACACTTCCCTTGATGACCTTTCTCAAGCAGTGAGATCAAGTCTCGATTATTTGGCTACATCCACAATTCTGTCTTATCCATTGCAAACTTGTCATTGTTGGATATCTTGAAATACAATGTTAAATAATTCCTTTCACTTCCTTAAGATGCTTCAAAGGCCTTAGCATTTCTCCATATACCTATAGCACTCATTAAAGGAAAATATACATGTCATAGCCATTTCTATGCAACAATTATTCCATCCATAGGAATTTTTGTTCATAACTGAAGCAATTTTTTTTCAATTAAACATTGTTCCTTCTAAACAATACATTGGGTAATCTTTCATTACAAAGGATTTAACATGTAAGAAGGGTGTAGACTTCTAGAGATTTATTGCTAGGGTTTCGCACTGGAAACCTCAAAACAATTATTATCTCAAGACAATCAAGGCATAGTAGAAGGTTCCCATGTCATCATAGTGGCATCATCCCTAATATTTCAAGATTATAGCATCGATCATCTACCCTCACTAGACTAATACATCATCTCACTTGTATCACAAACATACAATCACCATGAGAAATTATCATTAAATTATCAATCATATTTTTGAACTTGTTTCATATAGTAATCAAATTTAACAACTATTAGATCTCTCTCATAATGTTGGCCTTTGAATGCAATAGTAACTAGTCTTTATTATGGGATTACTCTCATGTCCATGTCCAAGCCAACTCTACTTGCAATATATCCTTCTTGCCATATTTCCATTCAACTAAAAATAACATGAGTATTTATGCATACAACCTTTTGTTACTACATTCCGAGCATTTGAAGTGTTTATAGAACTACATCACACCATTGATTCAATCACTTTTAGTGGTTAACATATCTAATTGCAATACAACATTGTTTGTCATATATGCATTATCAACACAAGCATGCATTCTCACAATACAACTAACATGTGCAATTGTATTAATCTTTGCATGTATTTATTTATGTATATGTGCAACACAATTTCTCTTTACATGTATTTATTTATGTATATGTTGTCAATATTTGTCCCTATAACAACTATATGGGTAGGGGTTGTATGCAAGGATTGGTTACATTAATATTTGTTCATTTAATATATTTGTTTCTCCTATCTAGGATAGGTTAGATTTGATTTGATTTCGTGCATTTAGTATAGCTCATAATTGCACACATTGCATTTTCGCATTCCACCAACCACGCATACCCTCTCTTACCAGTAATGGCTAGTAGACCAAAATCTAGATGGGACTCCTATCACAAACATTGTGAAGTCTAATTGGGACTTAATATCGGGGAGCACCCTTGTCTACTGAAGGGAATTTCACCTATGTCAACACATCAATAAAGCTATAACATTTTGTGGTATTCTAGTTCTTTTTTTGGCTATTTTGGTTGCAATCTGTCATTTCTATAGTAAATCTGGGTAAAATATATTATTTCTACTCTCGATATTTCAATTTACTAATAAATAACACCATATTTGGTATCAAAGAACTTTCCCGATAACATAGTTTAGAGCATTTTTCCCCTTTAGGCTAGAGATGTGTTCCTATGTCTATAAATAACATAGTTATCTATCATTGAATGGGTAAATATGTGGTAGGGGAAGCATACATGTAGGAAATATAAGAGGTTTCACCTAGTTGGACACCCTTGTAACCCATCTTGATACTCTTTCGAGTAATATTGCATTAGACAACACCTGTGTATGGAATTTCACTTTCACATACCCTAGGGTATGTCAAAAGTCCATTAGGTTAGCTGCAACCAAATTTACATAAGTCGATCGACCATCTTGTTGATATAGTGTCACTAAGAGAAACACTTGGGAAGATTAATCTCTACACACTCTCTAGTACCTGGGTAATCGAGTAGTATGGCTAAGGGTATGGTCGAGCCTCCCTAGTTAGTGTCCTGAGAATTTGGGCTAAGTACTATTGTTGGACCCCACTCATATGTTAAAGTGTTATAGCACCTGGAACTCCCTTGTCCTTAGGACCTTCAAAATCCTAGTCCTTATTTCCAATCCATGAAACTCCTACATAAAAGGATGTATTGAGAATTTTTTCATTTACTCACTAGAAACCCTAATTCCTACCAAAAATCCACAAAATATTTACATAACCTACAGTATTGAGAATTTGAGCATTTTGTCAATGCAATATTATTCAGGTAGGAGTATAAATATAGGTCCTAACCACACCCTTATTTAGGAACTATATCAGTAGAATCCTTGTGTCATTTTTATTGTCATTGTATCACTCTCTAGTAATCCTTTTTGGTCGACCTTCTCACCCCTTACCAAGAAAATATCTCAATAGACCCAAAAATTAGTATTGATTTCCTTGATACCACTCTCTAGTAATATTTTTCTTATGGACCCCGATCTCTATGGATACTAAAGACAATGAGCTAAATACACATTTCTTCTCCTTGTAAACTCTATGTGACAATTTGCAACACAAAATAGATTGAACCCACTCCTTTGTTGAGAAAAACATTTCTTTCATTAATGCAAATCTCATGAAACTAGACTCAATCCCAAACTAGTTGTCCCAACTCATGGAAATGTGCATTCAATTCAAAGGTTATCAATACCAGGACCAACCATACCAACTGGAGGGAGATGATTCATCAAATCCCATGGGGATTCATTCTCACCCATTTTTGCATGACCCTATGACTCAGATGTGGCATTAACTCCCTAAAGAGGATATCAACAAATTTGATGGCTTCGACCCCACTCGTTGGTTCAGTTAGATGGAACATCATTTTTCCATGCATGGAATCATTGATGAATTAATGAAACTTCATTTGGGTGTTTTATATTTAGATATTGAATGCTATAAATGGTGGCAATGACATAAGAACTCCCACTGGGGTTATATTTCTTGAACACAATTTGTCTCAGATGTCTATGAATGATTTGAACAAACACTCATTATTTGGGCCACTCGACCAAGCTTAAATAATATAGTTCATCTTCATTTTTTAACAACTCTCTATCCACACCAAAGGCATGTCATATACCTTCTTTGAGGAATGATTTATCAGTGGTATAAAGGAATATATATGTGCCCAAGTCTTAATGGTTCACCCTACTACTTGATTGGAAGCCTCTCAAAGATATAGGGAATCCCAAAAGGTGTCAAATTCCCAAATAAAATTACCATCATTGATTCCCCATCCCTATCTGTTGGTTTAGTTCTCTCACTTCTTGGCTGACCCGGGTTCAGATCTCAACAGGTTTCCAACAAAACTCTCTAAAACTATCAACCCTCCTAGTAAACCAGAAGGAAATGCTGTGTGCAGAGTGCACAACACAATCTCACCCGAGATAACTTTAATGGTTGATTGCAATACCTAGGTGTTTGCAATATAGGAATGAATGGGGGTCTCGGAAGCATTATATCTTTCTTTATGCATTAAACTTTTTATTGATTAAAGTATTCTTAAGATTCATTCATCTTTAGCCTTATGCATGCATGCTAATACATCTAGTTAATCATTAATTCATAATATAATCATTGATAGAAATTAAACATTCAATAAACATCACATCGAACATGAGTTTTATTGTGGTTCACCCCCCCTGGGGCTACGTCCACAAATATTTGGATTCTCTGCTCTTTTATTCAATCTCTTGCAAACTCTTGCACTGCGTGCTTTACATCTTCAGTCATACAATATAGATGAGGGATAGAACCCTTTGTGAGGCAGAATATATCACACCAGGATCCACATCCTGTGACCTAACCCTCAAGGACTAGCTTATTCGACTCCTCTACAGGACTTAGTACAATTGACATTCCTTCAGATCAACTACTCAACAACCACCAACCCCTAACCTAGACCTCCTAGGTTCTTATTTATACTATTTTATAGGATTATATCCATTACAATCCTTATCAAAATCCCTAACCCTATCATGGTTAGGCGTTCTTGTCTTTTCGCCACGTTTCTTTTCCTCTTGCATGTTGCTTTTCCTTCTTTTTCTGCATGCTTCTTTCTTGCCACCTGTTCTTCTCCAAAAATAGGCCTACACCTAAAATAACCTTCCTTCTCAAAATAGGCTTGTGCCCAATAGGTCCCCAACACTGACATGTGTCTCGTCCCGATCCACTCAGGTGGTGCGTGCTCCCTGAATAGCCTCTTCCAAGCTGTCAAATTTTCCTTCTAATTCTTCCCCTTTTGCTCTAACTTGTGCAACTTTCCCTGTAATCTCTTCTACTCTCTGCACTATGATATGTTCCTTGAGAGACTCTGCACTCTCAACATGATCCTGAGCCATTATTGTATTTTCCTCCTCCAGTTCCACAATTATTTTCGTTGCTTACACTTAGAGAGATTCCAACTAAGCTTGCTTGGCCTACTTGTTGTTCTACGCAATCTTCCATTTTGTCTGCAGGGTCTTCATCTCTTGTGTGCCCTTCAATCGCTCTGTAATGCTCATGGAATTTTTTCATTGCTTCAACTCCTGGATTGCAGTGATGATTTCCTCTTCTTGTTAGTCTAGTTGTTGGACACTATCATCTTCCTCCAATGTCATCCATAGCTGCGCGGTCCTATCAAAAAGTCGTGTTACCTTTTTAGCTTCTTTCTCCATCATTGCCACTTGCAGGGCTACCTATTGTTCTCTTTCAGCTGTAAATTCAGGAGGAGTAGTTGGGGTTAACTTTTCATTAAGTTCCTCGATCTCCTTCTTATAGTCCTTGAGCGTTTGCACGATGATTTGGATTTGTAGTTCTCAGTAATAACAGTTTCAGGTCCCGACAACATAACCATTTGTTGGCACAGGGGAAAACCCAGGGTTCAACACTTACAACAGTGCACCAACAAAACCCTAACTACCGACCCTTTCGGCAACACCTGCAAAGCAGATAAAGTCTCACCCGAGGTAGAGGCAGGGGTGGTTGTAGGACTCAGATGTCTGCAACCTCAACTGGGACACAGATCTGTGATTCTAACACCTTAATAGAGCACTTAGCAGTTATAGTTCATTAATATTCAGTCTTAGTTTACATCACAGCTAAACCCTAATAATAGGATCAATGCAGTATTCACACAGATCCAATAGATTCAAGCACTAAGCATATCAACATAGATCAGATCTAGTATTCATTCATATTATTCAGCACTAAGCTATCACATTGGATTCTTCTAAGCATATATCAATGCACTAAGCATTTAACCACATAAAAAAGAGAACAACCATAAAGCACAAAGTAACCACAACGCAAGATATACGTGGTTCAACCCCACCCCGGGGATACGTCCACCAACTCTTCTTCTTTATTTCGTTCTGTCAATCTTCTACATGCACAGAGCCATGATATCTTACTCCGTAGAGGACAGGATATCTGCGCACACTCCGCTAGATCCTCCTTCCCTGAGATACAACACAAAGCCTCTTCACAATATCTTACAATCACTTGCACTTAGCCTTGCCAATCTCACACATCATGTACAAAGCATTTACAATCATTGCTTGCACTTAGCATAGCACCAAAAAGCTCTTCTCCCCCCTTTCTCTTACGTCACCTAGAATTCTATTTATACATTACAAAGAGGGCCTAAACATGGGTAAACCCATGGGCCAACATCCGCATACCCGTTACATAATCCCAAAACCCAAAAATCCCTAAAAAGGGGCCGAGATCCCGTGATCTCCGCTTCGACTTGCGCTTTGCCTTCGATAGCCTGTCGAAGTCCCAAAAATAGGTCAAACATGACCAAGGATCCTCAAAAACTTGGTCAAGGGCCAAAAGGTGGCTCAGGATGAGCCACATGTCAGTGTTGGGGGCTTGTTGGCAGCAGGCCGAGGCGAAAAAGCAAGACGATTTTGGGAAAGAAAGCATGCAGAAGGAAAGCGACAAATGGAAGGAAACACAACAAGTGCGCATGCAAGGAAGGTAATAGCTAGAAGGAAGAACAACACACACGCATGGGAGGAAGACCTAAATACTGTAGGGTTAGGGTTTTGGTAATGCATTGTAATGGTTGAAGAGCCCAAACTGTATAAATATCGATACTTAGGTATCATAGGAGGTTGGTTCTTACATTGTTCAGTTGGACTGATATTGGTAGATGATTAGTATTGTTGGTTTTTGTATTGCTCGGAGTATTGTTGCTAATATAGTAGTACGTATGAGTCGATGCAATAGGTAATGTTTTATGATCTATTTTATATAAGTTGTTGAGCTAGAGGAGAAAAATGAGGGTATATCTTGAGGGTTAGATCGCAAGCTGTGGATCCTAGTGCGATCTAGTCCACCTCATATAGATCTTACTCGACTGAGAAGGGTTGTAAGCACGCAGTGCTGGATATGCAGAACCATCATAATAAAGAGCCACGAGCCAAATATTTGTGGACATAGCCCAGGAGGGTGTGAACCACGGTAATATCCGTGTTGTGTGATGAATGAATGTATACATTTCCTGTCTTCAACAGTTATTATTACGTTGAATGAATGAGTTATTATATTGCTTGCTTAAATGTTGTTGCGATATTGAGGGAATAAGCTATGAGATTTACTGCACAGTCATGGATAACAGTAGGTTGCAATCACAAGTTATAATAAATGGTTCAGAATACAAACCCCATATCTCATGCTCAATCCTAGGCTGTAAACACATGAGTCTTACAACCACCCATTAAATCTATCTTGGGTGAGACTGCGTAGCGCATTCTGTGTGCTGTGTTGTCTTCTGGTTCACCAGGAGGCCGATAGTTTTAGAGGCTTTGTTGGAAACCCGAAAGACATGAACCCTGGGTCAATAAAAACTCATAAAGTATAAAGGAATAGCGATAACCAACACACACACACACACACACACACACACATATATATAACACATATTTATATTTTTGAGTTATTTTTTAAATTATTATTATTATTATTATTTTAAAGTTATGATTTTTTAAAGTGGAATTATGAGGTGGGAAAAGGGGGTAATGGTAAGGGGAGCACTAAGGGGTGTTATAGTGTAAATGTGAATACATGGTCTCTAAATCTCAACCATTATTGGAATCATCATATTGGTCCAATGAGTAGTTATATAAATAAAATAACCTTAGGGAAACCATAGAATGAAACACATTCACCCCTTAAAGGTTAAATTTATCATAAATTGCTTAAATCCCTTAGAAATATGCTTGATTTTGTTTATACGAATATATCTATGTCAATGTGACTGTTTCTAAAATAATCACATTGATGACTTACGAAAAAACAATATAAATGCATTAAGCCTAAAAGATATTTCTAGTGGTGAAAAACATGCATGCAATTAAGAAGGAATGAAAGGAAGGTCATTAGAAGTGCTAATCATTCTAGAGGATCAATCTAGGGTAAGATTAAATCCCTTTGGGATATTTAATAGGAGGATTCAAATCATATAAAGAGTTGGTGGAAATTGTAACAAAATAGACAGACAATTCTGCACATAATCAAAGTTGGAATAAAATTTCGAAGACAAAAGGTGGTGTCTAAAGACATTGTTACAACACTTAAGTAAAGCGCACTGTGATGAGAACATCACAATGCATATTGGACCTTGATATATTCATATGATATCAATTCTATCACTTGATTCTAATGACCCAAGGGGTCTTTTATTTATAGCCTCAATATCTAACCTACTTCCATGAAATCGAGAGGATTTTGTCCACATATAACTGTCGGTTTTTAGAGTCGAATCGAATCCATCAATACGCGTCGTTGATTCGAATTGACAAGGATGGTATATATGAAATTCCATGCGTCCAACTCATAGTCAATTTCAGGGTTGGTCGATCCACTACCTGACTATCTTCAACTGTTGGCCGATCCACTGCCTGACTATCTTCAATTGTTGGTCGACTATCCGACCGACAGGAATTTTGACTACTTGACTAACTAATGTAGAGATAGGGTCGATTGCCCAACCAATTGTATCCATATGTAGGTTGACCACTCGACTGACTAAATCCAAGAGAAGTGTGATGAACCATCAAAGCTTGATGTTCCAACACCCCCCATCAACAATTGTCTTTGGATATTCAAGAGGCAAAATTATGTCCTTAAGACACCCCCCCATAATTGCAACTTCCTAAATCTGAAGCATTGTATGGAAGCTTGATAAATCTAGCTTCAGATAACTTAGTGAATATATCAACAACCTGATCATTTAGTCTGCAATATTCAAGAGAGACAACATTCTCATGAACCAATTGTCTCAAATAGTGAGCATGGAGCTCAACATGCTTCATCTTACTATGGGTAATAGGATTGCCAGCAACTTGTATGGCAGCTTGATTATCATAGTAGATTGTGGTCAAGGTCTGAATAGGAAAGCCAAGTTCACCTGAAATTTGCAAAGCCATAGATCCATACTGCTTCAGTACCTGCTTGAATGATGCCACGATACTATGCTTTTGTAGTCGACAAGGAGACTACCTTTTGTTTCTTGCATGACCACACCAACGTTCTAGTGCTAAAGTAAAATACATAGCCATAAGTGGACTTCTTATCATCATTGTTGTTGTAACATCCCCACTATAATCCCCATTTCAATTAATGCATAATGTAAATATGAATATGGCTATGGCCAAGCGATTTAATATGCAAACTATATTTTCTGATTTTAATAAATATAATATGATACCCACTTTTGGGAATATGGACATGTTGGAGTTACTTCAAACACACATAGGACTTATTTTTCCTAAGGTTATTCCTTGTTTATTAGTCATAATTAGTCATTATCCAGACTCCTATATTTTAGGGGTGAATATTCCACCCAGAGAATATTCTCTTTCAGTTGACACTTTAGTTTGACTAGTTGAGTTGAGTTTAGATGTTGCATTGGTTTTGTCACCATGCAACATTGGGATCATCAACATGATAATTCGACCTTGCCTTGGTATCATCACCATACTGGTGCATTATCCTTGATTCCCTGAGTTAACTCCTCATTACTCTATGTTCAATTAGTTAACTGAAGTCTAGTTGACTAGTTAACTCAACTAGGTGGCATTTCACTCCCGTAACTGCTTGAGAGACTAGACTAGGTGGAAGTTCACTCCCATAAATGTTGGTGTGCATCTAGATCACTCTGGACCACCACTATGGTGCATTGGTTCTCCTCCAGTGCGCACTCATTGAGTTATACAAAGTATATCATGTGTAAATTATTCATTATTCATAACGGTTAATGATAATTCTTTCATTCTTTCTCTCCTTCTTCTTTCTCCTTTTCTCTATGAAAATGTGTGTATAATTGTTTAGCTAGATCTATTTTGTGTAGGTTCAAACCATTTACATGGTATCATATCCAATGGACAACTAAGAAAAAGCTACACCAAAATGTTTTGCAGGTACAAAAGATTGAAGATATCGAAAAGATGGATTTCCAAAAAGAATTCATTCTTACACCTTACAACTATTTTGCATGGAAGGAGAAAAGATACATACACCTCCGAACCAGAGGGTTGTACTTGTTAACCTTGAATATAGATACAGAACCGAAATCAACCATAGAAAAATCCAAGTATTTAAATCGCATGGATGAGGCACTTAGAACAATTTGCAGTCTTATTTCTCTCGATATCCTTTTTCATATATCTTCCTGTAAGACTCCCAATGAAGCTTGGAACACCTTGGAAGGGTTCTTTGGAAAACATGATGAGATGAGGGGACACATGTTGGAGGTGGAGCTGCTCACATTGGATCCAAAAAACTTCGATAATATCCAAGATTTCTTTACAAAATTCAAGGATTTATTGTCGCAACTCAAAGCTTGCGGGGTTGATAAATCGAAGGAGGAGAAACAATTGGTTCTTACCATTCTCTCCAATATTGGTCCTGAATTCTTTGTATTCATATCCACATTCCCTACTATCATATTCGCCTCCAGAGCCACCTGGAAGATGCCTTCTCTTGAGGACTTTATTGAATACCTAGCACAAGATCAAACCAAACTCATCAACATGGGCACAATAAAAGGACCAAGGGTGCATGCACTTACTGTGCATGATGGCAGCCAAAAATATCATAAATATAAATATAAATATAAACGGAAAGCTTATGGACATCCGAAGAAGGAAGGGTACACAAAACCCTTCACCGATGACTTCGGATCCAAAGGAGAAAAGGGAAGAAAAAGAGAGAAATGCACGTACCGTCACAAAGGATTCCATTCAGAATTCACATGCATGCAAAAACAAATAGATCTGATGTCTCAAATACTTCAGAAAAATAACCTTGGAGATCGCATCCCCGAGGGTGCTAAGAATAAGAAGATAGGAGATATGAATTCCAAGAATGGCAATTCTAACCATGCCTTGATTTCCATCAAATCCTCTCTCGATGCTTGGATCATTCATTCAGGAGAATCACATCACATGGCTACCTCAAAAGAAGTATATTCTTCTTTGGATGCATGCAAAGGTCCTCCTATTCTGATGGGGGACAACTCTTCTATCGAAGTCACCGGCAAAGGAAGGACTGAACTCACCAACGGAAGCTTCAAGAATGTGTTGCATGTTCCCAAGATTTATGTCAACCTTCTCTCTGTGTATCAGATGGCGAATTCCAACACCGGAAAGAAAGTCATATTCACACCAAATTCCGTGGGCATCTATGACATGCAAACCAACTCCAGGGTTTCTACCGGTGAGGTAAATCATCAGTCTAGATTGTATACATTTTCTGAATTCGTTGAACCTATTTCTGCTTTACTGCTTACTCATGCTGATGAAAGTAGTAGGATATGGCACGAAAGGTTTGGACATTTGAATTTCATATACATGCAACAACTTAGCAAGCACAGATTGGTTGATGGTCTACCAAACATCCATTTCTCCAAGGGAGTATGTGAGGGATGTGTTCTCAGAAAACACCCTCAAGAGAAATTCGACAAAGGAAAGTCACAGAGAGCTTCCGCACCTTTAGATTCGATCCATAGTGACCTCATGGGTCCTTTTCCGCATCCATCCATCAACAAAATGAGGTTTGTTCTCATTTTTGTTGATAATTTATCACGTTTTACTTGGATCTACTTTCTCAGGCAAAAATCTGAGGTCTTTCAACACCTCACAGATTTCAAAGCCCTGGTTGAGACACAGTCCAAAAAGAAGATAAAAGTCCTCCGAACTGATAATAAGGGAGATTATGTAAATCATGAGATCCATAATCTTTTCCATGAGGCAGAGATTAAGTTGCAACACACAGTTCACTATACTCTGTAGAAAAACAGAGTTGTTGAGCGGAAAAACCGATCTCTAAAGGAGATGGCATATTTCATGTTACATGCAAAGTCACTACCACAGAGACTATGGGCCGAAGCACTTAATTGTGCAACATACATCCAAAACAGATCTCCCCATAGTGCTATAGTGGGAAAACCCCCCTACGGACTACACTAGGGTTCTAAAGTGCAGGCAGAGCTAACTGTCTAAAGTCTCCTACTCTTAACCACTATCCCAAAAACACCCCACAATCATATATAAAGTACAAAGTATAGGGATCTGATAGTCTTACCTTGAACTCTGTTTCTGGTGTCGATCCTAATGCGTTCGGTCGCTTCTCGACTACAAATATCCTCCCAAGGCTAACCTGCATTCACCAAAAGACAAACAAGAAACTGTGAACATGCATTCTATATATGGATTAATGGGTTAGATGTCATAAAAAAATGTAAATCAATCATACAGATTAAACACATCATATGGCGGTACAACAAAAGTGCTTCTTTATATTAATCTCGTAATATCACTTACAAAATGAGATCGGTGACTGCTCCTCAAACCTAGTCCTGGGCTCCTCTTCACCAAGATCCAACTGCTTCCACGTATCCTTCTTCTCTCACACTTCTCTCTAGAGAATAGGCATAGGTTTATGGATGAGGAAAAAGGGCAAGAATGGGGAATTCTAGCTCAAACTCACAATGTGGCTACAAATTCTTGGGGCAAGGGGGGATTAGGAAATGGGTAGAGTTTCACTTCTTTGATGCTTCTCCTTGGAATGGGACCCCAACACCTTCTTTTATATGCCAAAAATATAGTTATTCGGTTGGGTGACGGGCTATGGGTGGTCAATTGGTTAGGAAACAACCCAAAAGCTTGTATTCCCTTGCAACTTTTTATTTTTTGCAACTTTTGTAGGTATATGCGGGTTGTAGTGGTGAAACTAGCATACGTACATGGGAAATAGTGGTGCAGATAGCGTACATGCACGGACAATAGTGGTGCAGGGCATGTACATCTTCAAAAATTTGTTTTTTATGAAGAGTTATTTAGTATTGGCTTGGAAAAAATAGTAAGTAAGATGGCCTGCTACTAGGTATGTATGTCTAGTGAAAATTAGGGTTATAACACATAGATATGTCAAGGATAAGACCCCCTACGAGGCTTGGAGCGGCCTCAAACTAGAAGTGACCCACTTTCACATTTTCGGTTCACGTTCATGGGCCCATATTCCCTCTGAAAAGAGGAAGGCACTTGATCCACAGAGCACTGAGTGCATTTTTGTTGGCTACCCCGATGGTGTGAAGGGATATAGACTTATTGACCTTTCCTCATACTCGATCATCATTGAGAGAAGTGTTGAATTCGAGGAAAGTGTCTCGCATGCACCTCGGTAGCCGCATGCAGACACCTTCACTCTTCCACCTATCCGAGATGATGAGCATGCAAATGCCGACTCTTCTTCATATGAGAGTTCTGATTCAGATGACTCAGATAATTCATATTTAGAGTCAGTATAGTTAGATGTAGATTCAGAGCATCCATATGTAGTTGCAGAGCCAGAGCAGAGGCCCAAGTGGGCACAGACTACCCTTCGGGAAGCAGGGGATCTCATTGGTGATCCAGCTAATACTAAGAGGAATCTATCTGATTTTGAGAAGCCTCCTATTACACTAACTTCTACTGAACCATTTCCCTCTAGGCATATTTTCTTGGTTTAGTCTTCAGATCCATAGTCTTATGGAAAGGCTGTTGGAAATCCCTTTTGGGAATCCGCCATGTAGGAGGAGCACAACTCCCTCCTCGAGAACTAGACTTGGGATCCGGTTCCCCTTCCTTCTGGGAGGAAACTGGTCAGATGCAGATGGGTCTACAGGACCAAGAGCGCAGCAGATGGAACGATTAGCAGATACAAATCTAGGCTCCTCACCAAAGGCTTTCAACAGGTTCATGGTATTGACTATGATGAGAACTTTGATCCAGTAGTGAAGATGGATTCCATACGATTGGAACTTGCCATTGCAGTAGCCAAGGGATGGGAAGTCCATCAGATGGATGTGAAGAATGCATTTCTTCATGGTGATCTCTTTAAGGAGATCTACATGGATCAGCCCCGGGGATTTATGCAGGACTCATCTTTGGTCTGTCGACTGAAGAAGTCACTTTATGGCCTCAAGCAGGCTCCGAGGGCATGGTATGCCAAGATGGACTCCTACCTGTTGTCACAGAACTTTGTACGTTGTAAATCAGACCTGGATGTCTACATGCTCGGGATGGCTGATTCACTTCTACTTTTAGTTATGTATGTCGATGATTTGTTGATCATCGGGTGCTCGACTTCAGCGATTGCTATGGTCAAGAGGATTCTACATGAACGGTTTTTGATGACGGACATGGGTCCTCTACACTTCTTCCTTGGACTCAAGATCAGTCAGGATGCATCCGGAATCAAACTGTCTCAAGCCAAGTATGTACGAGATCTCCTTGAGATATTTCACATGACAGACTGCAAGTATGCTCCGACTCCTTTCCTATCAGGAGTCAAATTTGAGGATGGCGGGGAGACTCCACTGGTTGAATTCACATTGTACAGACAACTAGTGAGGAGCTTGTTGTATCTCACACACTCTAGACCAGACCTCTCATATGCAGTTGGTGCAGTTTTCAGGTTCATGCAGGAGCCACATGAGATACATTGGAAAGATGCAAAGAGTATCATTCGATACATTCAGGGCACCATCATCTTTGGGATTCATTATGCAGCAGACTCTACATTAGATCTCATCGGGTTTATTGATTCTGACTGGGCTTACGATAGCACTGATCGCAAGTCCACATCTGGTTACTCACTTAGTCTTGGTTTTGGGTCTATTTGTTGGTCGAACAAGAAGTAAGCTACCATTGCTCTATATTTAACCAAGGCAGAGTACAGAGGGGTAGTTAACATAACCATTCAGGCTATGTGGCTACAACATTTTCTCACTGAGTTAGGCATTCAGTTTCATCGGTCGATCGCCCTATGGTGTGACAATCAAAGCACTCTGAAGTTCTACAAATATCGAGTTCAGAGGCAACATAAGAAGCACATTGAGATCCACATGCACTACATCCGAGACTTAGTGCACGAGGGGATCATCGACTTATAGTTATGTCCTTCAACAGAATAGCCGGAAGACATCTTCACGAAGACCTTCACTGAGAAAAAGTTCCATTCTCTGCGAAGTCATCTTGGAGTGAAGGACACAGTTGCCTAACAATTGTATTTATTCCTTTTACATACATTTTACCTTGAGGGGGGGGTTTTCCCATGAGGTTTTCCCCCTTTCCTCACTTTATTTTCACTGTATATTTTGTATTTGGGTATCTAACATGGCCTCGTTGTTGGGACCCATTCTTTATTTTTTTCATAGTGATGTTTAGGGGGGGTGTTGGAGTTACTTCACACACCCCCAGGATTTATTTTTCCTAAGGTTATTCCTTGTTTATTAGTCATAATTAGTCATTATCTGGTCTCCTATATTTTAGGGGAGAATATTACACCTGGAGAATATTCTCTCTTCAGTTGACACTTCAATTTGACTAGTTGAGTTGAGTTTAGATGTTGCATTGGTTTTGTCACCATGCAACATTGGGATCATCACCATGCAATTCGACCTTACCTTGGTATCATCACTAGACTGGTGCATTAGCCTTAATTCCCTAAGTTAACTCCTCACTACTCTCTGTTCAGTTAGTTAATTGAAGACTAGTTGACTAGTTAACTCAACTAGGTGGCAGTTCACTCCTGTAACTGCCTGAGAGACTAGACTAGTTGGCAGTTCACTCCCATAACTATTGGTGTGCATCTATATCCCTCTAGACCACCACTATGGTGCATTTTTGCTCCTCCAGTGCACACTCATTTAGTTATACAGAGTATATCATGTGTAAATTATTCATTATTCATAACGGTTAATTAGAATTCTTTCATTCTTTCTCTCCTTCTTCTTCTTTCTCCTTTTCTAGATCTACTCTATGCAGGTTCAACACATTTACAGGACATATATGGGGGTTTATTTATCCACAAGAGAGGGAATGTCTAGGAGTGTCTAAGAGTTGTCCAAGGAGGAAATTAATTATGGGTATTAATTCAACCTATATTTTTGAATTTTATTAACATTAGGACAACCTTCTATTTTACGGTTGATTGTATGATATCCCAATCATTATATACTTCTCAGGAGGTGGGTGTAGAATTCACCTCCATAGTTTTTGGAAGCATGGAGTTGTAGTACAATCAACATTTGCAAGAGTGAGTAGTCATTTGTCTTGGGAAAATAGATGAAATTTGTATGGAGGAGAATAGGTAGTTTTTCACATTCAATTTTAAATGAAAAACAAGCACGGAGCAAGGAAAAAGAGCACTAGAGCTAGACCAAGAAGGTTGGGTGAATTTTGGAGCATGATGAAGAGTTTTTGGAGCATTATGGAGCTGAATATTGAAGAGCCAGGTTGTTAGGCCTAGAGAGTGAACTCTTGGGTGAGTTGCACTAAAACAACAATTGTTTATTATTGTTTTCTTGGTAGTGAGTCCCCTTGAGTTCATAGTAGAGACATTCCTGGTTACATATGCCAGAGACACCCTGATAAATGAATAGGATGCCCGATGGACTAAGGGCAGTGGAGGGACACATTCCTTGGGTTGGGCAGTTCAAGAGAAAGAGAGATGGAGTAAATTCGGGATAGCTGCAGGGTAATACCATTGGATTGTTTGGATTTGAGTTTTGAGTGGATGGTGATAGGCACACTTCTCTTATGGATTCCTATCCCCAACTCGAGGGTTACTTTATATTGAGATTTGGAACAAAAATTCTATGGTTAGGTGGATCTTCCTTCTCAAGTAATTGGTTGCACAAACTTTCTTTAGAAGATAAGTGTTTATCTATTGTTTGAGTTTTCTTATGAGTCTTATGGATGTGAATTTTATCATGTGTATGAGAATGGTTTTATGTTCTATTGTAATGAATATTTAGGTTGCATTGTGTTCATTTAGGACGTTGTAGATTCATTTAATTATGAGTACCTGCTTTTAGTTAAAAATGTGTTTAATTTGTAGTTGGTAAGCTACAGGAATTAATCAGTAGAAGAAATTTTCAAATTTATTTGTACTTTCCACAAGTAATGTTCCTTGGTTAAAATGGGGGATGGTATAGTCACCCGCCCAATCAGAGTCGGTAAAGTCAACCAACAAATATGAACTCCAACAATACTTGATACCAAAATGAGTGGTACCCTTTAGATAGCGAACAATTTGTTTGACTGTTTTCTAGTGGCTTTCTTTGGGGTCCTACATAAACCGAGAAACCACACTAACAACAAAGGAAATGTCAGTTTGATTATGAGTAAGATAAATAATACTGTTGACCAGTTGTCGATAAAGTGTAGCATCAATTGTAGGTGTTTGACATGTTTTGATGAGATTTACTCTTGATTGAAAGGAGTAGCATAATGCTTACAATCAACGACCTTAAAACGTGTCAAAAGATCCATCACATATTTAGATTGAGAAACGAAAAAGGCATCACATAGTGGTAATACTTGAAGACACAAAACATAGTGCCAAGTACCAAGATTTATCATGTCAAAGGAGTCAGCAAGTTGTTTCTTCAATATAAGGATGAGATCATTATTATTGCCACTAATGAGAAGATCATCTACATATACAACAAAAATCAAAGTGTCTCCATTGGTATGGAGTAAATAAAATTTGTGACCAAATTCACAACGTTTGAAACCAAGTCAAAGAAAGAAACTATCAATATTAGTATACCAAGCTCGAGGAGCCTGCTTCAAACCATAAAGAGACTTCTTGAGTTTACAAGCCAATTTAGAATATGTCACAAAACAAAGTGGCTATTCCATGATTTTTTTTAGATATCTCTCCATGAAGAAAGGAACTCTTCACATCTATCTGATGGATTTTCCATCCAAAACGTGAAGCAAGGGAAAGAATCAGTCAAACACATTTCATATTTGCAACATGGGAAACTTTTTGAGTGTAGTAGATACCTTCTTGTTGAGAAAATCCCTTTGTGACTAGGCGTGCTTTATGTCACTCAAAAACACCTTCATAGGTAAATTTGGTCTTGTAGACCCATCGAAACCTCACAATGTTCTTTCCTTGAGATGAGGGAACTAAGTCCCATGTGTGATTCTTTGACAAAGAATCAATTTATGTCTGCATAAAATTTTCCTATTCATGTCATCCTTGATCAAACATCACTGACATCAGCTCCAACAACTTCATTTGTCTTAGCATCCCATCTCGGTAGATAAGAAATAGGTAAATTATTGCTCCTTGCAATAGGTCGATCAAAATTCGAAGAGATTTCAATCAACACAGACGACGGACTGGTCAAAATAGAGATAGATAGACTATTCGATGTGGAGGTCAACAGTTGAGTCGAAACAGGAACAAAGTTTGACTATCTAGTAAAATGACTGAAAAAAGGAACATGAGAACCAATGTCGGAGACAACATCAAATCGATAATCCTACAAAAATCCAGAGGAGGCATTCAACAACTTGATGTCAAAAAAATTGTCATCAAGCCATACATTTTGTCTGATAAGGATTTTTCATTTGACATGATCAAACAGACGATAGGATTTCGACTCTTCAAAGTATCCCATCACGATGCAAGAATGACTCTTTGCATCCAACTTCTTTCTACAATCATCGAAGATATGAGCCTAGGAAACACATCCAAACACACAGAGGTGGTCGATTGAAGGCTTATTTCCACACCATCATTCCACTGGATTCATGGAAGTAACAACTCAAGTCAAGATGTGATTGAGCAGATAGTTTGCACAATATGACTCTTCAACCTAGAAGCAAGGAGGAATGTATTTATCCTGCAAAATACATCTATCCATTTCGACTAACGTCTTATTTTTTCATTCTGCGATTCCATTTTGTTGAGGTGTGTAAGGAATCGACCACTACCAATAAATAATATATGAAACTAGGTATTCTTCAAAAGGTTGATTTACATACTCACCACCATTGTTTGATCTCAAGAACTTCATGGGTCGACCACATTTATTTTCAGCAAAGGCTCGAAACTCCTTAAACTTTTCAAAGACAAGGTTATTATTCTTCATAAAAAAGACCCATCTAAAATGATAAAGATCATCAATGAAAGTAAAAATAAACCTTGCACCTTCCAGGGAAGCTATATTGATGCAGTGAACATTACTATGAATCAACTCTAGTAGGTTATGTGCTCACCACACTTTTCCAGAGTAAAAAGGTTCCTGATGATTATTTCCAAGCACATATCCTTTATAAACTCCTTCAGGGGGGAACACTTTAGGTAGACCACCAATCATGTTCTGAGTTTCCATCAACTATAGACATCTAAAACATAGGTGTCTGAGTTTTTCATGCCAAGTTCAAATTCACTCATTAGAGTGAGAAACAAGAGAATTCAATTCACTATTAGGTCAAGTCGTGTCACATAATTTATACAAACTATATGTCGGGTTAAGAAATCCTTTGGAAATAATCGAATTAACTTTCTTCAAATCACAAACATATAACTGATCTGGAAAAAATATTCCATAATATTACCTATATGTGTTAACTGAGCAATAGAAAACATATTGTCACGTAGGTTTGGCACGTGATAGACATCGACAATTCTCCCACGTCGAAAGACAACATCACCCTGACCAACAATATCTAGAACAAAATCATGAGCAACATAAATATTCCTCTCTTTGGCTTCATCCATGGATATGAACAAGGAAGCATCGTTATCCACGTGATGGGTGCACCCATAGTCGACTACCCATTCGTTCTAAGTAGAATGAGACAACAAGGAATGAGAATTTCTGACTTGGAAGGTGAATATATCAGCAGGTCGATGTTCAACTGACATGTTTCCTTCAAGGCGTTTAACCTTCTCCTCTAAATTGTCTCTCTTCTTATAGAATATTTTCTCCACATGTCTAGTATTTCCACAATACTAACATGTATTCTTATTTTGAATTCTCTAGGGTGAATCTATCTCTCCCTTATGTTTTTGGTTGTGGCATCTGGGTCTCTGTGTATAGGTATCAAATCGTACTCTTTCCCTATGATCCAACTTTCTCTTTCCCTTGAGCAAGTGGGCTTGATGTTTACCACTAACATTTCCTTCTTCAAGCAGTCTGTGTTGATTAGTAATCAAAAGGCCACATAAATTTTCAAAGGTATAATCCTTACCATATTCCCTGCGTGCTTTCCAATTGGTATGGAAAGTCGAAATGAACATGTCGAATAGTGTTCTCAAATTAATCAGGACCAACTCGATGATTTTTCCATCCTTCTTCTAAAAATTATTTCCACATTCTCCCAATTTCAACTAGAGTTCTTTGACACACACAAAATAGTCCTCTATTCTATCAAAATAACGAGGATCGAGATATATCAACTCTTTCTCCAATTGCATGACGTGGCTCTCATTAACTTGGTTGAACAAGGACTTCAAATTATTCTATACGTGTTCACGACAGTCTATTCCACTGAGGTGAAACCCCATCTCCTGCGAAATATAGTTCGTGATGACCCCCACAACCTCATCCTTCTTTCCATCAACAATGGACTTCTCATGATCGTTTATTGGATTTGGAATCACAATATTTGTATACTTCCACAATCCTTTACTCTTCAATAGGGTTTCCATGTCTAGTTCCCATACTACATAATTTGATTTGTTCATAACAACATGATCAATATTTGAAGCCATATTCGATATCTAGATAGAAAGTTTTGTTTCAATAAGTTCCAATCGAAAAACCACCATCCCAGAGTCAATAAGACAACATATATGACTCAATAAGGTTTGCAGATAACATGCAAGGTTTCCAACCATCATATTTAATGCCATGTTGTGGAAAGGGGTGGAACCTGTAACGAAATAGACAGACAATTATGTAGATAATTGAAGAGGTAATAAAACTTCAAAGACAAAAGGTGGTGTCTAAAGACACTGTTATAGCACTTAAGAAAAGTACAATGTGATTATAACATCACAGTGGATATTATACCTTGATATATCCATATGTTATCACTTCGATTTCTTAATGATAATGACCCAAGGTGTCTACTATTTATAGCCTCAATATCTAACCAACTTCCATGAAATCAAGAATATCTTGTCCACATATAATCGTCAATTGTTAGAGTTGACTCCATCAAATTCATGTTGTCAAGTTAGATCGACAAGGATGCTCGACCTGAATTTCCATGCACCCAACTCATAGTGAATTGTTGAGCTGGTCGATCCACCACTCAAATACCTTTTACAGTTGGTCGACTGTCAGACTGAAAGGCATGTTGACTACTTAACCGACTAATGTAGATATCTGGTCAATCTCTCGACAGACTGTTTCTAGATATAGGTCAAACACTCGACTGAATGAATCCAGGAGAAGTGTGATGAAACATCAATGCTTGATGTTAAAACAAGTGCAGAGTTGTGATAAGCCTCCAAGAATGATCCACATCCTAAAATATCCTACACACTTAGTTCCAAATTCCTAGAAGAGAAGACTTTCCCCAATATCCAATACAAGGGTGTGTGTGTGTGTGTGTGTGTGTGTGTAAAATATACCAAATAAAAACTAGATCTAATATTGTAAGAATAATACAATAAAAATTTAGAGTAGAGAGACACTAGTTCCCTCAGTGGGAATGATACCTCCCTTGAGGTTGTAGGGTTGAAACTTCCAAGGTATGAGTATAAATGTGCCAATGAAGATTCCTTATGATGAATAAATCAAACGTGCAATATTGGAGTGAAGCTATCGAAAGGATATCCCTATGAATATGGTAGAAATGTTAGGTGGGAGCATCCCTAAGGGATTGAGAGAGGTGGGAGAAGTTTAGTTGTTAGTATGAATGTGTACCTATAAATTATTGGTTGCAACAATAAAAGAAACCCAAAGTTCCAAAGACTTTACAAAGAGGAATTAAATGGAACAAATAGGTATGAGAGTGACCTCAAGGTGTAATAAAATGTTAGGTTAATTGTTGGAGGGTCCAAGTTGTATGAAACTATCATACCACATTTGTTGATTTCATGCTGAAAATTTGGTACAATGGGGTTTTAGGCCCAAACAAACTCTCTGTTATGTGACTTATGCATTCATAGTTGCAGCACTGTAAGGAAAATCTAGGTACACTCAATACCAAGAGATCGAGTAGGGTCTTTAGGGGTTTGACTCAAATTGGATCCATAAATAATAAGTCTAAAATGGGTTTCGATAGCTATCTATAGCATCCTCGGTTTTAATCCCCCTGAATTATAATGTAATTATATAAATTTGAATTAGGTCAATGAACCGATGTGTTGGGGTGAAGAGCTCGTATTGATCTAATGTGGTCTGGGGCCGAATTGGATATTATGAAAATTGAAATAATTAATAAAAGTAATAATTGTTGGTTGCGATACAAATTATATGAAGAATGATGGGGGGTTGTGACTCCACAAGAGAGAGGGTTCCAAGGGGGAATGATTCATGGGTATTAACCCAACCCACACTCTTGAAATTATTATCATTGTGTATAACCTTCCATTTGATGTTGAGTGTTCCTAAATCCAATAATTTAAACTCATGTAAGAGGGTGGGTGTGAAGAGTCAAATCACATATTTATTGGAGACCATGGGGTGAAGTCCAACCAGCTTGAGGAAGAGTATAAGTCAATTCAAACAAGTAAGCAAGGAAAAAAAGGGAAAAATCGTATGGAGATGGGAGACAATTTTTACAGGTATATTTTTTACAAGAAGAGAGAAGTTGAGTGTTGGGAAGAGCACCATCCATGGTGTGCTTGAAGGAATCCATTATTTGGATGTGGTTATGCTGGAAAAGAAGCATTTGTGCCCGCAAAATGGGTTGTAAGACTATAGAGCATTTTTGCTATTGAGGAAATGACTTGAGAGTCTTGTGAATCTTGTTGTGAGAAATATTGAAGTAGTTAAGAGTTTCTAGAGTCCCCAACTGAGATATTCATGGCCAACCGAGTGCCCTAGGGGCCTTGCTAAATGAATAGTACAAATCGAGGTACTATGAATAGTGAAGGGGGTACATTCCTTGGGTAGTCCAGGTTGTGGTGAAAAGGGAGAGAGAGAGGAAGGATTGGAACTACTGTGGGAGTAGAACTTGGGTTTTGGGGATGTTGTGTGTGGAGAGTGGACAACCAATGGGATATATTTCCTTGTGGATGGATAGCCTTAGCTCGAGGGTGGCCTGATATTGATAGAAAATGAACAACAATGCCTATGGATGGGTGGTTCATCCTTCTTATACATCTAGTTGGTTAATTAGTATCAGATAAGTGTTTCTATTATGTTCTTATGTTATTATGTTGTGTAAATGGTTTATATGAATGTTGTGTGTTTGTTTTTTTCTTGAACAATTGCATTCATGTTTTAATATAAGTTGTTAGATGCATTTAGAACTGTGATATAAGTCAAATGGTTAAATCTATGTGTGATCTATAGATGGTAATATACATGGAATTAATTAGCAGTTAATCTTTATTTAATGAGTTTCCACACGTAATGTTTCTCAACTGTAGGTTGGGTACGTTACATTGTCAACCCAAATTAGGGAAGCCTAAGTTACCATGGACCCAATTAAGGGGCTTGCATCCCAAACTAAACCAATAAAGTTATGAAATTATCCAAGAGGATTCCCTAAGGGTTAAATTAAGTCAAATTAACAACCAATGGATAGAGACTAAAGGGAAGAAATGAACCTAGGGAACTCACCTAAGAACTAGACATCCCAGAGAGGTTCCATGCCTAGGCCAAGATGAGAGGGAATCCAAGAAGGTGATCCATCACATTAGAGTAATGGTTGATAGGTATTGTATCATCATTGGGAAAGGCATATATGGAAAAGGCATACGTATGGACTACACAAGGCACCTCTTGGTGGGGAAGAGTATGTGAGTATGAATGTCATATGCTACATTGTGTCTATATTGTAGGAGATTATATCCATAATATGAGAACAATAATGATTTTCAAGGAAGGAGAGAAGTAAGGAAGTGCATAGGATTAATCTAAGGGTCCTTGCAGTAGAAGCCAATGCCTAGATGTCACAAGGAAATCCTCTAGTAGTTGGGCCATAATATCCATCAATACATGGAAAGGCCCACATGCATTGAGAATCAAATAAAGGTGAAGCCACAAGGGTTCCCCGTGGATCATTATGATGTTAGACACATAATATAAGAAAATAGAACTAAATATCAACAAGCAATTAAGGCATATCAAGCAATAATGTCAAGATAGGGGAACAAGCGAGATTAATTACTATGTAACAATGATAACAATTAAACTATGAATATGCATATGAAAAAAAATATAAGTATCATGTGACTGATAAAACAACTAGATTATGTTTTTATAAATAAACAATCCCAAAGTATCATGTCAATGAAAACAATAACTAGAGCATTTAGTAAAGGGAAAGTAAATGAAATAAAACAATGAGCACTAGAGGTAAGAGAGTGATACTTTCACATACCTGTATGAAAGATCTAATGGTGTATGCATATGATGAAATGAACTAGGTATATATGTCATAAATGTTAACAACCTTCCTTGATAAGGGTAGGGTTAGCACACTAACTCTTAGGGAAAGGATAGAGTTTAGGCACAAATGGAGAAAGAGAGGTGATGATTCTAGGAGGATTCTAACAAAGGAATGAAGAGAAAGGAGAAAATGTTGGCATGGTGTTGGGAAATGCGTCATCATTAGTATAAGATACAATAATAAAAGGAAAACAATAAAGGGGGATATACCTTTACATTTTTATTCTTTCCCAAATGTATCTCCTCAAGATTGGGTTATGCGGTTCTTCCCTAGCACTAGTCCTTATTCATCACGAGTTGTCATGGTCCTCGAAAAACAAGTCACTTGGTGCATTTGTCCTAACTTTCAATCTCTCAAAAAAATAACAGTTAAGAATAAGTTCCCAAATCTCATCATTGATGACCTCTTGGATGAGCTCAAGGGTTCTCAACTCTTCACCAAACTTGATCTCCATTCTAGCTATCAAAAAATTTGCATGAATGAGGTATATATTCTGAAACTACTTTTTGTACTCATTAAGAACATTACAATTTCTTGGTGATTCCCTTTGTCCTTTGCAATGTGCCTTCCACCTTCTAGAGTCTCATGAACAACATATTTCAACTCTTTCTCTGTCATTTTGTCCTCATATACTTCGATGACATCTTGATCTATAGTAAAACTTGGCATTCCCATGTCACTCTTATGTATCAGGTCTTACAACTACTTGTTAATTGTCAACCATTTATCAAGAGTTCCAAATGTGCCTTTGGTGTCCCTAAGGTGGAATATTTGGGTCTTATTGTTAGTAATGATGGTGTATGTGTGGACCCAAAGAAATCTAAATCAATGAAGGATTGGCCACATACTAAAAATATTAAATGTTTATGAGGTTTTCTTGGTCTCACTAGTTACTACAAAAGTTCATTAACAACTATTGTAATATTGCATCTCCCCTCATCGCCTTGCTTAAAAAAAATGCTTTCAGCTGGAATGAAGCCGCAAATCAAGCCTTCTAGTATTTGAATAATTCTATGTGTACAACCATAGTACTCACTTTGTCATACTTAACTAAGTCCTTTATTTTTTAATGTGATTCCCTTGGTAAAGGAATTAGAGAAGTACTCGTGCAAGAGGGAAGACCATTTTCCTTTACTAGAAAAAACCTATATGAACAACGCTTGGGAAAATCCACCTATGAAAAATAAATGATGGATATCTAGAATCCCTATATTCTTAGGAAATGTTTCCATATTAAAAAATATCATTCTATCTTGAAATACTTCCTGGATCAAAGGATTTTGTTTTGCAAGAAACATAAAAGGGTCACCAAAATTTTAGGATATGATTATGAGATAATTTATAAGAAGGGAAAGGAGAATGTGGTAGCATATGATCTCTCTTAAAAGTATGAAGAAGAAGGTTCCTTCTTTTCACTATCCTTCATCATAGAAGATTGGTTGAATGAGGTCCACGAAGAATGGTTCACATATCCCAAGATTTCCCACATAATCCAAAAATTCAAATGGAACCCTATGCATATCATGGATACACTTGCCACAATAAAGAGAAACACTATAAAGGGAATCTATATTTGAAAAAAAATTCCACATTTAAATCAACAGAGTTATCTAAACACCACACATCTTCAACAATAAGTCATTCCATATTTCATAAAACATATGAGCAAATCAAACATTCATTTTTTTGGGAAGGCATGAAGAACGACATCCACACTTTTGTGGAAAAATGTGACGTTTTCCAATGACATAAGGGAGAAACAATGAAAACTCCAATCAAACTACAACCTTTACCCATTCGTCCAACTATATGGATTTACATTTCTATGGACTTCATTGCGGGGTTACCCAAATCCGACAATACATCTATCAGTGTGGTTGTGGTTCACTGCCTTTCCAAATATGCACATTTTTGTTCTCTACAATACTCCATTAAAGATTCCATGGTATCTCAATTCTTCATGGATAATATATTTATACTCCATGGTATTCCATAATCTATTGTAATGGATTGTGATCCCACTTTCACTAGAAATTTCTAGCAATGATATTTTTGTCTCTAGGGAAATAAAATGCATCTTAGCACTGCTTGTCACCCCCAAATTTATGGTCATATTTAAGATGTCAACAAGTGTTTGGAAGCATATTTGAGGTACTTTAATTCAAAATGACAATCCCAATGGGTTTAGTGTTTACTGTTAACAAAATGGTGGTACAATACAACTTTCCATGGCACCACTTGAATGAAACCCCTTGAGGATGTCTGTGACCAAAATCCCCCATCAATATTGTACTACTTACTTGGAGACTCTAAGGCATAGGAGGTTGATAAAACCCTCACATATTGAGTTGAAATTCTCCACACTCTCAAAGATAGTATGGTCATGGATCATAATCAGATGAAGTATTAGGTTGATCAACATCATTTTGAACTCCATTTTAAAGAAGGGGATTATGTGTTCCTTCATATCCATCCTTATAAGAAGAACTCCCTCAAAGATAACCACCACCGTAATCTTACTCCAATTTTTTATGACCAGTATAAGTTCCTAAAATATATTGGGCTAATGGATTACAAATTAGAACTTCTGAGCCACTCTAAAATTCATCAATTCTTTCATTTCTCCTTAAAGAAAGTAGTTGGATCTAATTTCTATTTTCAAACTAGCCTTCCAAAACTGGATGAAGAAGGTTCCATTTGGTTACATCTTGAGGTTGTCCCTAACAAAATAGATCATCATCTTTGCCAATGCACTATCCAGGAGGTCTTGATACAATGGAAGGATACATCACCAAAGGATGCCACATGGGAACTAGTAGATATCCTTCAACATTTCTGATGCAAGCCCCCTACCTCAACAGGGTTCTGCGACCTCCCGGTCTCTAGATCCTTCTTCTTCTGAGTCGAAATAGCTCTTTGGGCTCCTGTTGGAACCCTTTGAAAAAATCCACAAGTCCCTTTGTCCTCTGGCACATGCCTTGAGAAAACCTATGCACGCGCTCAACTTTCGACGCTCTTCTATGTTCTGAACCAACACACCTTTCGCGTTTCGAGGTTTCGGGACTCCTACATGCAAGCTTTCCCAGGCTCCTTGTCCCTCCAACTCCTAGTCACCGAAACGGTGAAAGCGATTAACGACTCTGGGTCCTCCCTTAGCCTCCGAATGTTTTCGGTTTTTTGTGTTTCACGATTTCGCGATTCCGGCTGCAGATGATTCTAGGTCCTTCAAACTCCCGGACCCCAGAATGCTAAAATCTACCCATGACCACGGTCCACTTTTCAGGATTTCAGAATCCGCGATTTCACGATTCTGGCTGTAGACGGTTCTTGGTCCTTCAACCTCCCGGGTCCTGAAATGCCGAAATACTACCCCTTGAGAGAACCTTTTGGGGTTTTCCGCAAACCTTGACCACTCACCCCGTGTCCTCCTTGAGGAACGGTTCTGATGCTTTCACAATTTTGCGAGCTGGGACTTCTTGTCTCAAAACTCCTTCTCCTCGAACTCCAGCTGTCCAAAATGCCGAAAAGGGCTTGGATCTTTGACACTTGTCCTCCAAAATGGACGGCCCCGATGCTTTCAGGACTTGACGAGTCCTCTTCCCTCTGATGTTATGAGGATTAAACCCCTCACACCTCCTTCCAGATCCGATGGCTATCGATCCTTGGTGCTAGATCTGACGGTGCAGATCCTTTTTCCTGTGCACCTCCCAGGGACTCAACCCTGTGCACGTATCCTTGATCCAGTGGCTCTCAGGCCACTGTGCTCCAGATCCAATGGCTGGCGTGATTTCATGAACCGGGAGTTCGCAATGCAACAAATGCAAAATCCCTTGCTGCTCCAAACCCCGAACTCTGAAATAGTGAAACTCGAGCGCGAGATTTTGGGATTTCATGAACGGGGAGTTTGCGATGCAGCGACCCCCAAATCCCTTGCCGCTCCAAACCCCGGACTCCGAAATAATGTGGATATCCAAGGGTTTAAACCCCTTGTGCCTTCGCCTGATCCAGCAGTTGTCGGGTATTGGCGTTAGATCTGACGATTCAGATCTATCCTCCTTGTGCTTGCTCCTCCTGTGTGCCTGGACGTAGATTCAACAGTCCAGATCTTTCCTCCCAGTGTCGATCCAACGGTAGTTGTGCTCCTCCTCCTGATCTTGTGCCTCTTCCCTTCCTTTGGAAGAAATTCGACGTTCCAGGGTCTCGGCCTTCGATGCTTCCCTTGCGAGCCCGGTTCCTTTGGGTCTCATCTGTGTTATAGAAACGCTCCCCCTCCTGAGCTTTGTCAACTCAGAAACCTCGAAAGGGTTTCTCTGTGCACGTTCTTCTTGTGCTTTCTCTTCTGAGCTTATGGACTTAGAACAAGTCCACTCTCGCACATTCCTGGTGCTCCTGAGATTTCGAATAACTTAGATTTGAGGCCGTTTCTTGGAAAGAAATTCCTCACGCCCTCCTGGCGTTCTTCTGCTCGATGCACACCTTGCAAAGATTACCGAATGTTCAGTAACTCTACAAGTGTCTCTCCTCGACACTTCTTCTCTCTGAACTCAAAATAGAGTCCCTCCTGTGCACTCTATGCACATGCTCAGTGCCCTTCTGGCAGAGCTTTACAAAACCTTCAGTAGTTCTATTTCTTCTCTGTGCCTCCCTTTGCACAGTTCCTCCTCCAGAGTATTCAGTAACTCTGAGGCTTCCTTTGAGTCTATGAATCCTCCTGGTGTGCCCTCCTGGCACGTTCTTTCTGACTCCTTAGAGTTCAGAAGCGCACTCCTTGCGCTGGCCTCAGAACTTCTCGTGTTCTGTTGTGCACTCCTTACATAGCCCAAAGAACCCAGACGGATATCACAACTTAACGGATAGACAATTTCTATCTATCCCTGCAAATGAAAATCTAACATACATCTACAACATTCATTCATGAAACATAAATACATGAACAACCATATGCAGGAAAAACTGCTTTTCTATTAATCCTTGTGTCTCTATACAGATGATTTACAAAGGCTGGACTGTAACAAGTCTCAGCTCTCTCTCGAGACCTCTCTGCTCTGGTCTCTCTTTCTAACTCTCAACTCTAATTTTCTTTTCTTTTTTTTACTAAATGAGGGCTCCCATGAGCTTATCCTCAACCACAGTCTCTGAGCTATCACTATCACAGAGCGGCTCCTATCCTACATTACATAAATGGTTGTCGCAGACCTGACTGATCTGGACTTAGCTGCAGGTAACCATTAAAGGAAACCTCAACCACTACTTGTACAAAGCTATGGTCTGGCATTAAAAGCCTTACAACATTTATTGAAATTTTGAATTTCAAAATTGAGAGGGCTGTGCCTCTCCCTTTATTCATTAAATGCATCCTGGATGTGCTAGCTGGCTGGCTGGAACACTATTGACATGGAGCAATGCTCTTGCATCATACTCCTCGGCTGGAAAAATCATAATCTCCTGATCATGGGCTCCTCTTCTCCAGTGTTGAAACCCACCTAGATCCCAAACTTTCCCTTGGAGCTGTCCATCTGCTCCTCTGCTTCACTATTGTTGTTGTTGCTGCGCTGTTTCTCTTGCAGGCTCCCTTCTGCTCAGCTTCTCGTTGTTGGTAGTCTCTGCTACTGAACTCAACATTAGCCTTCTGATTTCTTTAATTACCTCGTCCAGTTTCTCTAGTGGCTGGCTCATTGTATGCAGTCTTATCTGCTGCACTTCTGTATTCTCAATGGGAAGATCTGCTCGATCTCCCCTGCTATCTTTATCTCTCTTTGTGGAACTAAGTGGCCACTTTGTTGCAGACTCCAGCTCTGCAGTCTCCTCACTGAACTGTTGCTCAGCTTCTTCTTGTGGCAGTTCTACTGCTGCCATTTCTCCTCCTGGCATACTTCCAACTTCTTCCAACTTCTCCTGGGGCTGGTATGCTCCACTACCTTCTTCCAACTTAGCCTGTTGGATGTGAAAATTTTGCACCATCACCCTTCTCTCTAGGGATTCTAATTCTTCACACAGACCAACAAAGTCTATGCTGTATGCTTCCTCTTCTTCTTCTTCTGCAGTGATCTCATGTTCAGCTTCCTGGATGAAACTTTTGAGCCATTATGTTAAATGCTCATCTTCTGCTTCTTGGGAAAACATCAGTGTCTACTCCATTTCTTCCTCCATGATAGTTTTTGTTGGCTTTCCTCTTGCTGTTGCTACATCCGCAACACATGCTCTGGCCTCAACTGGGCTGCTTGGTAGGAACACCTCTATTCCTCCAATGATCTGAATTCTCTTCTGATTCTCTCTTGTCAGCACTCCTTGCTGATCTGAACTCTCCTCTAAGTTCATGAGACTTTCATATGGTCTCATCTCTTTCCCCTTGCCCACCTAGCAATTTGGGAATTTTCTGCTACCCACCTAGTAGTCTATGAGATTGCCTGGTCCCACCTCATTGTCCACCTGACAATATGAATTTCCATGGCTATCCTCCTGACAGTCTATGAGTTCCTCCAATGATCTCATTTCATTGCCCACATGGCAATTCAAAAATTCATCCCTGCCCTCCTGGCAGTTTATGAGATTTGAAACTGATCCCTCTTCCTCATCACTGAGGGTTTCTCTGAATTCTGGCTCACAGATGCAAACCAGATTTGTGTCATTGAGGATTTCAGCATACCTCATCCACTTCCTCAACTCTTGTTGTTGTTTCCTGGCCAACAACTTTTGAACAGGTCATTTGGCTTTCCCGTTCAGAGGCCATTCGTACCTCCAGTGTACTTTTGCCTCCTGCTGTATCTTCAATGTCAGTTGTTCCATTCTCGCCCTTATCTCATCGAGTTCTTTGTCAATATCTTATTTACTCATCTGCTGGTGGTCTCCTCTTCCACCACGCTCACATACTTTAGTAGCCATTTCCATATTTCACTTTCCCTCCTGGCAAGCATATGGATCACTCTACGTCTGAGAGCATATCCATGTCCTCCTATAGCTTGCCCGGTTGTCTATCATTTGTTGCACACCTTGCAACGGTCTTCACAGAGCATCATTACTCTGTCTCCTCCTTCACCTGATGTCTCCTTCGCCTGAAGTATACAGACGGAAATATCAACTCTGATACCACTTGATGTGTATCAGAGTATTTTATTTATCTACTCTGCCTCCCTTTTCCTGCAGTCTATAGATAGAAAGTGGCTATGATACCACTTAATGTGTATCAGAGTATTTTCTTTATCTACTCTACCTCCCTCTACCTGCAGTCTACAGACATAAAGTGGCTCTGATACCACTTGATGTGTATCAGAGTATTTTCTTTATCTACTCTGCCTCAATTTGCCTGCAATATAAAGACAAAATCAAGCTCTGATACCACTTGATGCAGGCCCCCTACCTCAACAGGGTTCTGCGACCTCCCAGTCTCTGGATTGTTCTTCTTCTAAGCCGAAATAGCTCTTCGGGCTCCTGTTTGAACCCTTTGAACAAATCCACAGGTCCCTTTGTCCTCTGGCACAGGCCTTGAGAAAACCTATGAACGCGCTCAGCTTTCGGTGCTCTTCTTTATTCTGAACCAACACACCTTTCATGTTTCGAGGTTTCGTGACTCCTGCATGTAGGCTCTCCCAGGATCCTTTTCCCTCCAACTCCCGGTCGCCGAAATGCCGAAAGGGATTAATGACTCTGGGTCCTCCCTTAGCCTCCGAATGTTTTCGGGTTTTCGCGTTTCACAATTTCGTGATTCCGGCTGTAGACGATTCTAGGTCCTTCAAACTCCCGAACCCTGGAATGTCGAAATCTACCCGTGACCACGGTCCACTTTTTGGGATTTCAGAATCCACGATTTCACGATTTCGGCTGTGGACGGTTCTTGGTCCTTCAACCTCCTGGGTCCCGAAACACTGAAATAATACCCCTTGAGAGAACATTTCGGGGTTTTCCCGGAACCTTGACCAGTCACCCTGTGTCCTCCTTGATGAATGGTTTTGATGCTTTCGCGATTTTGTGAGCTGGGACTTCTTGTCTCACGACTCCTTCTCCTCGAACTCTCGGTGTCCAAAACGCCAAAAAGGGCTTGGATCTTTGACACATGTCCTCCAAAATGGATGGCCCCGATTCTTTCAGGACTTGACGAGTCCTCTTCCCTCTACTGTTACGAGGATTAAACCTCTCGCACCTCCTTCCAGATCCGATGGCTATCGGTCCTTGGTGCTAGATCTGATGGCCCAGATCCTTTTTTTTGTGCACCTCCTAGGGACTCAACCCTGTGCACGTATCCTTGATCCAACAACTCTCAGGCCAGTGTGCTCTATATCTGACAGCTGGCGCGATTTCGTGAACCGGGAGTTTGCAATGCAGCGACTCCAAAATCCCTTTCCGCTCCAAACCCCAAACTCTAAAATAGTGAAATTCAAGCACGAGATTTTGGGATTTCGTGAACCAGGAGTTCAGGATGCAGAAACTCCAAAATCCCTTACCGCTCCAAACCCCGAACTTCGCAATAGTGTGGATATCCAAGGGTTTAAACCCCCTGCGCCTTCGCCTAATCCAACGGTTGTCGGGTATTGGCGTTAGATATGACGATTCATATCTATCCTCCTTGCGCTCACTCCTCCTATGTGCCTATATGTAGATTCAACGGTCTAGATCTTTCCTCCCAGTGTTGATCCAATGACAGTTGTGCTCCTCCTCCTGAGCTTGTGCCTCTTCCCTTCCCTTGGAAGAAATTTGACGTTCGAAGGTCTCGGCCTTCGATGCTTCCCTTGCGAGCCCAGTTCCTTTGGGTCTCTTCTGCGTTATAGAAACGCTCCCCCTCCTGAGCTTTGTCAACTCAAAAACCTCGAAAGGGTTTCTCTGTGCGTGTTCTTCTTGCGCTTTCTCTTCTGATCTTATGGACTTAGAACAAGTCCACTCTCACACACTCCTGGTGCTCCTGAGATTTCGAATAACTCATATTCGAGGCCGTTTCTTGGAAAGAAATGCCCCACGCCCTCCTGGCGTTCTTCTGCTCAATGCACACCTTGCAAATCTTACAGAGTGTTCAACAACTCTACAAGTGTCTCTCCTCGACACTTCTTCTCTCTGAACTCAAAATAGAGTCCCTCATGTGCACTCTATGCACACGCTCAGTGCCCTCCTGGTAGAGATTTACAGAACCTTCAGTAGTTTTGTTTCTTCTTTGTGCCTCCCTTTGCATAGTTCCTCCTCCAGAGTATTCAGTAACTTTGAGGCTTCCTTTGAGTTTGTGAATCCTCCTAGTGCACCCTCCTAGCACGTTCTTTCTGACTCCTCAGAGTTTAGAAGCAGACTCCTTGCGCTGGCCTCATAACTTCTCGTGTTTCGTTGTGCACTCCTTGCACAGCCCAAAGAACCCAGACAGATATCACAACTTAACAAATAGACAATTTCTATCTATCCCTGCAAATGAAAATCTAACATACATCTACAACATTCATTCATGAAACATAAATACATGAACAACCATATGCAGGAAAAGTTGCTTTTATATTAATCCCTGTGTCTCTATACAGATGATTTACAAAGGCTGGACTATAACAAGTCTCAGCTCTCTCTCGATACCTCTCTGTTCTGGTCTCTCTTTCTAACTCTCTACTCTAATTTTCTTTTTCTTTTTTTACAAAATGAGGGCTCCCATGAGCTTATCCTCAACCACTGTCTCTGAGCTATTGCTATCACAGAGCAACTCCTATGATACATTACATAAATGGTTGTCACAGACCTGACTGATCTGGACTTAGTTGTAGGTAACCATTAAAGGAAACCTCAACCACTACTTTTACAAAGGAGTGGTCTGGCATTAAAAGCCTTACAACATTTATTGAAATTTTGAATTTCAAAATTGAGAGGGCTGCGCCTCTCCCTTTCTTCATTAAATGCGTGCTAGATGTGCTAGCTGGTTGGCACGCTGCTGACATGGAGCGATGCTCCTGCATCAATTTCCTTCAAATCCATCTTTGAGGAAAATGCTTCTTTCTTAACGGGGAGGGCATGTTAAGTTCCTACCATCCCTAACCCCCTCACTATATAGATATGTTAATATGAGTGGAGTCCATCTCCAGTAAACAAGTCCCATGTAGTAGTGTGAAAGAAATAAATGTAAGAAGGCTTACTAGAAGGTTTCGCCTACTAAAAGTTCCTTTTCTAGAATGTTCTCAAGAGGTGTATAGTACTATATAAAGAAGTATAAGTAATGTAATGATATTTCTTATGAATTTATTTGTAATCATAGCTTTGCTAAATTGGAGTTTGGCCCCTTTAAGAGGAAAGTGCACATTGCTCCCATCATTAAAGGTATAACATTTTGTGGTATTCTAGTTCTTTATTTGGCTATTGTGGTTGCAATCTGTCATTTCTACAGTAAATCTAGGTAAAATCTATTATTTCTTCTCTACATATTTCAATTTACTAATAAATATCACCACAAATTTCTACATTTTTCATCTTACATTTTATGATATAGCTCATAACCCACAAATGGTATCTAGGCTAGAATCTGAATGTTTCCCTATTCATGAAGAATCTAATTGGAACTTATCCTTAGGGTGATCCATTATTGTTGATGAAGGACAGTTTCACGTGTCAAAATTACCTTGGTACCCATATTCACCATCAGTGGGCAACCTTATGTCTGGTAAATATTTTCATTATTGATCTATGACCATATGGGATTATAGACATTGAGCTATCAACATGTTCAAGTGGGATTAATTTGTAGTAGTTATATGCCCTCACTTAGGTATCATTTCTTCATCACATCTTTCATATGGAAGAAACATTTATTTCTAGATGTGTTATGACCCATTTTCAAATGTATCATGTGAGAAACATCATGGGTTCATATTGTACTTGACTTAATTATCACATGAGAATGGGCATGCCTGCATCATTGAATATATTATAGATTAATCTCACCTCACATTTGTTTGTCATTACACTAGTGGATTTCTCTCCCTCTCAAAGATGGGGTTCCCTTCAATGAAATTCTCTCTCAATTCTAGAAAACAAACCATGATTTATTTCTATTATAACATTTTTCTTATAACCTCATACATCAAAGGAAATACAATATCACATTGTTTTTGTTCACTTGCACAAATGAGAGAGTTTATGTTGAAAACCTTACTTATGATCATATACTAGCATAATAAATCACATGAAGCATAAAATCATGAGAAATTTCTAAGTTATATATGGAGAGCCAAGTCAAACCATGTATTTAACCAAATATATGATTTTTGCAGGTCTCCTTTCGATACTCTCTCAAGGTTCTTATATGTCATCAACACAATAAATTCTATAATACATCAAATGCCATATTATTTCCATGCAAGCGTATATCTTGGGAACACTTAGTGCACATGGTTTCTAATAATTATGATGAAGTATAGGAGTTGTTAAAGGCAGCTTCATGGGAAAACTTGGAAACATATTCACTTTAACATATATGAGTTAAAACTTGGAAACATATCATTATGTATACAAACAAGTTAAAATTTGATTTTTTTGAACTTTTATAAAACAATAGAAGGAAAATAATTTTAATTTCTAATAAAATACATTTTTCAAAATAATGTTATAACATTTGTATAAATAACCATATAAGAATCAAAATATTAACATAGGATATCATTTATTAAAATAATTTGTTAAAAAATTATCAAAATATACACACATTTCAAATTACAACTTAAAAAAATTGGTGTCAAAAGCTCTATCCTTGGTAGTGCCCAGAGAGAGGTCCTCATTGATATTTGGCTTACTAGAAAATTAGTGTCTCTCCCTCTTCCCTTCACTCCCCTAACTACTATCTACCTTTTTGGTAGAGATGGACCTATTAGATATAAATTCTAAGAGACCTAAATAGAAAAAAGATAGGCACGAGAAAAACAATTAAGAACATAAAGCCAATGTTTACCCTAGAAATCCTTAACTAGGAAAATCAACAGTCAAGATGTATAGATTTATTGACCTTATCCGAGCCGAACAAACACCAGGCCACTTGAGGCATTTTAAAATGGATTTCTTCAAGACTTTAAATAGGCTTCATCACATATAACCCCATTGGAAAATACCATGGGTTACCCAACACCATGGGCCGGTAAACCACCAATGGTAAACCCATCATTGACTATATCAAGGTTATCTTATATAGTCTATGACCAAGTCAATATTAACCCAACATTCCCCCATTTAAAATTGACTTGGGATATTCATCCACCCCCCTCAAAGTTTATTTTCTAGGTTTCTAGGAATACTACATGCCCCCCTCTATCACCTAAGTCTATGTCTAGACTCTTCATCGATGAACTTTCAAACCAGGGGTATGCATGCCTAAATAGGTCTTACATCCATATCCTCATTTACATGTGCTAAAAAATCGAATCTATAAAAATTATTACAAGTGTGCTCAATAAAATGATGCTCGAAGCATCTACCTGCTTCTTTTCCTACATTCTTCTCTAATCCAAAGAGAGTGAAAAAAATCAAACACTCCTTAAACAAGTATTTTTATTTATTTTTAATCTTTCGTTCTACTCCTTAACTATAATCCTGTCATTCCAAAATACCAAATTTCATTCAATCATTTTGTCAAACACATTGTAGGCATCCTCAAATCTAGAGACCACGTGGTTGTAAAGAACAAAAACCTCATAAATGATAGTGGCCTAATATTGCTTTATTACTCCAAGAATCCATACAATGTCTCATTATTGTAAAATACATGAATTCTCCCTCAAATTTTGATGCCAAGAACATATCACATTCTATTGACCTGGTGCGCCTCTAGCTTGACCACGACCCTTGATAGATTTTTGTCCTAGCAGATATTGGATAACACATGCAGTTTCTCCATGGCCAAGGAATTCCAATTGTCACATGTTGTGTTGTCTGTGTCATTTCCCACACCCTATGAAGGGGCATAGTGTCGTCAATGTGGCCCGTCAGGAGAACCATTTCATTATTCTCGAAGGAGATATATGACAACATGGCCATCACTAACATCATCGATAGCATCAATAAGTTGACCAAGACCTTGCCATGAGAGATCAATATATATACATGCCCCTATGCATCACCAAATGACATGCCTTTCTTGATGTCGTTGTCTCCTCCATGCGGTGATACAATTAGGCACATCACATAGGATTCCATTTTCATGGTCGATCAAAATTGGAAGTTGTTGATCCACCTTTTTTTATCAACATTTTTGTATGTTGGTCCATACTTAGTCATTTTTTTGTTTCTTGTATATCTTATACTTCACTATTTTTATTTTAAAATGCATGTTGCAGAAGAGGCTACCACCAAGTCCACGGGTCTACAAGTCCACAAGTTATATACTTAGTATTTTTCCCACCCCTTAAAAATATTACCACTTAGTTGTTTCCTTTGCTACAAAAGTCTTATTGTGGAAGCTTAAGCCATCCCTCACCCCACAAATACCTATGCCCCGCAACCCGCAAACCCGCAACACCCAAAAATACCCTTCCCATTTCTGCGTTACTCATTATGCACATTTTTTCTTTTTGATACTTAACCTATTTCTTGAATGTGGATGAGGGGTCCTCCCCTCCTTTCTACTTACCCTTCCCTAGCCCTGCAATCTTGCATTTTAGCATACTCCAAAATGATTCAGATATTTTTGTGACCTGCAAAATCAACCTTTTTGGTACTTAGTATATTTCTTGATTGTGGATGAAGGAGTCCCCTCATATCTCTCCTTCCATCCTTGACATCCCACATCCCTCATTTTTGCGATCACCATAATGCACTCTCCATTCATCACTTTACACCTCCATACGTAACCATTTTTCCATATACCATGATATGATACCACCATTGTCGATGACATTTATTTCCCATTTCCACATCAGTTGCCACTCATATGAATTGAATGACATTGTTAAGTGGCATTATTTTCATAAAATCTCCTCCATAAATCTAAAATCAGACCTTGCAATTGGAAACTTCGAATTAGGAGTTACAAAATTTGATAATCAAGGCAATATGTGGTAAAATTAAATAAGAAATTAAAAGTCCCACTGTAAAAACATTGTATTGACAAAAGCGCCACCTATTCATAAAAAAATGGTCTTTGTAAGATATGTCAAGTAAACAGAAAGAATTATATTATGGTGACACTATCAACACCTTGGGATGAGAAGATCACTAGTTTCAGCAGTCACAGGCCTACACGTGGTACTCAACTCTACCATCCAAAGAAAATAAGTTGAACAAGGTTTGGACCTTGAGTATTTCATTGGTTGGTTGCATGTCAGAAGTAGATGATTTCAAAGAGTTGGTCCTATGGTGCACTGAAAAATTCAAGACTAAGAGAAGAATTATCCAGATACAAGGAAAACCATTGATCGCTTTAGCACTTTCATTTTTTAGAATAATGTTGAGACTTCCTAACCCTACTCTAACATTCAAAAATGTCAAAGCCAATGATTTTCTTAAAGCTCACAGTGGAGGAATGGAGTTCCTTGAAAGTTTTCTTACAAGCCCAACTAGCGACACTAGTGCTACACAGGTTGAGGTATGCTCTTTAAAATACCCATATAAATAATTTTCCTGGCTATTTTCCTGAATAATTGGACACGAGTCCATGGAATTTGTGACCAAGTGTACTGTATATATTCTCTATCATTCAATTCATGAAAATGCAAAAATTGACTAGGCCCAAATTATTTCAAATGAGATTTTGTTTTAGTTGGGAAGCCTTAGGAACACCCAAAATTTTACATGACTTCCTATCTAGTTTATGCTATAGTTTATTGCCATATTTTTTAGGAATTTCATAGAGCTAAGAGTGTATACTTCAAGAAGGATCCAATTTCATCCTGGTATCCAGTGTTATGGAGGCACAAGGCCCCATACAATTTCTATGAAGTGGAAAATGATTTTTTTTCCTCTTTTAAGAAGATGATTCACAATCCCACCACGTTTCGACTATAATTAGAAGTTACATCCTTTTTGTTAGATAAGGGAGTTCTTGAAGCCATGGAAGAGTTCAGTTTTATTATAATTTATGGATTTTAGGGGAAACCATCTCTACTGGCATTTTATGTTTCCGATAGACTTTTCATTGTTGAAGTATGAAAACGGTACAAATATTGGGTGCATTTATTCAATGAGAAAAGAAAAAAATAATTTATCTCGTTGTTGTGGAAAGTTGGAAAAATGTGTGTGAAGAAGATTTCTCATTTAGATGAATATACAACTCAATTTGACCAATTTAGTTTAAAATAGGTTCAAGAAATTTAGGGATTTGACCCTAAGGATTTGTTTTCGGAACACATGTTTTCAATTGGATATGGATCATCTTTTAGTAAGTCTATGCAATTAGAAGAGGGAGGGGGAGAAAATCAAAATCCTCCTGAAGCATCTCTTGAAATCACCCTAGATGATATTGAGGCATTGGCAAATAAAAATGAATATTATAAGAAACGGGGTCGAGAAGCAAAAAGTAAAAACCCAGGTTCACCTAATGTGTCACAAAAGAGCACCTCGGTAAAAACAAAACCCAGAAATAGCATTCAAGAATAGAGAAGGTATTCCACTAGAAATTTAGATGATGGTGGAGATAAAGACCCTCCCAGAATGACAATTGAAAAATCACATACTTTCCACATATCTATCAAAATAAAAAGAGAAGTCCAAAATGATGGAAAAATAAGTACCTAAAACTGAAGTGAGTCCCAAAGACATGGAGGTTTATGACATGATAGAAGAGCTCAATTGGGATGAATAGAGGATGATTGAAAGTAAGGTTATAGCTGAAGAATTGGCTTCCCAAGAGCCAAATATGTTTGAGGAGGAATCTGACACTTTGCACCACACAACCTACAATAAGAATACAAAAAATGGTGTTAATTGAAAAAGCGATTTTGAAGAATAGAAAGGTTTTAGAAAAATGGAAATCAGAGATCGATTTTCAAGGGGTAAAACCCTCGAAAATTGTACAGTTTCATGAAGCAATTGGAGAGGCCTTAAAAGATTCCATTGATGAGATAGAGAAGGAAAATTTGATCTTAAAAGAAAAATTAAAGGAATTGGAAAAATATTTTCTTCCAAGACCTTTGTTCACCGAACCCATCACTCTTATACCATTATGTAGTCTCGAGGATGTACCAAAAACCAGCTCCAGGTTGAAAGGTTCATTAATTTTATTAATGATCATAAGAAAATATATTGGAGATAGAATTAAGAGAAGGATAGCCTTGATCCTTGAAATATGGGAGTTAACAAAAAAATCAACTACTCTCTTAACAAGGGTCTTGCATTTCAGAGAATATATCCAAAAGGATTCGAAAAATGATGAAGGTTTTTACAAAGAAGCAATGGGAACATTTCCACAAAGGTCTTAAGTTTAGGTGATATACATAGGAGAGATAAAAATATTCCTTCCAATACTTGTATGAAACAAATTAATGCTTGTTGGTTTAATGCTCATAGGGAAATGTTGTCTGAATGTGATGTCATTAATACTAAAAGAGGTGATGTGTTCTTAAAATTTGTTGATTTGACTAAGGAATTGGAGGGTTCACATTTAATTATGAACTCAAGTCTTTTATCAAAAGAGAAATTAAAAGAACAATTGGATGCCTTGAAATTTTCTTGGTCCAATGAATTTAACGACTCAATTAAGTATTCTAAAGAAGAAGTGGAAAGGTGGTTAGTTCACTACGTGAATAATAATGAATATATTGAAGACACACTTCATCAATTGAGCCTTTATATTAAAGAGATGGAAAATGAGTTATTTGAAACCGAGACTGGACATGAGATAATGATTGCTCCTATGAGGGACTACATTGAACAATGGTTAAGAAAATCCTTGGTTAAAATAACCAAAACAGATCAACAAGAAGTTAATAATACAATTATGCCACCTCCAACACATTAGCAGCCTATTAAAGACACATCAACAAGCAGATAATGGTTCTGATCTTCCATCATATTAAGTCAAGTAGTCACTTTGTTTTGCTCTCACTTTTTTTTCTTTCTCATTCAGTAGTCACCTTTCCTTTCCTCTTTCAGAATTTGTGAAAACCAAAGGTCGACCCCTTACTGTCTCATTTTTTGTCTTTCGGGTCTTTCTATAATTTCATGTTCCACGAGAGCACAATCCTAGTCCTCTTTGAAGGGAAAATGCAATTTATTGTTTATGAACTTTGCATACATTATTATTTTTAACAAATACATCTATTATTTTTTGAGGTTCCTAGAGAACTATCCAAGACATTACATTAGTGATTTTTCATACTTTTAATTTTAAGCATGAGATTTCAAATATGTGTCTATCAAAATATTTTTGGATCTTAATGGAATGATCATTTAAAGTTCTCTGCCATATGTGGTCCTTATATTCTTTCCTTGTGCTAAGTAATGTGTCTTACTTTGTTGAATACTATGATGGACATGTCGTTCTATGAGACTATTTACTCTCTTGGTTTATAATATTGTATTACAGTGTGAATATTTACTTTCTATGAGATGCTTGGTCCTTTCTTAGGTACTCTTTGCATGTGAATATTTTTTTCAAGAATAAGATTGGTCCTCTCTCGGGCATCTTTTATATTCTTTTATATTATTTAAATTTAGAGGAGTACCACCTCTTTAAAAACACAGGGGGATTTATCCTTGTGATGTTATCATAAGGACAGTAAAATAGTCTTTTAGATCAACATAATCACTCCAACCAGACCATCCTGAATTCCACCATTTTGACACCCTTGATATTCCCTGATGCCCTGCTATTCGGGTGCCTATCTTTCAACCTTTCTCCCTTCAACGCCTTGGCATCCTTTTCTTCTTCTGAGTAAATACAATTGCCAGTATTGACTATTTTTGAGATTGGGAATTGTTAAGTCGAACCAGGATGGATATTTTCTATAGTTTGGTGGATAATTTTGACGAGATCTTCAAGTTTCTAGAGATATATACTCTAGGAATGCAGCTTTTCCAATGAACCTCTAAACATTTCTAGTGTATTGATCTCCTCATCCATAGATAAAGTTTCATATCATCTCTACACTAGATCTTATCTCCCAACACTATATATCGAGACTTATTCATAACTAATCTTCCTTTGCTAAAATAATGAACACATACGTCATGCACAAAATAAACATGATGATTTATCTTGGAAACCCTTAACCGTGAAAACCAACACCTCCATAGATATTTATTAATAACCTTGGCCAAGATGGCCAAGTTAGGCCTACACTAACCACTTAAGGCATTTTAAAATGAATTTATTCAAGCGTTTAAATAGGCTTCATCACATATAATCCCATTAGAAAATACCATGGGCATGTAAACCACTAAATATAAACACATCATTGACGATATCACGATTAGCTTATCTAATCTATGACCAAATAAATATTAACCCAACATTAGACCCTTGCAACAATACCTATAATGAGCTCTACATTTTCGAAAAATGCCCCCCNTTTGGATCCCAAATTCCACTAACTTCCATTTACTAATTTCTATGGGGATGGAGTCATTGATGCATTATGGCGATACCCCCATTGACCTCTACTTTGTCAAAAAGAAACCATCCCCCTCCACCCCACTCCCTTTCATCCACCCTTTACTTTTTCAATAGGGATGGAGTCATCAGCAAGAGGACACCCATCATGCTCCACTCCCTTTCCTACAATTGTCTCCATTTTCTCACCCACCTCATCCCCATTTCTCACCCATTCACCCCTGTAACTAAAAATAGAACAAATTAAAAAATAAAACATAAAATAAAAAAGAGATAAAAAAAATTATTAAAGAAAAACTTAATAAAAAATAAAAATGAATTCAAGCAACCCCCCCAACAAATATATATATATATATATATATATATATATAACATAAATTTGAAAAAAAAAAGAATTTTTTTTTATAAATATACAAAAAATAAAACAATTAAATAAAAAAACTAAGTGCAAGTTTATGATGCCCACATTATAGCAGTGATCATTTGTTGGAAGCATCCTTATGTTTTCTATCGGTATAGGGAATTCTTCTTCCATTTCCCCACCTACATTGGAGGAATTATAGCGGATGAATGGATTTGTGCTACTAAATGCAACATGAGGCTAGAGATGGAAGACCACCCAAGTGTGCACACATTACTAAAAGGGGGAAATAGGAGAGTGGAGTTTCTATTGGCTCACTAATTTGACACCTTTTACATCATCAATTGGTCTCCTTCATAATCATTTTACCTTATCCATGCACCCAATTACTATGCCTATTATCATATCTACCCACATTTATGAAGCTAATGTTCCTAACAAGCTTGTTGTTGCTAATATTTACAATTTCCTTTGTTTTTAGTAAGTTAGAAAGGGTGTAGAATAATCATGTTCATGACATATGTTCTTAGTTCACTTTTGGTACCAGTAGTTCACTTCAAGTACCTGACCTTTATGATTGATATATCCACACATCTACAACGAAAATTACAGAACTTGGGTTTTGTCACTAGGACCCCCGACATGGTGTGGTGTTCATTAGATTGCACCCAAGTCCAACATGGCAGCCTCCATCTGTAGTCAAATTTTCTCAGTCAAACATGTGCTAGATTAGTAGCAGTGATCTTCACGTGTGATTTCTGAGCTAATGAGGATAGATTTGAGAATTCTGGAACATGGGTTTTGTGCAAAACATCCTAATTTCGACAAAGAGAAAGAGAATTTATGAAAAAGTGCACGGTTTGGGAGATACTACCGTTTTTCCAAAGACATAATGCCCAAATTTACTGTTGCACTTGTCTTCTCCAACATCGCATCCAAATGGATGTGCCCCGACAATAAGGAGATCGAACCAAGCTATTCTCAACTATTTTATGTTATGAAAATTATTTGTAATCAGTTCATGAGCTATCTCTTTAACTAATATCCACCAAAAATCAAATTAATGTTAGTTGTATGCTACTCTTAGATTGCATAGTTCTGAAATTGGGGAAGTTGGTTTGATTCACCCCATTTCTCTGTTATATATAAACAAAAAGGATTAGAGATTAGGGGAAGGAGAGAATAGAGATCATAGGTTAGACAATATTGTAAAGAGGATTTGATGAAATCATTGATGAGCTAGGGGAACTAAATTATCCACATCCTAGAATAGCCTACACACTTAGTTCCAAATTTCTAGAAGAAAAGAATTGCCTTGATCTCCAATACAAAGGTGTGTGTGTGTGCTATATGCCAAATAAAATATAGATCTACTATTGCAGAAATAATATAGTAAAAATGTATAGGAGAGATACCCTAGTGTCCTCAACGGGGATGATACCTCCCTTGAGGTTGTATAATTGAAACTTCTAAGGTATGAGTAGAAATGTGACAATGAAGATTCCCTAGGATGAATAAATCAAACTTGCAATATGGGAATCGAGCTATCCAAAAGATATACCTATACAGATGGTAGAGATGAAAAGTGAAAGAATCCCTAAGTGCTTGAGAGAAGTGGGAGAATTTTAGTTTCTAGTATGAATGTGTACCTATAAATTATAACTTGTAATGGAAAAAATAGGCATGAGAGTGATGTTGATGTGTAAGAAAATGTTAAGTTAATTGTTGAAGGGTTTGAGTCATAGGAAACCATCATACCACCTTTATTGATTTCATGCCACAAGCTTGGTATAATGGTACAAAGGGTTTTTAGGTGATCCAGGTGGATATCAGTGGCCACCGACCTTTTTCAAATGGCTCAAAACAATTTTCTGGCAATTTTGGTCATTTACTATTTTTAGCAAGTTTTAACTTCCGAGGCCATTTTGAGGCCCTAAACGATGTTTTTTGGGAAAACATGTTTCCAATATCTAAGTTATTCAATATTGTGCCTAAAATGATTCTCCTTGACAATACCTTTCCAATGGGCTATCATACGCCTAAAACGGAGATCGTATGCAAAAGTTACGACCCCAGGAAGTTCATGTACTAACCTACCCAAACGAGGCCCACATGACTTTTGGCGCTTCATCTCCTAGGGTGAGGTTTTTGGATGTCTAGGGATTTTGGAATCCCTACTTATTATAAAAAGTCCTTCAGATCCTTATTGTAATCATCTTCTTGCGAATGCGAGTAGCCGTCACATCTCTTCTCAGAGATAAGTTGTCACCATTCTAGCGAGTCTTTCACTCTGTATTTTTACAGTCTCTGTACATTTATTTCATTAATAGAAATCATGTATTACTGTAAATCTATGTTTAAGGTTACATATCTGATAAATTTTGGTTATATTATTGAATATCTGCGATATATCTGTGCATTTCTTTATTATATCTCCGCTCTCATTTCATGCCGAAAATAATCCGGATCAGTGGTATCAAAGCAGGCTGCTCTTGATCGTTTTTCAGTGCATGTCCCCGACAAGGTCTGAGTATAGCAAGTTGGGTCTCGATCTTGTCTCTCTTGAGGAAAATCACTCTCGCACACCCAAGAAACCCTCAATGGTGGAAGAAAATAAAAACAACGGAGCAGATGATCATATCAGTTTATTGCTTGAGTAAGCTCTCACTCGACAGAGGGACTAAATGATGGAGAATTTTTACCACATCCTTCAACACCTGCCGATAGAAACAGGCGCATATTCATCAAGCAACCACTTTGGAAGCACCTCTCGTTTCAAGGTATAAGTTAATTTTGATATTCCTGTATTTGAAGGACAAATATATGCAGAAGCCCTGGACAAATGGTTAAATATGCTAGAAGGTTATTTCTCTGTTCACAATTTTTCCGACAGAGAAAAGATCACCTTCTCACTCCTTAAAGCTCTCCCTCATGTCAAACATTGGTGGGGAACTTACTGGGAGCAAAGTTCCACAAAGGATTCTGGAATATATGGGGTCGAGCCCACTTGTGATTTTTTTGTGGATGCGGTAAATGAATAGTATTACCTTGTTAGCAACTATGAGGACCAGTACATGAGATGGACCACACTGTGGTAAGAGAGGAGCCAAGAAATTTCAGAGTTCACCAATACCTTCCATACCTTGCGCACCAAGCTAGGAATCAAAGACTCCGAACAACATTTGGTTCTGAAATACCATGGGGCTCTACACAGATACATCCAAACTGAAATGGAATTTCTGGAGATCTCATCACTCTGTGCTGCTTGTTGATATGCTGTTAAAATCGAGCAGGAATTTAAGCACTAAAACAAGCGGAATTTCGGGTCTGCAAATCCGCAACAACCAAAGTATGACAAAGACGTCCCTAGCAAACAGTCTCCCAAAAACCAGTCCAAGCCACAGGAAAAGAAGGGTCATGGGAAGACAAAGAAGGACACCGGAAAATGGTGCATTTTCCACAAAATCCCCTGACACAACACCGATGAATGTCGTTCAAAACAGTCATTGGTGGCCAAGATCAAAGATAAGGAGTCAAACCCTGATTCTAAATCTGATTCTGAAAATAATGGTAAAAGATAGATCATCGACGCAGACCCCACTGCTATTGTCGCGACCGCAACAATTCAACCAGAACTAGAACTAGCAGATCCTAAAGAGGGAGAGTGCCTTTTTCATTCACAGATGTGGGTGAAGAGAATCCCACTGCATTTTATTGTTGATAGCGGAATCCAGAAGAACCTCATCTTAATAGAGGTCGTCAAACAGTTGGGATTGTCAACAACACCACACTTGCAGCCATACAACATCGGGTGGCTTCACCAAGGATAAGATCTCCGTGTTAGCCAGTATTGCCAAATTTCATATGTCATCCAACCCTTCAAGGATGAGGTATTATGTGATGTTGTCCCACTAGATGTCTGTGATGTTTTCTTGGGCCAGCCATATATGTGGAGAAGCCATGTTGTTTATGAGTCTCAACCCCGTAGTGTCATTATTTCTCTAGGGGGTCATCTCTACAGAATATCAGAGGTAGTTCTGACTATTGTTCCACCAAAAAAATGTCAAAAGGTAGTATCACATACTGCAAAATTCATCTTCTTCACAATATGTTCAAAAGGGGAACAAAAGGATACTGCAACCACTACAGCCTCAACCCAAGCACCTTCTATCTAACAAAAGTAGTTTGACAAGATTGCAACAAAGTGTAAAGATTCCTTCTTCACACATGAATCTCTTGTAACCAGACTGGTTAAAAATATCCAACCCTTCCAGCCACATGTTCATGACAACCTTCAACAAGCTAAGCAACGCAACTTCTCCAGGAAGGCAAGCAGCTCACTAAGATGCAGATTCAAAAAACGCTTTTCTCTCTCCCTCGGGCACTCAACGCAATGGATACCATTTCTTCCTAAGGAGGGAGGATTGATCCAAGTGGATATCGGTGGCCACCCACCTTTCCAAATGGCTCAAAACAATTTTTTTGGCAATTTTGGTAATTTACTATTTTTAGCAGGTTTTGACTTCTGGGGCCATTTTGAGGCACTAAATGATGTTTTTTGTGAAAACATGTTTGTTGCACCTAAAATTAATCTCCTTGACAATACCTTTCCAACGGACTATCATACGCCTAAAACGGAGATCGTATGCAAAAGTTACGACCCTGGGAAGTTGATGTACTAACTTACCCAAACGGGGCCCACGTGACTTTTGGCGCTTCATCTCCTAGGGTTAGGTTTTTGGATGTCTAGGGCCTTTGGCATCCCTGCTTATTATAAAAATGCATTTAGAGCCTCATTGTAATCATCTTCTTGTGAATGCGAGTAGTCGTCACATCTTTTCTCAGAGATAAGCTACCACCATTCTAACGAGTCTTTCACTCTGTATTTTTACATTCTCTGTACATTTATTTCATTAAAATAAATCATGTATTACTGTATATCTGTGTTTATGGTTGCATCTCTGATACATTTTTTTTATATTATTGAATATCTGTGATATCTCTGTGCATTTCTTTATTATATCTCCGCTCTCATTTCGTGTCGAAAATAATCTGGATCAGTGGTATCAGAGCAGGCTGCTCTTTATCGTTTTTCAGTGCATGTCCCCGACGAGGTCTGAGTATAGCAAGTTGGTTCTCAAGCTTGTCTCTCTTGAGGAAAATCGCTCTTGCACACCCAAGAAACCCTCAATGGCGAAATAAAAGCAAAATGTCGGAGTAGACGATCATATCAGTCTGTTGCTTGAGCAAGCTCTCACGTGACAGAGGGACAAAATGATGGAGATTTTTTCCCACATCCTTCAACGCCTGTCGATAGAAATAGGAGTATCTTCATCAAGCGGCCACTTTGGAAGCACCTCGTCTTTCAAGGTACAAGTTAATTTTGATATTTCTGTATTTGAAGGACAAATATATGCAGAAGCCCTAGACAAATGGTTAAATCTGCTAGAAGGTTATTTCTCTGTTCACAATTTTTTCGACAGAGAAAATATCACCTTCTCACTCCTTAAATCTCTCCCTCATGTCAAACATTGGTGGGAAACTTACTGGGAGAAAAGTTCCACAGAGGATTCTGGAATATAGGGGGTCAAGCCCACTTGGGATTTTTTTGTGGATGCGGTAAAGGAATAGTATTACCTTGTTGGCAACTATGAGGACTAGTACATGAGATGGACCACACTGTGGCAAGAGAGGAGCCAAGAAATTCCAGAGTTCACCAATACCTTCCATACCTTGAGCACCAAGCTAGGTATCAAAGACTCCGAACGACATTTGGTTCTGAAATACCATGGGGCTCTGCACAGATACATCCAAACTGAAATGGATTTTCTGGAGATCTCATCACTCTATGCTGCTTGTCGATATGCTGTTAAAATCGAGCAAAAATTTAAGCACTAAAACAAGCGGGATTTCGGGTCTACAAATTCGCAACAACCAAAGTATGACAAAGACGTCCTAGCAAACAGTCTCCCAAAAACTAGTCCAAGCCACAGGAAAAGAAGGGTCATGGGAAGACAAAGAAGGACACCGGAAAATGGTGCATTTTCCACAAAATCCCCTGACACAACACTGATGAATGTCGTTCAAAACAGTCATTGGTGGCCAAGATCAAAGATAAGGAGTCGAACCCTAATTCTAAATCTGATTATGAAAATAATGGTAAAATATAGATCATCGACGCAGACCCCACTGTTATTGTCACGACTGCAACAATTCAACTAGAACTAGAACTAGCAGATCCTAAAGAGGGGGAGTGCCTTTTTCATTCACAGATGTGGGTGAAGGGAACCCCGCTGCATTTTATTGTTGATAGCGGAATCCATAAGAACCTCATCTTAACAGAGGTCATCAAACAATTGGGATTGTCAACAACACCACACTTACAGCCATACAACATTGGGTGGCTTCACCAAGGATAAGATCTTCGTGAAAGCCAGTAGTGCCAAATTTCATATGTCATCCAACCATTCACGGATGAGGTATTATGTGATGTTGCCCCACTAGATGTCTGTGATGTTCTCTTGGTCCAGCCATATATGTGGAGAAGCCATGTTGTTTATGAGTCTCGACCCCGTAGTGTCATTATTTCTCTAGGGGGTCATCTTTATAGAATACCAGAGGTAGTTCTGATTATTGTTCCACCAAAAAAATGTCAAAAGGTAGTATCACATACTGCAAAATTCAGCTTCTTCACAATATGTTCAAAAGGGGAACAAAAGGATACTGCAACCACTACAGCCTCAACCCAAGCACCTTCTATCTAACAAAAGTAGTTTGACAAGATTGCAGCAAAGTGTAAAGATTCCTTCTGCACACAAGAATCTCTTGTAACCAGACTGGTTAAAAATATCCAACCCTTCCAACCACATGTTCATGACAACCTTCAACAAGCTAAGCAACGCAACTTCTCCAGCAAGGCAAGAAGCTCACTAAGATGCAGATTCAACAAACGCTTTTCTCTCTCCCTCGGGCACTCAATGCAATGGAGACCATTTCTTCCTGAGGGAGGATTGATCCAAGTGGATATCGGTGGCCACCCACCTTTCCAAATGGCTCAAAACAATTTTTTTGGTAATTTACTATTTTTAGCATGTTTTAACTTCCGGGGCCATTTTGAGGCACTAAACGATGTTTTTTGGGAAAACATGTTTGTTGCACCTAAAATGAATCTCCTTGACAATACCTTTCCAATGGGCTATCATACGCCTAAAACGGAGATCGTATGCAAAAGTTATGACCTTGGGAAGTTGATGTACTAACTTACCCAAACGGGGCCCACATGACTTTTGACGCTTCATCTCCTAGGGTTAGGTTTTTGGATGTCTAGGGCCTCTGGCATCCCTGCTTATTATAAAAATGCCTTCAGAGCCTCATTGTAATCATCTTCATGCGAATGCGAGTAGCCGTCACATCTTTTCTCAGAGATAAGTTACCACCATTCTAGCGAGTCTTTCACTCTGTATTTTTACATTCTCTGTACATTTATTTCATTAAAAGAAATCATGTATTACTGTATATCTGTGTTTATGGTTGCATATCTGATACATTTTTATTATATTATCGAATATCTGTGATATCTCTGTGCATTTCTTTATTATATCTCCGCTCTCATTTCGTGTCGAAAATAATCTGGATCAGTGGTATTAGAGCAGGCTGCTCTTTATCGTTTTTCAGTGCATGTCCCCGACGAGGTCTGAGTATAGAAAGTTGGTTCTCGAGCTTGTCTCTCTTGAGGAAAATCGCTCTTTCACACCCAAGAAACCCTCAATGGCGAAAGAAAAACAAAATGTCGGAGTAGACGATCATATCAGTCTGTTGCTTGAGCAAGCTCTCACGCGACAGAGGGACGAAATGATGGAGAATTTTTCCCACATCCTTCAACGCCTGTCGATAGAAATAGGAGCATCTTCATCAAGTGGCCACTTTGGAAGCACCTCGTCTTTCAAGGTACAAGTTAATTTTGATATTCCTATATTTGAAGAACAAATAAATGCAAAATCCCTAGACAAATGGTTAAATCTGCTAGAAGGTTATTTCTCTGTTGACAATTTTTCCGACAGAGAAAAGATCACCTTCTCACTCCTTAAAGCTCTCCCTCATGTCAAGATTGGTGGGAAACTTATTGGGAGAAAATTTCCACAAAGGAGTCTGGAATATATGGGGCTGAGCCCACTTGAGATTTTTTTGTGGATGCAGTAAAGGAACAGTATTACCCTGTTGGCAACTATGAGGACCAGTACATGAGATGGACAACACTGCGGCAAGAGAGGGGCCACGTAGTTTCAGAGTTCACCAATACCTTCCATACCTTACGCACCAAGCTAGGTATCAAAGACTCCGAACGACATTTGGTTCTGAAATACCGTGGGGCTCTACACAGATACATCCAAACTGAAATGGATTTTCTGGAGATCTCATCACTCAGTGTTGCTTATCGATATGCTGTTAAAATTGAGTAGAAATTTAAGCACCAAAACAAACGGGATTTCGGGTCTGCAAATCCGCAACAACCAAAGTATGACAAAGACGGCCCTAGCAAAAAGTCTCTCGAAAACTAGTCCAAGCCACAGGAAAATTAGGGTCACGGGAAGAAAAAGAAGGACACCGGAAAATGGTGCAATTTCCACAAAACCCCTGGCACAACACCGATGAATGTCGCTCAAAACAGTTATTGGTGGCCGAGATCAAAGATAAGGAGCCAAACCCTGATTCTGAATCTGATTATGAAAATAATGGTAAAAGATAGATCATCAACGTAGACCCCACTATTATCGTCGCGATCGCATCAATTCAATCAGAAGAACCAACAAATTTTGAAGAGAGGGATCACCTTTTTCATTCACAGATGTGGGTGAAGGGGACCCTGCTACATTTTATTATTGATAGCGGAAGACAGAATAACCTCATCTCAGCAGAGGTCGTCAAATAGTTGGGATTGTCGACAACACCACTCTCACAGCCATACAACATCAGGTGGCTTCACCAAGGACGAGATCTTCGTGTCAGCCAGCAGTGTCGATTTTCATACGGCATCCAACCCTTCAGGGATGAGGTATTATGTGATGTTGCCCCATTGGATGTCTGTGATTTTCTCATGGGCCAGCCATATATGCAGAGACGCCATGTTGTTTACGAGTCTCAACCCCGCAGTGTCATTGTTTCTTTAGGGGGTCACCTCTACAGAATACCAGAGGTAGTTCTGACTACTGTTCCACCAAACAAATGTCGAAAGGTAGTATCTCATACTGCAAAATTCAACTTCTTCACAATATGTTCAAAAGGGGAACAGAATGATACTGCAACCACTACAGCCTCGGCCCAAGCACTTTTTATCCAACAAAAGCAGGTCGAAAAGATTGCAACAAAGTGTAAAGATTCCTTCTACACACAGTAATCTCTTGTAACCAGACTGGTTAAAAATATCCAACCCTTCTAGCCACATGTTCGTGACAACCTTCAACAAGCTAAGCAACGCAACTTATCCAGCAAGGCAAGCAGCTCACTAAGATGCAGATTCAACAAACGTTTTTCCCTCTCCCCAGAGCACTCAACACAATGGAGACCATTGCTTCCTAAGAAGGGAGGATTGATCCAGGTGGATATCGGTGGCCACCCACCTTTTCGAAATGGCTCAATTTTTTTTTTTTACAATTTTGGTAATTTACTATTTTTAGCAGGTTTTAGCTTCCGGGGCCATTTTGAGGCCCTAAACGATGTTTTTTGGGAAAACATGTTTGCAATATAAAAGTTCTTTCCATATTGCGCCTAAAATGATTCTCCTCAACAATACCTTTCCAATGGGCTATCCTACGCCTAAAACGGAGATCGTATACAAAAGTAACGACCCCAGGAAGTTGATGTACTAACTTACCCAAATGGGACCCACATGACTTTTGGCGCTTCATCTCCTAGGTTAGGTTTTTGGATGTCTAGGTATTTTTGCATCTCTTCTTATTATAAAAAGGCCTTCAGGCCCTCATTGTAATCATCTTCTTGCGAATGGGAGTAGCCATCACATCTCTTCTCAGAGATAAGTTGCCATCATTCTAGTGAGTCTTTCACTCTGTCTTTTTATAGTCTTTGTACATTTATTTCATTAATAAAAATCGTGTATTACTATACATATGTGTTTATGGTTGCATCTCTGATACATTTATGTTATATTATTGAATATATGTGATATCTCTATGCATTTCTTTATTATATCTCTGCTCTCATTTCGTGCAAAAAATAATCTGAATCAGTGGTATCAGAGCAGGTTGCTCTTGATCGTTTTTCAGTGCATGTCCCCGACGAGGTCCGAGTATAGAAATTTGGGTCTCGAGCTTGTTTCTCTTGAGAACAATCACTCTCGCACACCCAAGAAACCCTCAATGGTGGAAGAAAAGAAAAATGACAGAGTAGATGATCCTATCAATTTGTTGCTTGAGCAAGCTCTCACGCAACAGAGGGATGAAATGATGGAGAATTTTTCCCACATCCTTCAACGCCTGTCGATAGCAACATGCGCATCTTCATCAAGCGACCACTTTGGAAGCACTTCACCTTTCAAGGTACAAGTTAATTTGGATATTCCTGTATTTGAAAGACAAATAGATGCAAAAGCCCTAGACAAATGGTTAAATCTACTAGAAGGTTATTTCTCTATTCACAATTTTTCCAACAGAGAAAATATCACCTTCTCACTCTTTAAAGCTCTCCCTCATGTCAAACATTGGTGGGAAACTTACTGGGAGAAAAGTTCCACAGAGGAGTCTGGAATATATGGGGTCGAGCCCACTTGGGATTTTTTTGTGGATGCGGTAAAGGAACAATATTACCATGTTGGAAACTATGAGGACCAGTATATGAGATGGACCCCACTGTGGCAAGAGAGGGGCCAAGCAGTTCCAGAGTTCACCAATACCTTCCATACTTTACGCACCAAGCTAGGTATCAAAGAATCTGAATGGAATTTGGTTCTGAAATACCGTGGGGCTCTACATAGATACATCCAAACTGAAATGGATTTTCTGGAGATCTCATCACTCGGTGTTGCTTATCGATATGTTGTTAAAATCGAGCAGAAATTTAAGCACCAGAACAAATGGGATTTTGGGTCTGCAAATCCACAACAACCAAAGTATGATAAAGATGGCCCTAGCAAATAGTCTCCCAAAAACCAGTCCAAGCCACAGGAAAAGAAGGGTCACGAGAAGACAAAGAAGGACACCGGAAAATGGTGTGATTTCCACAAAATCCTCTAGCACAACATCGATGAATGTCACTCAAGATAGTCATAGGTGGCTGAGATCAAATATAAGGAGCCGAACCCTAATTCAGAATCCGATTCTGAAAATAATGGTAAAAGACAGATCATTAACGCAGACCCCACCGCTATTTTCATGACCGCAACAATTGAACCAGTAGAACCAACAAACCCTAAAGTGGGGGAGCGCCTTTTTTCATTCAAAGATGTGGGTGAAGAGGACCCCACTGCATTTTATTGTTGATAGCGGAAGCCATAAGAACCTCATCTCAGCAGAGGTCGTCAAACGGTTGGGATTGTCGACAACACCACACTCGCAGCCATACAACATTGGGTGGCTTCACCAAGGACAAGATCTTCGTGTCAGCCAATAGTGTTGATTTTCATATGGAATTCAACCTTTCAAGGATGAGGTATTATGTGATGTTTCCCCACTGGATGTCTGTGATGTTCTCTTGGGCTAGCCATATATGTGGAGATGCCATGTTGTTTATGAGTCTTGACCCCGCAGTGTCATTGTTTCTCTAGGGGGTCATCTCTATAGAATACCAGAGGTAGTTCCAACTACTATTCCACAAAAAAAATGTCGAAAGGTAGTATCTCATACTGCAAAATTCAGCTTCTTCACAATATGTTCAAAAGGGGAACAAAAGGATACTGCAACCACTACAGCCTCGAACCAAGCACCTTTTATCCAACAGAAGCAGGTTGAAAAGATTGCAACAAAGTGTAAAGATTCCTTTTGCACATAGGAATATCTTGTAGCCAGACTGGTTAAAAATATCCAACCCTTCCAGCCAAATGTTCATGACAACCTTCAACAAGTTAAACAACGTAACTTCTCCAACAAGGCAAACAACTCACCAAGATGCAGATTCAACAAACGATTTTCCCTCTCCCCCGGGCACTCAATGCAATGGAGACAATTGATTCCTAAGGAGGGAGGACTGATCGAGGTGGATATTGGTGGCCACCCACCTTTTCCAAATGGCTCAAAATAGTTTTCTGACAATTTTGGTAATTTACTATTTTTAGCAGGTTTTAACTTCTAGGGCCAGTTTGAGGCCCTAAATGATGTTTTTTTGGGAAAACATGTTTGAAATGTTAAAGTTTCTTCAATATTATTCCTAAAATGAATCTCCTAGACAATACCTTTCCAATGGGTTATCATACGCCTAAAACAGAGATCGTATGCAAAAGTTACGACCCCGGGAAGTTGATGTACTAACTTACCCAAACGCGGCCCACATGACTTTTGGCACTTCATCTCCTAGGGTTAGGTTTTTGGATGTCTAGGGATTTTGGAATCCCTTCTTATTATAAAAATTCCTTCAGAGCCTCATTGTAATCATCTTTTTGCGAATGCGATTAGCCGTCACATCTCTTCTCAGAGATAAGCTACCACCATTCTAGTGAGTCTTTCACTCTGTATTTTTACAGTCTCTATACATTTATTTCATTAATAGAAATTGTGTATTACTATATATCTTTGTTTATGGTTGCATATTTGATACATTTATGTTATATTATTGAATATCTGCAATATCTCTGTGAATTTCTTTATTATATCTCTGCTCTCATTTCGTGCTGAAAATAATTCAGATCAGTGGTATCAGAGCAGGCTGCTCTTGATCGTTTTTCAGTGCATGTCCCCGACGAGGTCTGAGTATAGCAAGTTGGGTCTCGATCTTATCTCTCTTGAGGAAAATCACTCTCACACACCCAAGAAACCCTCAATGGTGGAAGAAAAGAAAAATGACAGAGAAGACGGTCCTATTAGTTTGTTGCTTAAGCAAGCTCTCACGCGATAAAGGGACGAAATGATGGAGAATTTTTCCCACATCCTTCAACGCCTATTGATAGCAACATGCACATCTTCATCAAGTGGCCACTTTGAAAGCACCTCGCCTTTCAAGGTATAATTTAATTTTGATATTCCTGTATTTGAAGGACAAATAGATGCAGAAGCCCTAAACAAATGGTTAAATCTGCTAGAAGGTTATTTCTTTGTTCACAATTATTACAACAGAGAATAGATCACCTTATCACTCCTTAAAACTCTCCCTCATGTCAAACATTGGTGGGAAACTTATTGGGAGCAAAGTTTCACAGAGGAGTCTGGATTATATGGGGTCGAGCCCACTTGGGATTTTTTTGTGGATGTGGTAAAGGAACAGTATTACCCTGTTGGCAACTATGAGGACCAGTACATGAGATGGACCACACTGCGGCAAGAGAGGGGCCAAGCAGTTCCGGAGTTCACTAATACCTTCCATACTTTGTGCACCAAGCTAGGTATCAAAGACTCCGAATGACATTTGGTTCTGAAATACCGTGGGGCTCTACACAGATACATCCAAACTGAAATGGATTTTCTGAAGATCTCATCACTCAGTGTTGCTTATCAATATGTTGTTAAAATCGAGTAGAAATTTAAGCACCAGAACAAACGGGATTTCGGGTCTGCAAATCCACAACAACCAAAGTATGACAAAGACAACCCTAGCAAACAATCTCTTGAAAACTAGTCCAAGCCACACGAAAAGAAGGGTCATGGGAAGACAAAGAAGGACACTAGAAAATGGTGCGATTTCCACAAAATCCCCTAGCACAACACCGATGAATGTCACTCAAAACAGTCATTGGTGGCCAAGATCAAATATAAGGAGTCAAAGCTTGATTCAGAATTTAATTCTGAAAATAAAGGTAAAAGACAGATCATCGACGCAGACCCCACTTCTATTTTCACGACCGCAACAATTCAACCAGAAGAACCAACAGATCCTGAAGAGGGGGAGCGCCTTTTTCATTCACATATGTGGGTGAAGGGGACTCCACTACATTTTATTGTTGATAGAAGAATCTAGAAGAACCTCATCTTAGCAGAGGTCATCGAACAATTGGGATTTTCGACAACACCACACTCCCAGCCATACAACATCGGGTGGCTTCACCAAGGACGAGATCTTCGTGTTAGCCAGCAGTGTCGATTTTCATGCGGCATCCAACCCTTCAAGGATGAGGTATTATGTAATGTTTACCCACTGGATGTCTGTGATGTTCTCTTGGGCCATCCATATATGTGGAGACACCATGTTGTTTATGAGTCTTGACCCCGCAGTGTCATTGTTTCTCTAGGGGGTCATCTCTACAGAATACCTGAGGTAGTTCCGACTACTGTTCCACCAAAATAATGCTGAAAGGTAGTATCTCATACTACAAAATTCATCTTCTTCACAATATGTTCAAAAGGGGAACAAAAGGATACTGCAACCACTACAGCCTCGGCCCAAACACCTTCTATCCAACAGAAGTAGGTCAAAAAGATTGCAACAAAGTGTAAAGATTCCTTCTGCACACAGGAATCTCTTGTAACCAGACTAATTAAAAATATCCAACCCTTCCAACCACATGTTCGTGACAACCTTCAACAACCTAAGCAGCGCAACTTCTCCAGCAAGGCAAGCAGCTCACCAAGATGCAGATTCAACAAACGCTTTTCCCTCTCCTCTGGGCACTCAACGCAATGGATACCATTGATTCTTAAGGAGGGAGGATTGATCCAGGTGGATATCGGTGGCCACCCACCTTTTCCAAATGGCTCAAAACAATTTTCTTGCAATTTTGGTAATTTACTATTTTTAGAAGGTTTTAACTTCCGGGGCCATTTTGAGGCCCTAAACGATGTTTTTTGGGAAAACATGTTTTCAATATGGAATTTTCTTCCATATTGGGCCTAAAATGAATCTCCTTCTCAATACCTTTCAAATGGGCTATCTTACGCCTAAAACGGAGATCGTATGCAAAATTTACAACCCCAGAAAATTGATGTACTAACTTACCCAAACGGGGCCCTCATGACTTTTGGCGCTTCATCTCCTAGGGTTAGGTTTTTGGATGTTTAGGGATTTTGGCATCCCTGCTTATTATAAAAAGGCCTTCAAAGCCTCATTGTAATCATCTTCTTGTGAATGCGAGTAACCGTCACATCTCTTCTCATAGATAAGCTGCCACCATTCGAGCGAATCTTGCACTCTATATTTTTGCAGTCTCTGTACATTTATTTCATTTATAGAAATCGTGTATTATTGTATATCTGTGTTTATGGTTGCATCTCTGATACATTTATGTTATATTATTGAATATTTGCGATATCTCTATGAATTTCTTTATTATATCTCTGCTCTCATTTCATGTCGAAAATAATTTGGATCAGTGGTATCAGAGCAGGTTGCTCTTGATCGTTTTTCAGTGCATGTCCCCGATGAGGTCCAGGTATAGCAAGTTGGGTCTCGAGATTGTCTCTCTTGAGGAAAATCGCTTTCGCACACCCAAAAAACCCTCAAAGGTGGAAGAAAAGAAAAACAACGGAGCAGACGATCCTATCAGTCTGTTGCTTGAGCAAGCTCTCATGCAACAAAGGGACGAAATGATGGAGAATTTTTCCCACATCCTTCAATGCTTGTCGATAGCAATAGACACATTTTCATCAAGCGACCACTTTGGAAGCACCTCACCTTTAAAGTTACAAGTTAATTTTGATATTCCTGTATTTGAAGGACAAATAGATGCATAAGCCCTAGACAAATGGTTAAATATGCTAGAAGGTTATTTCTCTGTTCACAATTTTTTCGACAGAGAAAAGATCACCTTCTCACTCCTTAAAGATCTCCCTCATGTAAAACATTGGTGGGAAACTTACTGAGACCAAAGTTTCACATAGGAGTCTGGAATATATGGGGCCGAGCTCACTTGGGATTTTTTTGTGGATGCGGTAAAGGAACAGTATTACTCTGTTGGCAACTATGAGGACTAGTACATGAGATGGACCACACTACGGCAAGAGAGGGGCCAAGCAGTTTTGGAGTTCACCAATACCTTCCATACCTTGCGCACCAAGCTAGGTATCAAAGGCTCTGAATGACATTTTGTTCTAAAATACTGTGGGGCTCTACACAGATACATCCAAACTGAAATGGATTTTCTGGAGATCTCATCACTCAGTGCCGCTTATCGATATGTTGTTAAATATGAGCAGAAATTTAAGCTCCAAAACAAATGGGATTTCGGGTCTGCAAATCCGCAACAACCAAAGTATGACAAAGACGACCCTAGAAAACAGTCTCCTAAAAACCAGTCCAAGCCACAGGAAGACAAAGAAGGACATCGGAAAATGGTGTGATTTCCAAAAAATCCCCTGGAACAACATCGATGAATGTCGCTCAAAACAGTCATTGGTGGTCGAGATCAAAGAAAATGAGCCGAACCCTGATTCAGAATCTGATTCGAAAAATAATGGTAAAAGACAGATCATCGACGCAGACCCCACTGTTATTGTCACGAACGTAGCAATTCAACCAGAAGAACCAACAGATCCTGAAAAGGGGGAACGTCTTTTTCATTCATAGATGTGGGTGAAGGGGACCCCGGTGCATTTTATTGTTGATAGAGGAAGCTAAAAGAACCTGATCTCACCAGAGGTTGTCAAACAGTTGGGATTGTCGACAACACCACACTCACAGCCATACAATATCGGGTGGCTTCACCAAGGACGAGATCTCCGTGTCATCCAGCAGTGTCCATTTTCATACGGCATCCAACCCTTCAAGGATGAGGTATTATGTGATGTTTCCCCACTAGATGTCTGTGATGTTCTCTTGGGCCATCCATATATGTGGAGATGTGTAAGGTAGCTAGAGAGGTAGTGGGGGGGCCCAGAGAGCCCATAGTAATAATAGTGGAGGTCATTCAATGTAAGGTGGACTAGGTCTACTATATTATTAAATAAGGCCCACTATGGTAGTTAGATATAATAAATGTAAGAGGACTTCTTAGAAGGTTCTACTTCTAGAAGATTCCTCCTCTAGAATGTTC
>ML778504.1:291365-316555 GCA_009831015.1 Picea engelmannii | reverse complement strand
AATATTTCTCTAGGGGGTCATCTCTACAGAATACCAGAGGTAGTTATGACTACTGTTCCACCAAAAAAATGTCGAAAGGTAGTATTTGATACTACAAAATTCAGCTTCTTCACAATTTGTTCAAAAGGGGAACAAAAGGATGCTGCAACCACTATAGTCTCGGCCCAAGCACCTTCTAGCCAACAGAAGCAGGTCGACAAGATTGTAACAAAGTTCTCTTGTAACCAGAATGGTTAAAAATATCCAACCCTTCCAGCCACATGTTCGTGACAACCTTCAACAAGCTAAGCAGCGCAACTTCTCCAGCAAGGCAAGCAGCTCACCAAGATGTAGATTTAGCAAACGTTTTTCCCTCTCCCTCGGACACTCAACACAATGGAGACCATTACTTCCTAAGGAGGGAGGATTGATCCAGGTGGATATCGGTGGCCACCCACCTTTTCCAAATGGCTCAAAATAGTTTTCTGACAATTTTGGTAATTTACTATTTTTAGCAGGTTTTAACATCTGGGGCCATTTTGAGGCCCTAAACGATTTTTTTTTTTTTTTTTTNTCCTTCCATATTATGCCTAAAATAAATCTCCTTGACAATACCTTTCCAATGGGCTATCATACACCTAAAACAAAGATCGTATGCAAAAGTTACGACCTCGAGAAGTTGATATACTAACTTACCTAAACGGGGCCCACATGACTTTTCGCGCTTCATATCCTAGGGTTAGGTTTTTGGATGTCTATGGATTTTGGCATCTCTGTTTATTATAAAAAGGCCTTCAGACCCTCATTGTAATCATCTTCTTGCAAATGCGAGTAGCTGTCACATCTCTTCTCAAAGATAAGCTGCCACCATTCTAGCGAGTCTTTCATTCTGTATTTTTATAGTTTATGTACATTTATTTCATTAATAGAAATCATGTATTACAGTATATCTGTGTTTATGGTTGCATCTCTGATACATTTCTATTATATTATTGAATATCTGCGATATCTCTGTGCATTTCTTTATTATATATCCGCTCTCACTTCATGTCGAAAATAATCTGAATCATTAGGCCCCAAAAAACTCTCTATTATGTGACTTATGGGTTTACATTTGTAGTAATGTAAGAAAACCCTAGGTACACTGAAAACTAAGAGACCAGGTAGGGTATTTAGGGGTTTGACTTAAATTGGATCTGTTAGCGTCAGAAGTCACTCCTGGATTGCAGCAGGAGCAGAACCCGATGCCCATCAGTTTATGTCACGATTTGTTTATAAAAAGGGGTGATCGAATGGAATTTAACTCAAAACAATATTGTTCTAACTCCGAAACTAAGCCAGGCATGCATGGGCAAGTGAGGTTTTAGATAAACTTCAGACAACGAGTTGCAGTAAGGGTGAATAGGAGGAAGACTTGTATGAGAGTAATGCAAAGGCCTGTTGTAAACATCAGGTTTCTAACAGACTATAGGAGAAAATATCTAAACGCAAGATCTTCTTACATTCAAACGTAGAAAACTGGAGAATACAACAATGTAACAATAAATCCTTTATCGTAACATAGTTGCAGTAATTCATGTGAATCAGTCAATCATGAACTCCCTCGGTGTAAGATGAAAACAAGATGGGGTAAGAAAACTGTCTGTCATTAAACAAGAAATCTTACATACAGATGCATAACCAGAGAACTAGAGTGTCTGCTAAAACTTTACAATCGGGAGCTTTTCTCTACCATCGATCCTTAAAAAAATGTCAAAACTAAGTACATATACTCCCCAAAAACCTTTGCCCAGTAGAGGCATCCTAGACTTTCAGGATGGGCTGTCTCTTCAATCAAATCTGGCCTGCACTCCTCTGTCATATGCCATCTTAATTCTGCATGGCTCATGCTAAGGGGTAGCTGAGCCCTTAAATGATGAATTAGCGTGTGCAGGCTTCCCGGGTGAGTCGAGGACTCAGCATGGCTTCTGTGGAAAGAACCGGTACAGAGGACCATCTCGGGCAGACCTCCCGTCGGGACATCCATACCTTGCAATTAATGAGTGAGGCGAGGTTTCAACCACCCTCTCTCTTCTTCATTGACTCCGAGCAGGTATCAGGGTTGAGATCAAACTGAACTGGCACCTTGAGAACATGGGGATCCCTTCTGCAGCTATACCCGATGCTTCATCCCTTTGCGCAGCTCTTTCTATCACCTTCGAGCGACTACGGGCTGTGACCTTGTGCCTATCTTCAACGACGCTTTCGGCGTTTCGGGGTTCGTGGATAGGAAGGAGCAGATCATTTCTCTTCAAAGATGCGATGGGAAAAATGCCGAGAGGACCTAATCGTGCACCACATGTCCCTCCGGGATGAACGACTAAGGTCTCTCTCAGCTCTTCGGGACCCGTCTTGCCAAATGGTAAACCTTAGAGCCTCTCCTCCATGCCTGCTCCTTTGTGACCAGGCGCCAAAACCATTGGCCCGACTCTGGGTGCTTTCGACACTTCAGGGTTTGGGGTTTTGAGATGTGAAATGACGAGGATCCCTTACCCTTTGAAATCCTGAATGTCGGAATGCCGACGTGACTAGATCTTGCGCCACGCATCCTTTGGATCGGACGGCTGAGATGATGTCGACAATTTCACTATGAAAATCCCGAAAGGCCCCATCCGCGGCTCAGATCTTGCGCCGTGTGTCTTTCTGATGAACGGTCCCGATCATTTGATGAATGTAAAATAAGCTCGTTATCTATCGTTCTAATCATGGCGCAACTCTGTTAACTGCAATTCCCCGCCGACTGTCGATCTACTTCGTTAATTGATCATTGTCGTTAAAATCAGACTGCTCGCTCGCTTGATTTTAAGACCGAAATCGACTTTTCCTGTGGGCTGCACTCGACGCTTAGGTTGCGGCCTTGGACTAGAACGCATTTGATGGGTTTTCACACCCCATTTCTTCGCATTCTACATCAAGGGTCTGAAATCGGGAAAAAACACCCCGCTTGCAAGAATTGGTGCTAACATTAGGCTCCATGGGGGATAGAGTCGGCCCTGTGATGCTCTAAGGACTCATTTGCATCTTTAGTGCCTTGCTATTGGGCTATGGAGTCATTTACTAAGCTGAAAATAAAAAATGAAAATAAACAAAGATCCAAAAGGACAATATTTACAAACAAAGGAGTCATCTAAGGCTTAAGCAAAACATTTCTTCAGAAAATGCCTATTTATTGAGTTGTGGAAAACCTCTTCACCCTCCAAATCTTGCAACCTGTATGTTTTGTTTGAGAAAACCTCAGAGATTTTGAAAGGCCTGATCCATAGGGCATCAAACTTGTCATGTTTTCCCTTATCTTGCATGGGTGCATCCCACTTAAGCACTAAATCCCCGATCTCAAATTCTTTCTTCTTGACTTTCCTGTCAAAAGCCAGTTTGACCCTCTACTGATGGTCCTGAATTCTGTCCATTACCTGCTCTCTGGCTTGCTGGAATTCCACCAGTTGATGAACTCTTCTGACCATGTCATCAGGCTCTTCTTGATGATCCTGGAAGAACTTTGCTACAGGAATGGCTAGCTGAGGAGGGAAAATAGCTTCTGCCCCATAAACTAATTGGAAATGGGAGATGCCTATAGATCTCTCTGTGGTCACTCGATCGGCCCATAGAGCGAATTTCAACTTTGAATCCTAGGCCCTTTTGTTGTCCTCCAATAGTCTTTTTATGATCCTTATCAGGATTTTGTTGGAGGACTCTGCTAAACCATTTCCCTGGGGATAGTATGGGATAGAGTGAATCAGTTTGATCCCAAATTGCTCACAGACCTTGGCTAACGGTTCAGCCTTGAATGAGGCTACGTTATTAGTAACAATCTTTCTTGGGCAGTTGAATCTTGTGATGAGGTCTTCCAGGAATCCAATAATTACCTTGTGGGAAGCACTCCTGGTGGGGATAGCTTCGATCCACTTAGTAAAGAAATCTGTGGCAGTCAAGATCCATCTGTGTTGCCCACTGGAAGCAGGGTGGATTTCTCCAATAAAATCTAGGCCCCATTGCTGGAAAGGTCCCAAAACAACTACAGGCTTTAACGACAGAGATTTGAGCTGTTGCTTTCCTAAAAACCTTTGGCATAGGATGTAGGCTCTAACTTCTCTACAAACATCAGTGAACAAGGTGGGCCAGTAGTACCCAGCTCTGAGAATTTTGTGAGCTGTGGTCTTCCAGAAATGTTTCCCTCCACATAGGCCACTGTGAAATTCAACCATGATCCTGTTGGCCTCTTGTGGATTTATGCATTTTAAAAGCACCCCCAGGGGGTCTTTCCAGTATAAAATTTGATCGACAAGGCAGTATCTAACTGCCTTGAGCTTCAGAGCTCTTTCTTTGTTTCTTTGCAGGCCATCTGGAGATTGCAACTCCTACAGAAAATATATAACATCCTTATACCAAGTACATCGAGCCAACAGGGGTTTTGTTTGAGGGTTTACATCAGACAGTTGATTCTGTTGATTTTCTAAACATGCATTGATGAAATCTATCCCCAAGGCTCTGCAATTTTCTTCAACCAACAACTTGGCTAAGCCTTGACCTTTGATCAATTTGGTAGGCCTTATCTCCAAGTCAAACTCCAGGATCTTGGCTATCCACTTACTCCTCCTCCCGTCTATGTCGAGTTGTACAAGGATGTCCTTCACAGAGGCTGAAGGAACGTATGCGGTCACTTTGGAGTGCAGGACATAGACTCTGAAAGCTTTGAGAGCTTTCACTAAGGCATAGGCCTGTTTCTCCATGATTTCATATATGACCTCTGCATCTCTTAATGCCTTGCTGAAGAAGGAAATGGGTTGCTCTCGCCCTTCCTCATTTTTCTGCAACAGGACTGCCGCTACTGTATCAAAAAAAGCAAAAGAGAAAATTAGGAAATCTTTGGAATAGTTAGGACTGATCAGCAAAGGTGCCTCAGTCAGTGCCCTTTTTATTTGGACAAAATATTCCCTAGGTTCAGGGGTCCATTTCACTTCATTTCCCTTCCTGAGCATTGTTATGATGTGTTTCACCAGCTCAACAAAATTTGAGACGAATCTCCTCAGAAAATTGATCTTCCCCAAAAAGGCCTGAACTTCCTTCTTAGATCTGGGAAGTGACAGGGTCTGAATTGCCTCTACTCTGCTAGGATCAATCCTCACTCCCTCTGCTGATACTATATGGCCTAATAGCTTCCCCTCCTTCATAGCAAACAAAGATTTCTTGGGGTTTAGGGAAAGGCCAAACCTTCGACACTTCAAGAAAACTTTCCTTAGGTGACAACAGTGCTCTTTATCTGACCTCGAGAAGACTGTGATGTCATCCAGATAGATCACCACAAACGGATCTTTCTCCCCGATGACGGCTATGTACATGGCTCGCTGAAATGTTGCTCCTACATTCATCAATCCAAAAGGCATTTTTGCATACATGAATGTGCCCCAAGGAGTGGTGAAGGTCGTTTTTCTCTGTCCTCAAGCATGACTGATATCTGATTATAACCAGAAAAACCATCGATCATGGAAATCCTAGATGCACCGGTTACCCTCTGCAATATGTGTTCCATGTTGGGCAAGGGATAATTGTCTTTCTTTGAGCTCCTGTTTAGGTTCCTGAAATTGACACAAAGCCTGATTTCTCCACTTTTCTTCCTCACCGGGACCAAATTGGCCACCCATTTAGAATATCTCAAGGGGACAATGATTTGGGCATCTAACAATTTCTTCACCTCTCTCTCCATGACGAGCAACAACATGGGATTTATATGTCTCAGCTTTTTCCTGAATGCCTTAGCCTCTTCGTTCATTGGGATCTTGTGCTCAATGACAGATGTGTCATAAGTCTTGAGGTCTTCATAGGCCCATGCAAACACATCAGCAAATTCCTTTAATAACTCAGTATATTCCACCCTCTGTTCATTGGTCAGGCTGCTTGATAACTTAACAAACTTAGGCTCCTCCTATGTGCCAATGTTGCATTCGACTGTATCAGCTTCTTCATTTGAAACACTACCCTTTACTGCCACATCATTCTTGTCGAACAACCTTTCTAAAGGGACTAGTCCCCTCGGAATGTGATTGCTAGGTAGCTGAATAATCTGGTGATTAGCAATTTCATTTAAAAACACCTCATGGTGAGGGTCACCTTCCAGGTCAGGGTCCTGATCAATGTGCAACGCAGAAAATTCATCAACAGATTGGAGAAATTTTTCGATTTCCAGATCATCTTCGAATACCTTCCAATGCTTGACATTGTCCAGTACAGAGGGCCTATATTTTATTTCAACATCATATTTGACCATAGGCAGCAGAGGAACTTTGAGCAAATTAGCTGAGACACCTAAAGAATCGGATGAAATATTTTCCCTCCTTGGAATGAAAGAAATGTTAAAAGCCAAGAAGAAATTATCAATCAGGTCCCACACCTCATTTATGTAAGTCCTGAGCCGGGGATTATTAGCACGATAGGCATTTCTGACTTGCTGGATAATCAAATCAGCATCTCCAAATACTGCTATCTCTTTAATTCCCATTTCTTTTGCAGCCCTCATACCCAGAACAAGAGCTTCATACTCTACCACATTGTTGGTGATTTCAAATTCCATCTTGTATGACAGGGATATGGTCTCTTGAGAAGGTGACATGAAAAATACTCTGGCGCCAGCGCCTTCACTAGAAGAAGCTCTGTCGAAAAACATCTTCCAAACAGAGATGGTTGGAGGGGGAGTCGGATAATTAAGGTTGGGATGCTTTTTGACTTGGAAAGGGTCTTCAGGAGCATCAGTGAGCTGCAATAAACTAGACCCCAAATCTGTGTCAAGTGCAAAGATGGGATGATTGGTGGGGTTTGCTTCGTCACTAACAATGTATTCCAGCTGAGCTTCCCTATATAACCTCCTTTTTTCCCCTCCGAAGACTAGAATGTTGGCATACGTGAGATCCATATGTAATTTTCCTCCAAGCTTTTTAATCCAAGATCTTGACAACAACATACCAAACTTGGGGGGGACATCTGCTACCACAATATCCATGACCACACTCTTCATGGGCAGCTGAAACAAGGAAACCACTAGGTCTTTGATGACTCCCAGACACTGCACTCTCCTTGAATTGAAAGAGTACAAATCATGATAAGTCTTTGTCACTTCCAGTCCCAATTCTTCCATTACTATTTTGGGCATAAGGTTATGGGAAGCCCCTGAATCCATGAGGCCGTTATGCAACACTTTATCATGTATGTGCAGGGATGTGTAGAAAGGAGGAGATGAATCATCTCTGTCTTCAACCATGGGCCCTAGGACGACTATTGTTTTTTCATCTTGGAGATTTATGGAGTCTGAGGAAGGCTGGGGGGGCTTGGATTGTAACAGCTTGGAGAGGGACCTTTTAAAGTCTTCATTTTTAACTAGTTCAGAAAGGGGCACAGGAATTATAATCTTTTGAATCTCATGCTCAAAGCTAAAGGAGGAGAGAGACTTAGGAGCTTCCCTTACCTCAGAGACCGGTTCCTTGGCTGCTGGCGAAGCGTTCTGAGTTTTTTTTTCTTTAGTAGTGGTTGTTGTAGCTTTAGTAGGCCTTTCTGCTATGAGGGGTTGATCCTGGCTACCAAAATTCCCTTCTTTCTTTTTGACTTGATATGGTATCTGTTAGGAGTGTTGCTGGCCCTTTCCCCTTTACTCAACTCGTTGATCTGAGTGTTGATAAGGGATTCTTCATATGCAGATTGAGTCAAGTGAGGAAATGGGGAAGTGTCCTTGATGCAGTGGATCTCAGGGTCGAGTTCATCCACCTCCTCCCCTTCCTCATTAGCAACTAGGCTGTTCTGGAGAGGGGTCTGAATCCTTTGATCCTCCCTGTCTTTACTCCTTTGTTCCTTTGGCAAAGTCTGTGTCGTATTATTACCAGGCCTCCTGAAACCTCTGTTATCAGTATTATGGGGATTTATATACATGGGCTTCCCTTCTAATTCCCACCTTTCCATCCTGGCAGAAAGTGATTTTAGCATTCTAGCCGTCTTATCTATCTGAAAGGGCAAGGGAGAGGAACTGGATGGGGAAGCTTCAGGCCTCTTCCTGGAGATGTTTCTATCAGCAGCGTTCCTGAGTCGGTCAACAACCAATATGTTAGATTCTACCTCCACGGCTGCATCCCGCATGTGGGCCAGAGTAGTGGCTCTTCTTTCCCTCAACAGGAGACAGAAATCAGGATCAAAGGCGCTAGCATAAGTGATATTTGCAGAGGCTTCGGGGGGTTTTATCTCAGCAGGGATTTTATTGTACATTTTACTGAATCTCTTGGAGAAGTCAGAGACAGACTCCCCTTATTTTCTCTTCAAAGACCCAAACTCTATCATGTAATACATGAAATCTTTTTTATCTCCCCACTGTCTCAAAAAGGCACTATCCAAAGCTTCAATCCCATCAATAGATCCAGGAGGCAGGGCCTTAAACCATTTTCTAGCCTTGCCTTGAAGACTATGGACAAAAATCCTCATCCATATGTCTGCATGCATGATAACATTATCATCTGTAAAACTATAAAAGGCTTCTAGGTGTTCTTCTACAGTTATGTCCCCCTCACCTGTAAACTTGGGCAGCTGTTTGAGGTAACCATCTGCTGGAAGGGCATTGAGAGGCTAAGGTAATACAAGGGGAGCATACCTAGCAGCTATTATAGCCTCCATTCTGGTCATGGGGGGATTTGCTCCTGCCATGGGAATATGAGGTGGAGGAGAACTCGGGGGAGAAGGAACTTGAAATGGGGAAACTGGGGATGAACTTCTAATGGGGGTGGGAAACAATAGGAGATTTAGGGAGAAGGCTAGCGGGCTTAAGCCGACGGATGCTTCTCTCTGTGTAGAAGCGGAAACACTAACGAGAGGAGTGGGGAAATCTTCTGTGGTCCTGGGTCTACGCCAAGGTACAGCTTCAAGGGAGAGGGGAGTGACAAGGATTTCTCCCTCCAATCCCAGACCAGAGGGGGAAAACTCAACAGGAACACTCCCGAAATTCAGGAAACAAGAAACTTCAGAAAAATGTCTGTTAAGAAACTAAGGAGGAGAAAACGGAGTTCCTACAGAAGGAGATGGCGGATTACCTGGTTCGGCGGCAGAAGATTCTCCTTCAGAGGCCTTTCCTTTCCTGAGAACCACCTCCGGATCAGTTTCAGGTGTAGATAGAGGCAGTTGTGGATGGGACCGCGTGTCCCTGCCTCTGAAAGCCACAATTGACACGGCAGGTTTGCCACAGTGGAGTCGTCACAATGGAGTCACCAGGTGCACAATAGCAATCTTCAAAGGCTCTGATACCTAATGCACCTTCAGAATCAGAGGCTCATTGTCGTTCAATCTCAGGGAAAATTTTCAACTTCGTCCCCGGCAACGGCGCCAAAAATGTTAGCGTCAGAAGTTACTCCTGGATTGCAGCAGGAGAAGAGCCCGATGCCCATCAGTTTATGTCATGATTTGTTTATAAAAAGGGGTGATCGAATGGAAGTTAACTCAAAACAATATTGTTCTAACTCCGAAACTAGTCCAGGCATGCATGGGCAAGTGAGGTCTTAGATAAACTTCAGACAGCAAGTTGCAGTAAGGGTGAATAGGAGGAAGACTTGTATGAGAGTAATGCAAAGGCCTGTCATAAACATCAGGTTTCTAACAGACTGTAGGAGAAAACATCTAAACGCAAGATCTTCTTACATTCAAACGCAGAAAATCGGAGAATACAACAATGCAACAATAAATCCTTTATCGTAACATAATTGCAGTAATTCATGTGAATCAGTCAATCATGAATTCCCTCGGTGTGTGATGAAAACAAGATGGGGTAAGAAAACTGTCTGTCATTAAACAAGAAATCTTACATACATATGCATAACCAAAGAACTAGAGTGTCTGCTAAAACTTTACAATCGAGAGCTTTGCTCTACCATCGATCCTTCAAAAAATGTCAAAAATAAGTACATATACTCCCCAAAAACCTTTTCCCAGCAGAGGCGTCCTAGACTTTCAGTTTGGGGCATCTCTTCAATCAAATCTGGCCTACACTCCTCTATCATACGCCATCTTAATTCTGCATGGTTCATGCTAAGGGGTAGTTGAGCCCTTAAATGCTGAATTAGCGTGCGCAGGATTCCCAGGTGAGTCGACGACTCAGCATGGCTTCTGTGGAAATAACCGGTACAGAGGACCATCTCGGGCAGACCTCCCGTCGGGACATCCATACTTGCAATTAATGAGTGAGGCAAGGTTTCAACCACCCTCTCTCTTCTTCATTGACTCCGAGCAGGTATCAGGGTTGAGATCAAACTGAACCGGCACTTGGAGAACATGGGGATCCCTTCTGCAGCCATACCCGACGCTTCAGCCCTTTGCGCAACTCTTTCTATCACCTCCGAGCGACTACGGGCTGTGACCTTGTGCCTATCTTCAACGGTGCTTTCGGTGTTTCGGGGTTCGTGGATAGGAAGGAGAAGATCCTTTCTCTTCAAAGCTGCGATGGGCGAAATGCCAAGAGGGCCTAATCGTGCACCACATGTCCCTCTGGGATGAACGACTAAGGTCTCTCTCAGCTCTTGGGGACCTATCTTACCAAATGGTAAACCTTAGCACCCCTCCTCCAGGCCTGCTCCTTTGTGACCAGGCGCCAAAACCACGGGCCCGACTCTGGGCGCTTTCGGCACTTCGGGGTTCGGGGTTTCGAGATGAGAAATGACGAGGAGCCCTTACCCTTTGAAATCCCGAATGCCGGAATGCCGACGTGACTAGATCTTGTGCCACGCGTCCTTTGGATCGGACGGCTGAGATGACGTCGACAGTTTCACTATGAAAATCCCGAAAGGCCCCATCCGCGGCTCAGATCTTGCGCCGCATGTCTTTCTGATGAACGGTCCCGATCATTTGATGAATGTAAAATAAGCGTTATCCATCGCGTTAATCATGGCGCAACTCTATTAACTGTGATTCTCCGCCGATTGTCGATCTACTTCGCTAATTGATCCTTGCTGTTAAAATCAGACTGCTCGCTCGCTTGATTTTAAGCCCGAAATGGGCTTTTCCTGTGGGTTGCACTCGACGCTTAGGTTGCGGCCTTGGACTAGAACACATTTGATGGGTTTTCACACCCCATTTCTTCGCATTCTACATCAAGGGTCTGAAATCGAGAAAAAACACCTCGCTTGCAAGAATTGGTGCTAACAGGATCCATAAATAAAAAGTACAAATTGGGTTTTGGTAGTTAAGAACCCAAATGATATCCTAAGTGACCATGGGCACAGTTAAGGGACTTGCATCCCCAACTAAACCAATGAAGTTACGAAATGATCCAAGTGGATTACATGAGGGTTAAAGTGAATTAAATTAGTGACCAATGGCTAGATACCAAAGGGGAGAAATTCACCTTAGGAACCTACCTAAGAAATAGGCATTCTAGAGAGGTCTCATGTCCTGGCCAAGATGAAAGGGACTCCAAGAAGGTGATCCATAACATTAGAGTAGTGGTTGAGAGGTATTGCATCATCATTGGGCATGTCATATATGGAAAATACATAGGGATGGAATACACAATGAACCTCCTACTGGGTAAGAGTATGTAAGTACCCAAGTATGACTCTCATATGCTACATTTTGTCCCTCTTTTAGGAGCTTCTATCCATAAGATGGGAATAGTAACAAGTTACAAGGAAGGAGGGAATAAAGGAAGTGCATGGGAGTAGTCTAAGGGTCCTTGTAATTCAAGCCAATGCCTATATATCACAAGGAAATTCTTCAGTAGTTGGGACATAATATTCCTCAGTACATAGGAAGGCCCACATGCCTCAAGCATCAGAGAAAGGTGGAGCTACAAGGATACCCCATAGATCATTATGATGTTAGTCATGTAATAGACAAAAGATAACTAAAGATAAAAAAAGAAGGCGATGCATGTCAAGCAATAATGTCGGGATAGGGGAACAAGAAATATTAATTACTATTAAAATATGAATATGTAAATGAAATAAAACATAACAATCATGTGAGTGATAAATAAACTAGATTATGTGGTTAGAAAAAAACAATCCCTAAATATCATGTTAGTGAAAGCAATAACTGGAACATTTAGTAAAGGGTGAGTACGTGAAATAAAGAAATGAGTACTAGATGTAAGAGAGTGATACTTGCACATACTTATATGCAATATCTGGTGGTGTAGGCATATGATGAAATGAAATAGGTACCTATGTCACAAAGGTTAACGACCTACCCTGAGAAGGGAAGGAGTAACACCAAATCTTAGGGAAAGGATAGAGGTCAAACACAAATGGGGAAAAACATGTGATAATGCTAGGGATATTATAACAAAGGAAAGAGAATAAAGGAGGCAGTTTTGGAATGGTGTTTGGAAAGGAATCACCATTAGTAGAATATAAAACAATAGAAGAACAAAAATCAAAGGTGATATGCCTTCCCATTTTTCTTATTTCCCAAATAGATCTCCTCAACATTGGGTTCTGATGTCCTTCCTCATTTGGTTCATATTAGTCTATTTAGTTAGATTCTCCATCCTCTAATTCAAATTATGTTATCTTTGGTTCTTCCTCTCTTGGTTGGTCTTCCTTCTTAGAAGAAACTTTTCTTTCTCTAAATATTACATCTCAACTATAAAAAATCTTCCTTTTTTAGCTTTCAAAGCTTGTATCCTTATAAACCACCTTTATAACTAATAAATATAATTTTTTCTACTTTATATTCCAATTTACTTCTTTTCTCCTTTGAAACATGAACATATGCATCACAATTGAAAACTTTGAGGTGTGCAAGAGAGGGTTTCTTAACATTCTATGCCTCATGTAGAGTTTTATCAACTAATGTTCATGAAGGTGATCTATTTCTAAGGTAACATGCAATACCTATTGCCTCTATCTAGAATTCCTATGGTAACCCTACCACTTAGCATACTTCTTTCCTTTTCCATTAATGCACTATTTGTTCCTTCTACAACTCCATTATGTTGATATTTGTATGAAGTAGTGTTTTTCCTTTCTATACTACACTACTTAAATAACTACTCAAATTCATATCCACATAACACTCCATCATTATCTATCGTTAAAACTTTTTTCTTTTTCTTTTTCCTTTTTTTTGTCTTTTTTTTCATAAGAGCCTTAAACTCTTTGAATTTACCAAAGGCCTCAATTTTTTTCCAAAGGAAATATATCCACGTATTCCTCAAGAATTCATCAATAAATGAAACATAGTATAGAGATTTTCCCAATGATGTAATATGCATTACTCCAAACAAATCATTGTGTATTATCTCTATGATCCATTTTTCTCTTGTAGCACTAGATGGAAATCTAAATCGATTTTATTTACCTTAAACATAATGTTCACAAAATTTAAAATCTAAAGAGCTATAAAAAATTCCTTCAAGCATACCTTTATTGTGTAACTCAAAGGGCCTTCTCTCCAATATGTCCCAACCTTTAATGCAAAAGCATTGTCTTCTCTTAAGGGACAATAGGGGTCTTGTCTTCTTCTTTTATCACCTTAGGAAAATAAAAAACTATTACATGCATTCCCAATGGTTTCCTCAAGCTTGTATTATCCAAAATCCTCTTGCCAACACCATTTCTCCTTGAACCATCTTACAACTATCATTTCAAATTTTGTATGCATGCTTGATTCACTCATATTACTCACAAATCTCAGGTTTTTCACCAATATTGGAATATGTGGAACTCTAAAGAGAGTTTTAACCCTTCCATGTTAGAGGAGCATGCTGACCTTTAAAAACCCTATGATTTTGGTTTTTGAGTCATAGATCCTAAGAATACATCACCCCCATTATACTTTCATATTCACAAAAACAGTCCCTATGAGGAGCCATATGAAAGGAAGCACCCAAGTCAATCATCCATGCATCATGATTTACATGTGAAGTTGAAGGTTCCAAGTACACATACCTTCCTTATTTCATGGATTTTCCCTTCCCTTTGGTTGGATTCTTTCCATTATTCACCCTAATTGATCTTAGATCTTATTTTTTTCCTTGTGGGTATTATTGGATCCTCTTAATCCAACTTTTGCGAAGGATACTAGTGCCACATTACAAGGATAGCACCTCAAACATGAGCCCCAATTTTATCTACCCATTGGTAACTTTGTTCCATTCTCTCTCTCTCTCTCTCTCAACTTTATCTACCCATTGGTAACTTTGTTCCTTTTTTTCTATTGGTCTCTCTCTCTCTCTCTCTCTCTCTCTCTCACACACACACACACACACACACACACACACACACACACAAACATGCATGCATGCATGTGTGTGTGTGTGTAGTAGTAGTAGCAAGCCAAGGGGTTTGCTCAATCTTTTGTCACCAATGTTGATGGGTATTTATCTAGTTCCATGCCAATAGGTTCTCAACTCAAATGCCCCTAGGTTAGGTGCACTAGTCTAAATTGGAAATTTCTATAAGGATAACATCCATGAGTGTGGGGAAACATCCCTTGGATTTCCCCATGATGTTTTATGTTTTCCACTTGAATGGTTTTTCCAAGGGAAACACCTTCTCCTCCATTTTGATTTTCTCCTTCTTCTCTTCCCCTTTCTTTTGTGGAAATTCATTTATTTATGATTTCATAACTAGTTTTCCTTTCTCTCATACATTCAAATAATCTCTCTTTAGGAAGCCTAAAAAATCTTAACAAAGTAGCACATAAAATCAAACAAAGCCTTAGTAGAACATTAGTTCATAAATTAATATGTGACCTAGTGGTCTTCCTTCCCTTCACATCCCCTCATTTGTTTCTTGTTTTCCATTGAGCATGGGGTGGTGACTCTAGTCTCTTTCTATATTTCTCTCTTTGATCGATAGTAGAGTGTCCTTTTGTGAAAGTGCATTACTTCACTTTAACCGTTTTTCTACACCAACATATACTCACAACCCATATTTTATCCAATGCCAATTTTCTGATGGTTCTTATTTTATACTTGAGTAACTAGGAAACATGCATGGTTGATTGCAAATTAATTATAATATCCAAATTAACCCGATATTAAGATATTAAGGAGATAATTGGTGAGAAAAAATGCATGTATTTTTCACAATTTTTCAGCCCTATTCTTGTTCATTGTATTTTGAACGAGTTCCTTTTTAATGTCTTTCCTACTACATGACATATTTTTTTGTTTTGAAAATTAGTATTGTATGCACACGTAGAGAATATATCAATTATAGAAATAATATACGTGTACTTGTTGATTACATATATAAAAAATCAATAACTACATAACTTTTCTACTTGTTATTATTGGGATGTTGGCTCTTACGACACACAATTGTTCCCTTCTCCTTGATAGGTCCCTGCAAACATTTTTTCCATCATTACTAGTATATTGCACAAATCATATTGATATTCGATTTTTATTTATTTTCTTAGAAAAAAAGTTTCGTCAAAACCATTTAAATGAATTCATATTAATGCGGTATAAATGTAACGTATAGATTCAAAAACTACACTCAGTGCAAATTCAAGAATTTTACTTTAACTCGTGCAAATTTCCCATCACATATTGTAGAAAATTAATAATTGCCCTTTTACATCTCAGTTGCATTACTTAGATGCCAACTTTATTAAAACCCCCCCAAAAAATGATTTAGGAAAGTAAAATCTCAGTTGCATTACTTAGATGCCAACTTTATTAAAACCCCCCAAAAAAATGATTTAGGAAAGAAAATTCAAAATCTACACAAAACATGAGTGCTAGTTACTTCTTTGGTGGACCTAATAAAGTTTGAGAAATGGTGCAGGTCCCTCTTGACCATCTATCCACTTTTGATATTTTATTTTCCCCTCCTTCTCTTGTAGTGATCTCTTGGAAAGAAGGTTAGCCTCCATATTTGATCTCGGAAAATGTGTGTGTAGGAGATCAATGTGAGCTCTTTGATTCTATCTTTCCAACATTCCAGGGCATTTACTTGTAGTTTGTCTTTGTTGTTTAACCAATCAATTATAATTCTTGAGTCTCCCATAAACTACAAATCCACAATGTTAAGCCTTGTTGCCAAGATGAGTGTAGCCCATACTCCAATAAGTTTTGCTCTTGTGCACCACAATTGAAGGTCCACTTATATAATGTGTGTTCATCAATCCTTATTAGACCTCCTGCTTCACTCTATTGTCCATTGTTTTGGGTTGATGTAGATTGACTAAAATACATCAATAAGTGAATCATTGGACTAAAATTTACGTATCCAATCAGCCAAAGGGTTATAAATCTGGTGTGATTCATTGTGTTGCAAATCTCTTGTTGTGTGGGTCAATAAAGTCATAGAACTATGACCTTCTAATGTTGACAAAGGGATATTACACCTTTATTGGATTTGTAATGTACATTATGGTTTTTTAATTAACTAACTCAAATTTTCTTCACATATTTGGATTACTTAGCATTCTATATTTACTATGTTAATGAGTTTATATTATGAGTATTTAGCATTTTATATTTTCTATATTAATGAGTTTATATTAAGAATGAATTATTCAGTTTACTAATAACATGCCATTGTTTAATTGCCTCTAATGAAAAGTGTTAGTGTCTATACTTTAGGTGTAATATGATAGTGTCTATACTTCAATGAAAAGTGTTAGTGTCTATACTTTAGGTGTAATATGATAGTGTCTATATTTTAAGGGTAATATGAGAAGATTATCATGTGTTATAATTGTTATGTTAATGAGTTTATATAAAGAATGATTTATTCAATTTACTAATAACATGTAATTTACTAATAACATGCCATTGTTTAGTTGCTTTTATTAAAAAGTGTAGTTTAGTGTTTATACTTTTGAGGTGTATTATGAAAAGATTATAATGTGTTATAAGAATTAGTGTTAATGTATATAAAATAACATTGTGAGTTTTATTAATGAATAAACATCATTGTAAAATTTGTATCACCATGTACTAGATATTGGTTATGTAAGTTGGATAAATAACATTGTTCACCATGTATTAGATATTGGTTGTATAAGTTAGATAACATTGGTATGAAAGCTAATTTTAAAGTTGGGTGCATTATCAAAGCGTTTAATATAATAATTAAACTTTTTTTCACTGAAATTTGACTTGTTCTAAGCTTATTTACATATTGTTAGAATTTCTAACACAACACTTGATCTTCATATAATGCTTATCATCTTGCAAAGCAATAGATGCTTTAGCTTTCCATCTTATAAACAACTTATTATTCTACATTAATAAGATCTTATAACATAAAGGATTAATATATTTAGTGTTAGAATTTCTAACACAACACTTATCTTTGGTTGATCATCTTGCAAAACAATAGATGATTTAGCTTTCCACCTTATAAACAACTTATTACTCTACATTAATAAGATCTTATAACATAAAGGATTGATATATTTGACTAGTTGGGTGATCTATAACATTTGGAGCTTTGTGTGAGTAATTAATTTGGACCAAGTGAATACACATGGTAATCAACACACGATTATAAGGTTAAAAGGATTATGCATCCTAGTCTAATCTCATTGTATTTTTTTAGGTACCTCCATAATAATGTTTATGATTAAATTTAAAACATTTTTTTTAATATGTCTTCATTCTTTATAATTTTTTGTGGTTAATTATTTTGTATTGAAAATAATATATACAATTGAATAATTTTGGGATGTTATTATTTTCTTTAATTTGAATGTTTGATTATGCATTCTTAATATTATTATTTTAATTATTGATGTGTTTATACTAGAGTAGATTCATTTTAAACCTTGATCTATCATGAGTGAAAAAGGATCAAATTTCAATTTTTAAATTTTAATTTATATGTTGTGATATAAATATACAAATACATAGTTATTAATTTTATTTTCATCATGCTAAATTGTAAAGCACCTCATTATTCTTAGTGCAATAAATTCTTAAATTTATTTAGATTATTTGTTTTTAATTTAAATCATATTAATGTTATAGTCTAACACATCTACTTAAATTATATTAATATTATTGTCTAACATATCTTAAATTGTAAATAGTATTTTTGATTATTAATACTTTTTGTTTTTTAAATATTTCTCATCTAATTATAAATCCATTTTAATTAATTTAAACATTTTATGCTTAATTATGTTAAACTTTTATCAACTTTAATTTAAATATTTGATTACATATTAATTCTTTTTAAATTATTAATAAGTTTATATAAATTCTTAAATTTATTTAGATTATTTGTTAAAGTATTTTATTATTTTGTAATTCAATAAAAATTTATCTTAATTTGAATACATCTACTTAAATTGTAAATGTATTAATATTATAGTCTAACATATTTTAAAGTGTAAATAATACTTTCCATCATTATTAATATATATATTTTAAATGTATTAATATTATAGTCTAACAAAACATATCTTAAAATGTAAATAATATTTTCTATTATTATTATTTTTAAATTTTATTCGAATTAGGAATCCATTTTAACTAATTTAAAATTTTATATGCTTAATTATGATCAACTTTCATTGACTTTGATTTTCTTATTTAATGTGACCAAGTTGCGTCGTTCAACCATGTGTCAAAACATCCCGCCACTAAGATATTGATTTTGAACCTAAATGGAAAAATTGATTTAAACTTTGATTCGAGCTTTTATAATAACAACCTTCACGTAATGATTACATCAGTTTTTTCATATAGAATCTTATTTCGAAACAATCATGCATATAATATTAATATAAAACGCTCTTATGATAAGAATCCCAGAGCTAATACGTATAGCCTTCTGCCACCATATTCCATAACAAACATTAAAGTAAGTATCACTCTGAATCATACCATTTAATGTTACTTTTATTAAATGGGTTATTTTATTATTATTTTATTATATAGATTAAACATTATAAAGTTTTTAGATTATTAAAATATAAATAATTGAATCTGAAATGCCTACATACAGACAAACACTGTATACTCCACGGTATAAAAAATAAAAAAATAAAGATTACAATGACATATGAACTTCTTGTGCACTTTATTAATGTGGAGATACCGCAATACCATATGCCACCTTAAGTGCTGCAATGTAGCTGTCACACAAATATGTGGATGAGGAGAGAGCTCCATGGTTTTATCATGCCATGATTATGAAGATGAAGGTGGATAGGAAAGGGTTAACATATGAAGTGAGCCCACCATGATGATTATGAAGATGAAGGTGGATAGGAAAGAGCTAACATGTGGAGTGAGTCCACCATGATGTGATGATTATGAAGATGAAGGATGTGATGATTATGAAGATGAAGGTGGATAGGAAAGAGCTAACATGTGGAGTGAGTCCACCATGATGTGATGATTATGAAGATGAAGGTGGATAGGAAAAAGTTAATATATGGACTGGGTAATCAGCAAGTTAATGATGAGTTTATAACCTAGTACATTTTATCTGTTAAAAAGTTAATGATGAGTTTATAACCTAGTACATTCTATTTGGTATGGTAAATGGTGAAAAATATGTAATAAATTAAAAAGAGGATGTATCATTCAGTGAATCAATAGTTGATTCAATGCATGGTGCGTTTAATGTTTACAGATGAATAGTATATATCCAAATAATATAATGTACCAGGTAGTGAACTAATCATTGAACTAATTATTGATTTAATGGTACCAGGTAGTGAATTAATTATTGACTTACTACATGGTGTTTAATGTTTGCTTAATGTTGGCTGATAAAAAATCTCATAAGTAAATGATGATAGAAAGGGTTAACATGTGGAGTGAGTCCACCATGATGATGAAGATGAAGGTGGATAAGAAACAACTAATATACGGGCTAAGTCAACGAGTCAATGATGGACATACTAAGTAGTAAATTATTTCTGTTTAATGATGGGCTTACTAAGTAGTAAATTATGTATGTTCAATAGTGAATAGTATGTATCAAATGAACTCCAAGATGCACCAGGTCTTGAACCAATCATTGACTCACTGCATGGTGTTTAATTTGGGGATGAATAGTATATATCAAACTAACAGAATGCACTAGGTAGTGAATCAAGCATTGACTTACTGCATGGTGTTTAATGTTCATTGATGAATAATATGTCTCCAATGAACAAGATACCCCAGGCAGTGAGCCAACCATTGACTCACTGCATGGTTATTAATATTGGCCCATAGAAAATCCCATAAGTAAATGATGACAGAACAGTTAAGGACAATAAGCACATGACACATAAGTTAATAACCACCGTCAACAATATCCAACCTGTTAGGCAGCATTGAATGCTGCAACAAGTGGACTATAGACCATTGAATCTACAAACAATTAAGATCCTACGGCCTATAATCCACCTGCCGCTGCATTCAATGCTGCATAGCAAGCTGTATATTGGCCGCCAATAACCACTGGCTCGACACTGACAGTGACAGTAAATGATGACAGAATAGTTAAGGACAATAAGCACATGACACATAAGTTAATAACCACCGTCAGCAATATCCAACTTGTTAGGCAGCATTGAATGCTGCAACAAGTGAACTATAGACCATCGAATCTACAAACAATTAAGATCCTACGGCCTATAATCCACCTGCCGCTGCATTCAATGCTGCATAGCAAGCTGTATATTGGCTGCCAATAACCACTGGCTCGACAGTGAAAGTGACAGTGACAGTGACAGGATGGATATGAAGGTGGACCTCATTTGGAAATTTGTTGAGTGATCGGAGAAGGTACGTGGCTATGAAGGACCGAGGAGTCCTAATTTTGGTAGCGTCACTGTGGCAGAGCTCTCGAATTTGATTTTAATAATTCGTGGAGGAGCAATAATGCCGTCAATATTGACCTGGCATGAGGTAAAAAGGATCAATAATGGATTCATTACCTGGTACGCCTCTTGTGGCAGCACGTGGTTTTGAGAATGAATCTATTGTTACATCTGCAGCAAGTTGCTTGATTTAAGGAAGGCTCGTCACGGGAAGTAGCGTGAAAGATTTGTACAGCGATAAAACGACAATGTGTAGGCAGGCAAGTGGCATCGCATGCGACAGAGAAGGAAATTCGATTACTTTTATTATATTTTTATGGTTTCCATGTGGTTAAATTTTCTAGATGTCGGTACAGAATGACCTAGCGTTTTCTTCGAAGAAATCGACGAATCAATTGGAAGACACCTGCCCCAAAACTTGTCTATTTTCTCACCATCCATCTGAGAGGTCCATAATAACTGGTTATCTTCTATAAAATGGTGGTATCCTTCTTCATTGGAAGAAGAGAAGAGAAGAGAATTCCATTATACTTTAGTTGCAGCTGGTGGTATTCTTCTTCATTTGAAGAAGAGATTCAACTCCTGTCTGCCTTTCCCCAGTCAGATTTTATTCACAGCAGAGTTTGTACATACAAATTGTTCAAGTATATGCACAGAATCACTGTGCATATACAGAGAATGCTGTAAGATGCGCTTGCAGGATGTCCATGTCTTTAGTCGCCGAGCTCTATCGCAGCTCGCGTGGAAAGAGCAGAGGCAGAAAATCAGCAGAAACAGTCAGCGGTCTTGGAATGGAGTTGATATCGGAGAGCAAGGTCTCGGATTAGAAATCGCACAGATCCAGTATATGGAAGCGGTTTAGTAAGAATCTTTAACCCACACGAGTTTGTGGTGTTTTTTCTTCGCAGAGATGGAAATGAAATCCAATATTCTGATGGGGAGGTATGAATTAGGGCGCCTGTTGGGGCAAGGGACGTTCGCCAAAGTCTACTATGCAAGAAATCTGAAGACGGGCGAGAGCGTCGCCATTAAAGTCATGGCCAAGGAAAAAATCCTCAAGGTCGGCATGATCGAGCAGATTAAACGAGAAGTGTCAGTTATGAGATTGGTCCGACACCCCAACATCGTTCGGCTCTACGAAGTCATGGCGAGCAAGACGAAGATTTACTTCGTCATGGAGTATGTTAAGGGCGGCGAGCTCTTCAACAGAGTTGCCGACAAGGGGAAACTGAAGGAGGAGGAGGCCAGGAAGTATTTTCAACAGCTGATTAGTGCGGTGGATTTCTGCCACAGCCGGGGGGTGTACCACCGGGACTTGAAGCCGGAGAACTTGTTATTAGACGACAACGGGGTTGTGAAGGTCTCCGATTTCGGGCTCAGCGCGCTGCCGGAGCAGTTCAGGCAGGATGGCCTTCTGCACACGGCGTGCGGCACGCCGGCCTACGTCGCGCCGGAGGTCATCACCAAGAAGGGCTACGACGGTGCCACGGCCGACATTTGGTCTTGCGGGGTCATACTGTTCGTGCTCATGGCGGGCTACTTGCCATTCCAGGACGCGAATCTAATGGTCATGTATAAGAAGATCTACAAGGGAGACTACAAGTGCCCGCCTTGGTTTTCCTCGGAAGTTCGCCGGCTCGTCCTCCGGCTGCTAGACCCTAATCCCCGGACGAGAATCACCGTCCCGCAGCTGATGGAGGTCCCCTGGTTCCGCCGGGGCTTCAAGCGCCCGCAGGCCGACAAAGATGTCAATGTCGGGGTTCTTGACGATGTCGACTCCGCCTTCTTCGTCCCGAAGCCGGCCTGCCTGAACGCCTTCGACATAATCTCCCTCTCGCCCGGCTTCAATCTCTCTGGGCTGTTCAAAGACGATGTATTGAAGCAGGAGGAGGAATCGAGGTTCACGTCGACTCAGCCGGCGTCGAGCATAATGTCGAAGCTGGAGGAGATTGCAAGTCTGTTCCGGTTCAGCTTTAAGAAGTCGAAGGACTTCAAAATGAAGTTGCAGGGGTCGGAGCAGGGGCGGAAGGGGCATTTGTCTATTGATGCTGAGATTTTTGAGGTCACTCCCTCGTTCTTCATGGTGGAGCTTCGGAAAACCGGCGGGGATACACTGGAATACAGTAAGTTCTGCAGCCAAGATCTAAGGCCCGGCCTTAAAGACATTGTGTGGACATGGGATGGCAACAGACAAGAGAAAGATTAGCATATATTCACTTAATATACTTCCTTGTGCTTGTTCAATTTACATGATCTGATTTGTGTTTTTTTCCTCAAGTTATCTGTTTAGTTATGTTACTGGCAATTTCTTTGTCTGAGCAAAGTAATGAAGCCAGAAATAAGAGATCTTGTCCTACAGGATTGTGAACCATATTTTAAGCCATAAACCTGCACAATATCAGTGAAAGCCAAGTATCATATGCGGGAAGGGCGAACTGTCATGTGTACTTTTTATTTTCTTGTAAATCTGTAAAAATAAATTTAAGATTGTTTTCCACAATCTGTAAAAATAAATTTACGATTGTTTTCCACTTGTTCACTATTTTCTTTTCTTTGTGAGATTGTTGTGGTTTCGTGTGTACTTGTTATTTTATTTTAAATTTGTAAAATTAAATTTATTGTTTTCCACTTGTTCACTATTTTCTTTGTGAGGTTGTCTAGTTTCCTAGTAGGATAGGAAACTATATTACTTCATCACATATTCACACATGTCATGCGACAGCGACACATATTCACACATCTCATGTGACAGCGAAATAAAAATGGCATTGTCTAATCAGCTGAACTTTTAAACTTTTTTCCCTTTTTCCCCGGAATTTGGCTAAATTCGGCTAAATAGATTTTGGGAAAATCTACTATTTGATTTTTTGATTTTTTTTCGGAATCCTGTTAAACAGATTTCTATAAAATATAATTTTATACCATCAAAATTCAGCTAAATACATCTTGGGAAAATCTATCATTTGATTTTTTTTTTTTTTTCGAAAATACTGTTAAGATTTCTATAAAATCATCATTTTATACCATTTAATTAAATTAATGGTATAAATTCCATTTTCAATAAATTTCATTTTATACCATTTAAATGGATGTATAAATTCCATTTTTAATAAATTTCATTTTATACCATTTAAATTTAAATAGATGGTATAAAATTCTATTGATGGTATTTTTGAATGGAGTTAACCAGTTTTGATTGGATTTCTGACAAAATTTAATGAAATGGAGTTCTCAAGTTATGATTGGATTTCTGATAAAATTTAAATTTTTAATAAATTTCATTTGGTATAAAATTTTATTGATGGTATTTTTGAATGGAGTTAACAAGTTTTGATTGGATTTTTGACAAAATTTAATCGAATGGAATTAACAAGTTATGCTTGGACTTCTGAAAAAATTTAAATTGATCGTATAAAATTCCATTCATGGTATGAATTTCATTTTTGAATAAATTTCATCTTATAATGGAGTTAACCAGTTTTGATGGAAAAAAAAAATATTCAAGTTTTGGTTGGCTTGGTTGGGTTTATGACAAAATTGATGGAAATGAAAAATATAATGGAGTTAACCAATTTTGATGGAAAAAAAAAATCTTCAAGTTTTGGTTGGATTGGTTGGGTTTATGACAAAATTATTTTGATGGAAAAAAAATATCTTCAAGTTTTGGTTGGATTAGTTGATTACGACAAAATTGATGGGAAATGTCTGTTAGAGATAATGCTTATAACTGTTGTAATCGTGAGTTTCTAGGTTAACTATTACTGTTGTAATAGTTAGTTTCAACTATGACTGTTGTAACTGTGAGTTTCTAGGTTTACTATTTTTAGCTAATCAGATCCACTTGAGTCGGTGATCTGCATGCTATATATGTAACCCCCATTTGTTTGTTAAGCAATGAAAACGTTTTGTGTTGTGTGAATTAATTCTTCCAATTTTATCTTGGTATCAGAGCTAGAAGAAAAGAGACGGATCAGAGATCGTTTTGAGGAGGACCCAACTGTTGAGCTTTGTGTGGAACGTCCCTGTTCAGCTGTCCAGATTGTTCTTGCGCGATCTGCTGAAGAGATTGTTGCTCGCTTCCAGCATATGCGTGGAGAGTTTGTTGCGGTGACCGATTTGCTGCGTGAGTTTAATTTCAGATTTGCATGCGTGAGCGTGGAGGAGTTTGCATGCATGGACTTTGCTGCGTGAGTTTAATTTCGGATTTGCATGCGTGAACGTGGAGGTAGTTTGCATGCATGAGTGGAGTTTTGAAGTGTGAGTAAAATTCACATGAGTGGAGTGAAGACAAATCGGAATTGCATAAATGAGGTAATGAGTTTAAGTGGTAAAGTGTGGTAAAATATATATATTGTTTATATATATTTTTTATTGGGTTGTGGCTTATTCCATGTGGATAAAGTAAATGCATGTGTATAAAGTGAAGTTATAAATCTTTT
>ML778504.1:264620-283260 GCA_009831015.1 Picea engelmannii | reverse complement strand
CTGCTGAAAGGAGGTGGCTAGTATGGATCATGATGCATGAGAGAGGATGGTAAGGGGAACCAATGATGATTGAGATGACCCTGCTAGACAAGTACACCATTGGATATAAATCGCTCAGACCCAGAATGATATTCTAGCCCAGGAAATTTAATTACTAGTCAAATTGGTAGTTGGGAAGTCTTCTTCAAGAGTAAATGAGGAGATGGGCAGATGGCCTATCTAAAAACTTCCTGATCTGACCCACAAAATCTTGCTAGAAAAGGAAAGAAAAGTCAGAAAAATCACGGGCATAGAAATGAAGATACACATGAATGGGTCGAGAGACCACTTCAGAAAAAGAAGAGTGTGTGAGGCTCTCTGGTTCAGAGGAGAATTATGAAATATATGTTGTTCTGAGGACAATGTTTTCTAATCAAACCGATAAACGAGGATGCATTGATTGACTGAGCAATCACAGTAAGCTCCCTTGCTTGGTGGATAGAAAATTTATCTACCAGGGCCATGTGGGAAAAATGAGTAACCTTTGTCCCTTGATGTAGACGAGAAAAAAGGAAAACTTCATCTATCTCATGGCATCATGATCTAGCTAGGGGGTGGCTAGTTGAGGAATACTTAGAGAACAAACTGTGCATATGGTTGGATTGAAAAGATAACCCATTTCAGCAGTTTCCAACTAATTCCAAACTTCAGATAAGTGCACGACTATGAGCTTCATATAGTCTTGACTGTTTTGTTGTAATATGTATCTTCTTGAGTTAGATAATGGAAAAATCTATTATATTGTTTGAATGGTAGAATGTGTGGCTCTGATGGCCTAGCGGCCTGGGAAATTTGAAGTAAAGTGTGAATATCATATTTTGTAGATGGTGTTTTCCTACCTTTGTTTAGAAAAGGAGAACCACTAGCAATGGGATTTTAACCGAATTTGGGGACATAAGACTTTGGCCCTTATGTTGGTTGGTAAATCCTCAAGGGATTGCCCAAGGACCAAATATGTAGATATAGAGTCAAAACAGACTTTATGGGACTACTCCAGTCTTGTTGATCCCTCAAATTTATCTTTTCCTGATTGTGAAATTTGAATTTTGTAGACGAGGGGCGCTTCCTTCAAACCATTTTCCCAAGTGACCATAGGTTCAATTCAATGGACTTCACCAAGTATTGGATAAGATTTAAGAGTGTATCCCTCAGGGCTTTCCAAAGTCCCATATGACCAGGACCCTGGAACCCTGTACTACGCCAAAAGGGAGCTAAGCCTCCCAAGCTTTTGGACTTCGTAGGTCCGGAGTTTCGGGATGTTGAAACCTCACAACATTCAAATCTTGTTGAAGGTAACCCGTCGAAATGGTAACTAGACAGTTTGACCGACAACTGGCAGTCTCTTACTGCTAGCAGGGAAAACCCCCCTATGACTACACTAGGGTTCATAATGTAGGCAGATCAATTAGTTGTCTAAAAGTCAACTACTTCTCTAACTACCCCAAACATACCAAAACTCATACAAGAAAAAAAAATATGAGAGGGATTGGGTAACTATACCTCTACTCTGCATCTGGTGATGATCCCCTCGCACTTGAAAGCTTCACTGATTGCAAGCCTCCTCCCAAGGCTGAACTGCATTAAAAAATAGACAAACAAAAAGATAAAAGCATGATATTTCATATACGAATTAGGGTTAGATGTTAGAATGTCAAAACATAAACCAATAAAATCATTCAATACACCATGATTTGGGACAGGAAAAATAATTCTTTTATTAATAACTCCATGATTATACCTTTACAACCAAAATCGACCACTGCTCCACGAACCTGGTCTGAGCTCCTCTTCACCAAGCTCCAAGTGCACCTTTATGTGGCTTCTCCTCTCAACCTTCTGATCTCTTCTTAGGAAGTGAATGGGTTGTGATGGAGGAAGAAGGGCTAATTGGGGAATGCTAAGGAAATTCTCACAAAAGGGTTGCAATAACTTGGGCAAGGAGGGGATGTGAAACGGGAAGAGTTTCACTGTTCTTATGTCTAGATGTGGAATGAGACCCCAACACCTCCTTTTATATGAAAAAAGTATGGTTATTCGATTGGGTGATGGGCTATAGGTGGTGGATTAGTTGGGAAACTACCCAAGAGCCTGTAATCTCAACGAATTCCTTTCAAATTTTGCAAGTATACGCAAGTTGTAATGGTGCAACATGCATATGTATGCGGGTTGTAGTGGTGCAACGAGCGTATGTATGCGAGCAATATTGGTGCAAGGTGCATACATCTTCAAAAAATGGGTTTTTTAGAAGAGCAACTTAGTAGTGCTTTGGAAAAAAATGCAAGTAAGAGGGCCAAAGGCTAGGTATGCAAGTGTAGAGAAATTTAGGGTTATAATATATGCCCCCTAATGTGTGAGGTCAGAAGAGCATCTGATGGCCGAAATACATTACAAAATCTTCACCAATGTACGAAACGAGTGAGCCCGGGACCAGAGTTCGGAAGGTGCCATCTGCAAAACAACAATTGTCTCTCTGAGGCGGGAATACCCATGCTCAAGATGAAATAAATCATGGCTTCCAATCAAATACACTGCATATCCATGTCATATAACTATATAAAGTGTAGCTGCGAGCAACACACAACAGATCTACATCTCAAAATCAAAGATATACAAGTACATTATCCATCTTCAAGAAGTCAGTAACGCCCGATGGATGGAGATGAGGCCTTCATAGCTCAAGAAACAACTTCAAGATCTTCAAAACTCAGGTAGGAGTACTATGTGAGTGTATGAATTCACTACCCAGAGGACTTCAATGGCTCATCGGGAAAAGACAAGAGGATCTCGATGATTAGGCAAAGAGCTTCGTTGATTTTGAGCAAGGACTTGATTGGACTTTCAAGATGGCCAAGTCATGAGATCAAGAGACAAACTACAGAAAGGCCGACTCGGGTTGGGTGAAACTTCCCTTGGCCAACAGTACAAATTATGATCAAACTCAAGCAACATGACATTGACATAAGTTCACGATGCTGGAGGCAACACAAACTCTCCATGTGTTTGGAAGAGTAACCAAATGGAGGAGGACATAGATCTATGTAGCAAGAACATCTTCCTAAGGTCATATTAGATCCCAATGCTTGATGAAAAAATGAAAGGATGTGCTTTGTCCAAGGGCGACTCATTGTGCTTCCAAGAAAATAATATATATTTCCCGTCCCCTCTTTTTGGGTTATTTTTTAATTTTTTGTCTTTTTCAATTTTTTAAAGAGCTTTGAAAAAGAATAAAAGAATGTTACGTTACAAAGGAGGAATGAGTGTCACAAACAAACATACTAGTTCCAGGTGCAAGGAACATACTAATGCTCATAGAAAGGAGACATGTGCAGGAAAAGGATACTTGGGGAAAATTCCTCCATGGGTCAAGGTGTCAGGTCACAGAGGCAAAGTGTTACAAGGCTTCAAAGGTTCATTTGAGAGCAACATGGAGCTGACATTAGGCCAAAGATGTAGAGATGCAAATGTGATTAGTAAGACACAATGAAACCCCCTTCAATGTAATCTTTAACGAGGCTAGAGAAGGTAAGTTCAATAGTTTTGTCATGTTTAAAAAGTTTGAAAAAACGTAAAAGAAGACTCCAAGGGGTACCTTTTTCGGAGATAGTCTAGTCGGTCGAAAAAGGGGTAAACTAACACCGAAAATACGTCTATTCAAAACCAATTTAACGAGTGTGACAAAGACAAGATCACTCGGAAATCTTTTTGATTTTAAGGAGTTTGAAAAGAGCTTAATTATGGACTCACTGCATTTTTCTAGATTTAGTCTCCTTGTCCTGAAAAAGTATAAAAGTTACTGAGGAGAACTCTCCCGGCAAGACGAATCTCCCGAGGCATACCTTTTTCCTCTATAATATACAGGTTGGAAAAAGGGGTAAACTCATGCCACTAGATGTTATTCTGTACCAATTTAACAAGTGTGAAGGAACAAGGTCACTCAATGATCTTTTCAATTTTAGGGAGTCTGAAAAGAGCTTAACTATGGACTTCGTGGGGGTTCCTTTTTCGTAAGTAATCTCCAAGGCCCGAAAAAGGTGATAAACCAAAACTAAGGAGAATGTTCATTTTTTGTAAATTTAGTCCCTCGGTCCAGAAAAAGGGTTAAAATTATACCTGAGAATACTCTTCTAGTGAACCAAAGTTCCTAGAGTATACCTTTGTTCATAAAATTGACCATGTGGACTGAAAAGGGGGTAAACTACCGTCGGACAGACATGCCTTCAAATTTGAATTTGGCAAGTGTGAAGGACAACAAGATTGCTCAAAAATATTTTCATGTTTAGAGAGTCTGAAAAGGGATTAAAGAATACTCTAGGAGGTTACTTTTCTCAGTTAATCCAGACAAGATTGAAAAGCATAAATGTAGTCTCGTCGGATGTTGCTTTCGGATTTCAAAGAGAGCTTGAAAGACAACAAAGCGTGCTCATTTTGGGAGTCCCGAGGGTGAGGCCAAGAGTGATGGTGCATCAGACGAATTAGGCTCAATATCATAATCATGACAGGACAAACAAGGACTCCCGAGCCTAAAGTCATTAGAGACAACATGGACGCCAAAATGCAACAAGGATCTATCTAGGGAATCCATGTAAAGGTAGGTTCTACCACTTAATCATGACACTTCTAAAGAAGAAATGATGGTTCTATGTCACACCTCAGTGGGATTGATCCTATGGCAAAGCAGAAAGACAATGAGATGCAAAAAGTGGAGGTGAAATCCTAACTTATATGCAAAAAGTTGGAAAAACCAACTTTTACCAAAGGATTTTTAAAAGTGACCCACCTACCCAAACGTTACCAAACCAAAAGGCGAAGTGTATCGTAACATCCAATGAGAAACTCAATAATGGAATTAAATGATTTCCAAGCCAGAAAAAAAAGGCAAAGGGGGTAAAAAAAGTGGCAAAAAAGGCCAAAAAATTCTATAAATAGAAGTTGACAGCTCACTTTCACCATTGCAATTTGAGAATTAACCAAAAGGTAAAAAATACCCCTTTGCTAAAGAAGTTTATTCTGGCAGCTTCAGAGGATGAAATGAACTTCCGCTCAGACCAAGTAGTACAAACTCATCCCTCCTGCATTCCCATCTTTATTTATTTATTTTTGTTTTTCTTTTTTTTGGGGGGGTGCTCCCCTAAAAAGGAGAGACCCTACATGTACGCGGGCTGTCCAAGGACAACCTATGTATGTACTCAGGCTTTCCAAGGACAACTTGCATATGTACTCAGGAAGAAAACAATTTTCCCACGTACATACGCAACTATGACCAAAACAACCCGCATACACCCTCAAAAGCAGGGAAAAATTAAAAATGCAAGAGCTAACTCCCCTTTGAACTGCCATGGAACATGATGTATGTCCATTGGAGGGAGAGGGAACACAAGGATATTGATATACTGGCCGATGAGGACCCTGCCTCCATTGCCGCATTGAAACAATGTGGGTTGTGAAAGTTCTTCCGGTGTCCGTTTATGAGGGCAAAACCCAGGTTACTGAACACCCTGGTACATTACTGGCATCCAGATGCAGAGGCTTTTATGATAGAGGGGCAGTCATTGACTCCAACAACTAAGGATATATACTTCTTGAATAGACTCTCTAGGAGAGGGGAACCAATCAATCTACGCACCTTTCCCCCTAGGCCTTTCAACATTGAAGGCTACATCATGATGCATTGTGAGGCCGACACTGAGAAGGTGGGTTCTCAAGTTCCCATTAACAAGATCACAAACTTGTCATTGAAGGTGATCCTATTACTTATTGGGTATATTACTTGATCTGCGACCCTTCACCAGGATTCCCAGATGCACATGCATTGTGAAATTCAATGCATGGAGGCACATATCTATGAATGGAGCATGACCATGCTCAATTGCATGAAGAGGCAGCTGACAGAGTGCCGAGAGTGTAGTAAAAGGAAATTTGGGTTTGGCACCATCCTATGCTCGTTCTTCTTCGAGAGGGTGCCCAGTCTGAGTCCTAGAGATATTGTACGGGGGCATGTGGTCTCCTTCCTAGCGGTATGTAGATGGGCAACACTGCTGCCACAATAGGGGGGAGGGAGGACCATAGAGGCCTTCGACGACAAATTATTTGACTGGTGGGAACGACAGATTCCAGCCATAGAGGACTACCCCTATGCTAGAATCAACTTCTATAGAGATTCAGACATGCCCATACATCCCGGAGAGGAGCGAGGAGAGCTAGGTACATGATTTTAAAGTTATTTATTTTTTAATTTCTTTTATATATATCATTTTTATATGAATCAAAGCACTGACATATATGTATCTGTTAGGTACATATGTGGGACCAGTGCACTCGAAAGACTTCATGAGGACTCGATGACATCCTCGACTAGAGGCAGGACCAACAACAACCGTTGGACCAACAACCGTAGGGGGACCTCCAGCCGGAGAGGCTGAGAGAGTTTTGAGGCGGGTGGAGCAGAACCTTACCGCACTCACTTGTACAGTTCCTATGGCTGAGATCGAGGATCTCTCACCTTCCATGCATCCTCATGTAGTGGGGGTGCCACGGACTTGGGTTCACCTTTTCTGACGTTTGGCCAATGTCGTCATTCACTACGGTAGGGCCAATAGGCCCCGAGCTTAGATAGGCTGAACTATTTATGTGCCAAGAGCACGTTTGTATATTTTTTAGGGCATAAGCCCCATGATGTATACCGAAACCTTATTTTTTTGTGGTGTTCACGCCCACCTATGTACTCATACATTTTTGACACACACACACACACACACACACATATATAGATATATTTACATCTTTATCATCTTATGGATCACATTTTTTACAAATGTATGTACATGTGTATGTGTGTGTTTCTTTTTATGTGTGTGCAACATGCCAATCTAATACTTTATTAGATAGAGTATTTGTCATTTGATTTAATCTTCTAGGAACATGGATATACATAATGTAATCAAAGAAACGTTCTAAGAGACGTACCCTAAGGAAACGTCGGTGTAAAGTAGGATCATAAATGCAGTAAAATCCATTTAACTGGGACACAACTAGATGAGTGTCTAAGTAGACCCGGAGGTGAGAGATTCCATGCGAAAAATTGTCACGAAGAAACTCTATCACTGCGCTGTACTCGACGACATTGTTTGTGGCGTTACCTAGACAGATACCTCTGGAAGATAGCAACTGGCCTCCAGGTGTGAAAATCACCCAAGATGTGGAAGCAAGCCTCCGAGTGTATCGGCTAGTTCCATCCATGAACCCAAAGAACACCTCTAATTCACTTGACATCTGCCACAATGAAAAATATGATATAAGTAAAGACACATCCATAAAACAAAAAAGACAAAAAATTGTGTAAGAGCTATACATATGTACAAGAAGTCACCCAGGCGACCAACCTAAGAGTAATACTTCTTGAGGTAGAGCCCATTTATAGGCTTTGCCAAGGCATTTCCCTCAAAGTCAACCAGACGATAAGCACCCTTATTTAATACCTCTTTCACGATGAAAGTTATGAACCACATGGGTTTGAACTTGCCTTCCCCCAGGGGATCCTTGTCTTGATCATAGACCAGGACAAGATCACCTTAGGAGAAAATATGAGGACAAACGAACCAATCATATTGACACTTGACTCGTTGCTTGTGAGCCTCATTGGCCGAGGCTGCATCATGGCATTGCTCATCGAGATTCTTGAGATATAATAGGTGTTCCTCAAGCGGTGAAGTGTCTAGCAGTAACTCCATTGCCAACTTTAAAGACAGGATCTTGCACTCAATAGGCAAGATGGCTTCCAACCCGTATACAAGTTGAAAAGGTGAAAAACTAGTGGCAGTCTTGACAGACATTCGGTAGGCCCATAACGTCGAGTACAACATCAAATGCCAATTTGACTTGGCAGAATTGATCGTTCGCTGAAGAATAATCTTGAGAGACTTATTCATAGCTTCCACCTGACCATTCACCTGTTTTAACTCATACATCATTTTATTTTGGAAGTGACTGCCATGGTCAGTGACAATCTCTTTCGGGATGCCAAACCTTGCTACTATCTGGTTAAAACTGAAGAGAATTGTTGTTTCTCCATCATTGTTAAACGTTGACATAGCCTCGACCCACTTTGTGAAGTAGTCTACTGCTATGATGATATAACGATGCCCCCTAGCTGAATTTGGGTGGCATGTAGTAAAATCAATCCCCCACTTAGTGAAGGGACCAACCGCGATGATGAGAAACATGGGAGTAGGATGTGCCCACATATTCTGAGAGAAGATCTGACATGGGTGGGACTTCTTGATCGACTCAACACAATCTTTGATTAATGTAGGCCAAAAGTAACCGACACGTATAATCTTTTGGGCTATTTCCAACCCAAACAAATGACCACCACATGCTCTAGTGTGGAAGTCGTTAAGAATAGGTTATGCTTCCTCGTGTATAAGGCACCGGAGAAAAATGCAATCTACGCCTCGACGATACAAAGTTTCATCGAGTATGAGGTAGTTTCGTGCCTGATGGTGAATTCGTCGACGCTCATCACAGGAAGAAGAAGAAGGAAACTTCAAATTCTGGAGATAGAATAGTATATCTCCATACTAGGGGTCCGAAGATGCGATCAGAAAAAGATCTCCTTTATAGGCGATTCTTCGAGCGTAACATCACTTGATTCGACTAAAAGTTCTGAAATAAGTTTCTCAAATACCAATGAATTTTTGGATTTCATGGAAACAAAATCCAAGTCAAATTCCTGGAGGATTACAATCCATCTACTGATATTTCCACCAATGACCCGTCATGTCAACACATATTGAAAGGGATTCACAACAACAATGACAGTGGTCTTGCGAAGAAGAATGTAATGACGGAATTGCTGGATAGCATGCACTGCTGCCAACACAAGTTTCTCAACATGGGAATAGTTGAGTTCTGACCCAACTAGGCCTCGGATCAGGTAATAAATTACATGCTCCTCGAGCAGATCATCCTCTTGAAACAAGACCATGTCGATGGTTGACTCTGCAGTGGCCAAGTACAACAAGAAATCTCTTTTATAATTAGGAGGCCGAAGCAAAGGGGAAGACATAAGGGCACATTTCAATGCTTCAAAAGAGAGCTGAGCGGATTCATCCCAATAGAAAGGGACTCCCTTTTTCAATAAACGCATGAACCCTTTAGTGATCTTAGTGTAGTTCATGACAAAATGACGAAGAAAGTTCGCTTTCCCCTGTATGCTCTGAAGCTAGGGTATTGTGCATAGGGGAGGCAACTGAACTATTGCCTCAACCTTAAGAGGATTAACCATGATCCCTTTTGTCGAAACTATGAAACCTAAGAGATGACCCGACGTCATGCAAAAAATTCACTTGTTAGGATTCAAGCAAATTTGATAGTAGCGACATCGTTCGAAGATTAGTCATAGGTGTGTGGGATGATCAGATCTCTTGTGAGAGCATGATGCTAGATCATCAAGATAAGCCTAAACTATATGTCTAAGGTCATGGAAAGAAAAATACATGGCCCGCTGAAAAGTGGCTCGAGCGTTCTTCAGGCCAAAAGGCATCTTACGATAAGCAAATGTGCCCCAAGGATAGATAAAAGTTGTTTTATGTTGGTCTTTGAGTTTGATCTGAATCTGGTTATATCCCGAAAAACCATCCATGAATGAAAAGACCTCACAGCCTATAGATTCATCGAAAATCTAATCGATGAATGGGGTGGGAAAAATTATCTTTCGAAAAGGCCTTGTTCAAGTCATGGAAGTCCATGCACACACGAATCGTACCCTGTTTTTTGTTAACCGGAACGAGGTTTGACACCCATTTCGTCAACTGTATGGGGTAGATAAAATTGGCTTTAAGAAATTTCTCTACTTTAGCCTTTATTGTTGCCGATTTCTGAGGATTCACAAGACAAAGCTTCTGTTGGATTGGCTTGGCATCAAGATAAGTCGTTATCTCATGTTCGATGATTCTTGGATCAATGTCTGGCATTTCCTCATAAGACTAGGAAAAAACATCGCGAAATTCCTTAAATAACTTTGTATAAATTCGAATCTCTTTTGGTGAGTATTCCACTCCGACGAAAACATTCTCCATGACGCCAGGGGTTCTGTAGATATCTATAGGGATCGTTTAAGCGATACTCGCCATATTACCCTTGGCGTAAACAACGTGCATAGCTAGAGGATTAATAGGACAAGACCTATCTCCAGTCATAGTCAACACAAATTCTTCTGCCTCTATTCTTCTTAACTCTAGGAGGAAGTAAGATCTGTGATGGAGATTATCCTAGGGTCTGTCTAGAACAATCAATGCCTTAAGAATCATCTCATTTGAGAGAAATACCAGGTCTAAAGAATCTGTAGTGGCGAGGGAACCCTGAGCCCAAATAGGCTCGAGAATTGGATCTAACTCCTTTGCGGGTGCCAGATCGGGGTCGGCTAAAGCTTGTTGGACAATGTTGTACACAACTTCTAGCGTGGACAAGGGCATGGCCATGCCAGAATTCCCTATCCCTTCCATCGAGGCCGATGGGGAAGGAAGAGTCACAGATCATGAAAGTAAATCGTTTGGAACGATGACATTTGAAAATTTTCAGCCCTAGGGTGGTCCGGGGAAGTCGAAATAAGCTTGACATCGACAGAAGGAGGTGGGTAATAGAAAGTACCCATCAGTGATGGACACAAACCAAACCCTATGTTGACGGTGCCAGGTTGAGGGTTATCAATCATTGGGACCGTGGATGCACCCAATGAAGGGTTGGGACAGGAGAAGGACAACTGGTCAATGGTCATGTTTCGACCCTCATGTGTAAACAACATGACCTGAAAAACTGTGGCAACCAATACTGCATGCATTGCATAGGTCCAACTCCTTCCTAATAGAAGGTTGTAGTCGAGACATGCATCGATCATTTCAACTTTGATGCACACGGTCTTACCTCCTAACTGCACGGGGAAAGAAGGGATGATTCCATGTGGTCTAAATGAACAACCGTTGAATGTCATAAGAAATGTAGGTGACATATACAAAAGGGCTTGGCCAATGGCCTTCCAACACGCCAATGACATCACACAAGTCGAGGCACCCTCGTCAACCACCACGCGGAAGATATTCTGAGTAAACTATTTTTTCATGTAAGCCACTACTATATGAAACACAACGTGGTAGGGAAGACGAGGTTTCAAGTTGGTTGGATTGAGAACGATTTCTCCCGGGTTACAAGTCTCTGCAGATCCCAAGGTGGATAACATAGCCTTTCTCTGTGAAGGGTAGCTCTAGAGGAACTCCAAAGCAGACATCGCGCAAGGGATTTCTACCAAATCTTACACCACATAATAGTTCTGGGTAGCCCTCGCATTCGGATTATGAGAATCTTTCTTGAACACACCTTTGGGGATGTGTGTCATTGTTTCTCCCATTGTCTTCTCGATTTGGAGAGGAATTGGTGGGTTTGTGGCTTCTTTACCCTTTCCGACAGATTTCGGCATTCCGTAATCTTGTGCCCGGGTCGCTATATGAACGTCACCTTTCGACATGTAAACATTCATGATCGAGGTATTACCAATAGATGCGGGGGGTCCCTGACTGCCCCCTTCCGTGCTAGAAGATGCTGAGGCTTGAGCCATGTTTTTCCCATGTGGAAATGGGTTCATTAGCACGACAGGATGTTGTTGTGCCAATAGCTTATGGGCCTCCGCAAGTTGAGGGCACATGTGAGTCGGATGGTATTCCATGCAAAGGTTACACAAATACTTCGACATTCTCTTCTCTTTGTTTCCCCCGTCATCATTGTTATTAGCCTTTTTGTCCCCTTTACCCTTCTTGTTCCGTTGTTTTTTCTTTCCTTCAAGCTACTAGTTGGCCTTCAAGTTCATCGACTTCACACTGTGTACGCCCAACGTTTGGGTAGGGGGAACAACTGAACCAGAGGTTTGGCTGACCGATGTCTATTGTATCGACAACTATTGCAATTGATTTGACAACAGATTGGTGGAATTTCCTTATGCTGAGCCAACTATACCATCGGCATGTGGTCCATACTTTTGTCTGTCCTTGTCAAGGATGGACCGTGGCACATTTGGCAAGATCTCATAGAGTAAGCTAGACTGAGAGTAAATCAGTTCGAGCTATTGCACTCTCATTATCGCCTCCTCCTCTAAAAACACTCCCGAAGTTGCAACATCCTTGGATAAAAATGGTGCCAAATACTTCAGGAACCACTCTAGCAAGAAAGTCGGTGGGAATTGTACCTTAATCAAGCTCTTTTGATGCCCCCATTCTCGAATGTGATCTTAGATATGATCGGCCTTAGTTTGCTCAAAGTTTTCCAACAACTCGGTGCCGGCATCGTATCTCACGGGTAGTTGGAAATGGTTTAGGAAGACCATCGCCAAGTCACTAAAGTAAGAATACCTTGAGCAGTCAAGCTCAATATACCATTTCGCAGGACCCCTGATAAGAGTGCGTTGAAAAAGGAGCAACTGTACAGAGTCGTCTCGCAGCGAGTTTGACGAGCACCATAAGTGGAAAGTTGTCATGTGATCACCCGAGTCTTCACTAGGCTTCCCTTTGAATTTTGGAATATCTGAGGGTAACTTAGTCAGCATGGGGGGCCAACATGGATCATGAAAAATCGGTTCATTAAGAAACCTTGACAACTCTAGAAGATGTAGCGTTTCTAGAAACAGTAGTTTGGGTCGGGTACTATGTACAGGAAAAAGGGGGCCTAGAGTTTGACTAGCACTAGGTTGCCAGGAAAAGTTGGGTTGCTGGCCAGGGCTTTGGTAGAAACCAAGGCCTTGACCAACGTACGGAGACTGCGTTTGTTGGGATATTGTCGGTTGATTCTCGTAATTGGACGACGTGGGTTGGGCGGGGATTACTCCCTACTTTATGTTCCAAATATTTTGGAAGGGGATGCCCCCAGCCGATCCCACGGGCATAGGTATTGAGCCTTGCCCAAGGTTCCATTGACCATGGAAGGGGTTTCCCCCGATCGACATCCCTTGCAAGGGAACTGATCCCTTCCAAGGATTCCAAAGTCCTTGTGAGGAGAAAACTCATGTACTTGCCCCTTGTGTATGAATAGTGCCTTGCACAGGATTCTGTTGTCCAAAACTAGGATTTCCCCCAGCCAAGATGACAACCAAATAAAAATAATTATTACCAAGTGCATCGAACAAAGAAAATGATATGGATCCCACCGGCATAGTGTAAGATGAAGGTCCTAAACTATCTGCTCCAAACAAGATGTAGTTAGCATTCAACTCGATGGGTTGTTGGAAAGCACTACTGAGCGGGGGGGACAAAGGAGGTATATGACCCCCACCGTAAGGGTTAGCATTGAAGGATACTGAAGTGCCCCTTGTAGACCCTTGCATGGGAGCGTTTGAGCTCCATGCCCCCAGATCCATGGTCTGTAAGGTGGAGTAGGTAAGGACTGAGTTCGAATCAAATACGAGAATCCCATATGAAAATGAAGGGCCTGTCACACTCTGCGTAAACGAAGCAGTGGTCGCCACCAATGACGGTATCATACCACTACCCGAGGTAGAGGGGGTCAAGACCACTGTGGTCTGGACTGACGAAGGTGGGTTAGGAGGTAACATACCCCCTATGGTAGTAGCCAAAGTGGGAGTATGAGGACTCCCAAACAAAGTAACAACATTTTCTTCCATAGCTTCTTATAAGACTATCTGATGCTTGTAAGGTGTCACCCTCGGAGGGACAACTTGTACAAAAATTGGCGCCGAAAAGTCAGTGATCAGAGGGTTGGATAGCCCAAGAGATTCCGCTCCAAGTCAGTGATCAGAGGGTTGGATAGCCCAAGAGCTTCCGCTCCAAGTCAGTGATCAGAGGGTTGGATAGCCCAAGATATTTCTCTCCAAGTTCAAAAACATTAGGTTCCTTTGGGTTCGAGTAATATCCTCTTGGATCAGGCTCAATCATAGTTTCCTGTGGCTCGGTCACTTCGAATGACCCTTGTTGGTTAAGTATTCACCGTAACGATGGTGGTGGTGGCTCTAATGTAACCAACAATAGGGCTTGAAGCCTTCGCGATCGAAGGATCTCTTGATATTCCACTTTGTGAAAAGATCAATGACACAATAAGGCTTTAACTAGCATTTAAAACCAAGCACACACTAGAAAAACTCCTATAAGATAAACCAAGCAAACCACTATCTAGTTGGAAGAACAGTTACACCATCCAACACTAGAGCTACTTATCGGTGAAAGTGAAACTCGAACATGAAACCACCCTACAGGTATACTATAAAAAGTGTGACCCGACTTCTGCCCTAGGTACCGCAATATACCCCCATAGTCACTTGTCTAAGTCCCTAGAATAAAGGAAGCTAAGTTTCCAACTCGCAAACAATCACCAAGAGGGTACAGTCGTCAGTCAGGTGGACCACAATGAGAAGGATAAAAAGTCTAAAACCTACCGATGGTATCGAAATAAAGTGGTCCAGAATACAATAGAGGATCTTGAATGGATTCAAGGTCCACGAAGCTCCGTAGGAAAATGTGAGCGATGATATTCCCATGACATATCCTCAATATGTGTTCCCCACTACGTTTATTCCGACTTTGGAGGGGTTATCTCCGCTTCCTTTCCTCACGTGACCTCATGTTTAGCCCCTATGTTAGAGGGGAGTCTGAGATAAATTTCACGTCACTGGACTTTAACACTCCATAGCTCTGACTCTGATGTTTTTTTAATGGCCTTGAAGAGTTTCCTCTCCAACCTAATTCAAGGCCCTAACCCTAAACTAGTTGGTTGACCCTACAAACATAAAATTCTAATTAATTTAAGATTTAGCATTCGTTTTAATGGCTTGTTTAACTCAAATGATATGGTGGTGAAACTAGTGATGTTATGAAAGAAAAAAAGAGGAGAAAAATACTAAACTTTGAAAGAAAAATTACGTCTAGTCAAAATCAAAGATTTACAACTAACTCTTTGTAACCAACTTTTTATGTAACTAAATTTTTTCAAGATCTTTAAAAAGAAGACCTTAAACAAAATTTCGCTTGAATATAAGCTACTTAAGTTTCAAGAAATCAATAAAGAAATTAAAAAATGAACTCATTTTCCTATTCTAGTAAAATAACTAACTCCAACTACTTTACCAAACTGAAAATGCAAAATCTTTTCTTTTTTTTTTGAAAAATGCTTCAAACATGAAAAACTTGAAATAAATATTTTTTTCTCTTTTTTCAAAGAAAATGAAAGGGGGGAAAATAACAACAAGAGAAAACTGAAACATATCTTTGGCCCACTGTGGATGGAAGGGAATCACTAAAGACACCAAACAGACCGATCAAAAATTGAAAGACTCACTTAAAACCCTTTCAAAAGTAAACACAAGAAACTTCAAAAAGATAAGTAAACTAAATTCTAACCCAAGCTATGGCTATAAAAACAAGGGCTCTAAACTCTGTCAAGAAACCCTGAGAAGTATAAATCTCAATCAGGAAAGAGGTTGGATGCCTCTTTAAAAAAAAAAAAATCTTGAACCAGGTACACTATTGTTGTTTCAACAGCCTGCATATGTACGTGGGCTATTTACTTAACAGGACATGTATGTACACGAGTTTTTTACTTAGCAGGATGTGTATGTACACGAGCTTTCCCAAAGCAGGGCGTGTACACCTCTGTACTTCCTAGAAAAACAAAGAAAACAAACAAACTTATAGGGCAGGGAGAACTGGTATGGCACCAGAAGGTGACCATAATCCCTTGAAAGACTCATAAGACTCAACATAATCTCGAAACGCAGAAAAAACCAATTAGATACCCAAAATCCCCTAAAACCCTAGAGGCTTCCCTAGTATGGTCTCCAGTTCTTCTAGCGGGGAAAACCCCCCTATGACTACACTAGGGTTCCGAATGTAGGCAGATCAATTAACCATTTAAAAGTCAACTACTTCTCTAACTACCCCAAACATACCAAAACTCATACAAGAAAATCAAATATGAGAGGGATCGGGTAACTATACCTTTACTCCACGTCTGGTGATGATCCCCTCGTGCTTGAAAGATTCACTGACTGCACACCTCCTCCTAAGGCTGACCTGCATTCAAAAATAGAAAAACAGAAACCTACAAGCATGCTATTTCATACACAAATTAGGGTTACATGTTAGAATGTCAAAACATAAACCAATAAAATCATTCAATACACCATGATTTGGGATAGGAAAAACAATTCTTTTATTAATAACTCAATGATTATACCTTTACAACCAAAACCAACCACTGCTCCATGAACCTGGTCTGAGCTCCTCTTCACCAAGATCCAAGGGCACCTTTGTGTGGCTTCTCCTCTCAATCTTCTTATCTCTTCTTAGGAAGTGAATGGGTTCTGATGGAGGAAGAAGGGATAATTGGGGAATGCTAAGGCAATTCTCACAAAAGGGATGCAATAACTTGGGAAAGGAGGGGATGTGAAACGGGCAGATTTTAACTATTCTTATGTCTAGATGTGGAATGAGACCCCAACACTTCCTTTTATATGAAAAAAGGATGGTTATTCTGTTGGGTGACGAGCTATATGCAGTGGATTAGTTGAGAAACTACCCAAGAGCCTGTAATCTCAACGAATTCATTGCAATTTTTTATTTTTTGAAACTTTTGCAAGTATATGCAGGATGTAATGGTGCAACATGCGTATGTACGTGAGATGTAGTGGTGCAGCAAGTGTATGTATGCGGGAAATATTGGTGCAGGGCATGTACATCTTCAAAAAATGTGATTTTTAGAAGAGCAACTTAGTAGTGCTTTGGCAAAAAATGAAAGTAAGAGGGCCAAAGGCCAAGCATGCATGTGTAGAGAAATTTAAGGTTATAACACTTACCCATTATTGTGGAATTTATCTTGTTGTTAAACTCTGACCAAATTTTCATCTGTGAAGTAACATGAGCCATAGATCTAAGGACCTTCATGATCTTTCCTAACCATTGGATATACGCTATGGTCAAATTCGACTTTGACCTACTCTGAGAGTAAAAAGGTGTCAAACGATCAGAATCCCCGAATGCTGTAGTCGCGAAGTAATGTGGGTCGTAGATCGAAGGATCCTTCGGGACCCTTCTCGATCGTTAGATAGAGTATAGTGGAAGGATAGAGTAAGTGGTACCATCAACTGAAGGAAAATGGTCATCCCTACTTTATGACCTCTCTGGTAGGTAACCCTTCGAGAAATTATTGGTTAAGGACTGTAAGGGACGTGAAGTCATGAAATCCTAGAGCAACAAAATCCCACCAACCGTTAGATTGTGGGGAAGAATTTGGAAGCGATATGAGTCGTTGATCTGAGGATCTATTGGGACCCTTTCTCAATCGTTCGATCTACTAGTGGAACGACAATGCACACACTTCAACGAAGTCTTACTTCAATAAATGTAAGGTACAAGGGGTAAGAATATATCGAAGGCCGAAGGATGGAGTACGTGGCAAGGAATTCCTGAACTTCATAACTCTAGGATTCTGAGAGATTCGAGGATATAACAGGATGTGTTAAACGTCAAAGCATTGAAGTGTCAAAGTTCCCTTGTTGTAGTGTCCAGTTCCAATTGGACGGGCCTGCATACACCATGATGATGTGGCATGCCTGGATAATCCCACGTGGTGACGTGGGATTGTTCGCAAGTTAGGTGTGGGACCCCCTCCCCTTGTCAAGTATAAACCACGTGTTAAAGTGTGGGTAACTCTCATCCTTCATATCTTTAAGGGTGGACATAATTCCACCATGGATTTCGGTGAGGAAAGAGAATCCAAGACTTCGGGTCTTCGGGGATGTTTTCAGATCTGCACAAGAATGAAGAAATGGGTCACGACAGTGCCATGTCGGATGACATGGGAGAAGTGATGTCACGTGGTGAAGGGGTTGTCCATTGGCCAATGATGCCCCAAAAACTTTGGAAGGCCATAACTTTCGCACCAGTACTCAATTTTGGACAAAGTTTCAGTCGTTGGAAAGCTCTTGGTGAGCCCATGACAATGGTATCCTCATTCGAGTATTCGAGGAGTTGTAGGAAAGAGAAAAAATTATACCCCCATCCCTTAAAAGGATACTTAGAGGGTCAGGTGTGTGACATATTGGTATCAAAGCAGGCAACTGCACTTGGCCTAATTGGGATCATGAAAGAGCGGAACAAACTTTAATAGAAAACATGTAAGGGGTAGGGCACTCTACCCTACCCACCCGTAAGAGATTATTTAATCTTTACTACTGAAAAGAGTGAGATCTATTTCTATTTACATGCTATGAATATGAACTACATACTTTTGTTTTATGTGGAACAATGAAGATAATTTTACCTTACAAAAAAAATTACATGTGTTGTTGATAAAATTTGAAAACAACCGACTAACAAAAAATGTTATTATCAACACTTAAACAGTTAGTGGACACCAAGAAAAACTACAACATAAATAATGGTGACACACCATGAGTGGGGGGAAATCTCCCACAATAGAGAATAATATTTTGTTAAGAGGAGGGTGGTGGAAACCCCTCCAGATTTAGCTGAAACTTTAAGAAGCCTTATGGAAAAATTACAAAGCTTCAAAGCAGACAATGAGAGACTCATGAGAGAATAAGAAAATAAAA